>CM076976.1:38547617-38605117 GCA_039105355.1 Benthosema pterotum
CCCCAGCTAAGTAGGTTAGCCATATCAAAAGTTAGTTAACCAGATCTAACTCTTGAGAGCGTGAACATGAAAGGGTTTCATGTTTACGCTCTCAAGAGTTAAAATATTCATCATCTGAATCAGCCCAAGTCTACAGTACACAACTAGAGAATGTGGAAGGTTAATGGTCATTTTGATCTGTATGTTTGACTGTTTTATTTTCCAAAATCCAGCCTGGAATTGTGGACAAAAGCAAAAGAAATCTTTAGTTTTGGGGTCTGTGGGGGCTAAAAATCCTCAAATGGTGGTCTGTGGCTCAAATGCTGACTAAATAGTGGGCCCTGGGATCAAAAAGGTTGAAAACCCCTGATCTCAAACAAACAAACAAACAAACAAATAAATCGCTCACAAAAATCACAAAATCAATCACAAAATCCTGTATTTTCGATTTGTTTAATGCACTCTCTGCTGTAACCAGTTTGAATCGCTTTGAATAGATTTATAATCTATATGGTCAGTTTCAAGGCTACCTGTTGGCTCTCCTCAGCGCACAGCTGTCTGGTCTTCTTCAGCTCCTCCTGTAACTTCTTCCTGTGCGCGTCTAGCTTGTCCAGCGTCTCCTGCAGCTCCTTGCGGTCAGCCTGCTGCTCCTGTAGCTCCAAGTGCTCCACCGACACTGCATTCTCCAACTCCTATAGAAACACAGCAGCACAACAACAACACACCCGCATGCATGCACACACATTCACACAGTCACAGTGAGAGCTGTCAATTTGACTCTGATAGAGCAGAGTTTCGCAAAGCGCTGTGACACAAGTCCAAGGGGTGCGATAAAGTCTCAGAATATTTGAAGTCTCAGAATATTTGGAATTGATCAACTTCACTCAAGTTTAATGACTTAGACACTTGTAACAGAGTTGCTTTGAGTTCTTTTTGCATCTACAACAACGTTCTTCAGCAAAAATAGCAGATCTTTACATGTGAGGTTGTAGATCAGCTATTGTTGGTGAACGTTACCCCTTAATAGGGATCTTGGGGTTCTAGTTGATCAAAGCCAAGTTTACTGTAAAGTCATTTACAGTCTGGCCTATAATGGAAACGGATATTTTTTTCTCTGTGGCGGGAAGGTGTGCCCTGAGTTTGAGAACCATTGTGGATTCCAACAACTTTGGGATGAAAAAGAAAAACATGCACAATTGCACATGCCAATATTACCAACAACAGACAGACAAAACAATGCAAACATACAGACGCACACCTGAGCAATCCATCAACGTTAAAATAGGAATTATGCGGAGTGAGTCACCCACTGCCGGCTGAGCCTGAAGAGAGGAGGGATGTGACAGATGGTGTGTGTGTGTGTGTGTGTGTGTGTGTGTGTGTGTGTGTGTGTGTGTGTGTGTGTGTGTGTGTGTGTGTGTGTGTGTGTGTGTGTGTGTGTGTGTGTGTGTGTATGTAGAGTACGTGTGCATGCATGTGTGCTTGCGTACGTCTGTGGCTTTTGTACAGTAATGATGGTGATGATGCTAAATATACATATGCAGTAAAGTATACAATTCTCTGCTGTTATATACCAGACGGCCTGTCATTATTAATGTCTGAAGTTGAACTCTGTTAGAGAAACATTGGAGGGATGGTAAAAAAAAAAATAAGCATTTCAAATGTCAACTGTAGCCTCATTGAACACTAGCAGTTTTTCCTTTTCAAGTTGTAATCTGACATATTAGACAGTACACTATTTATAAATAGAACTGAGTTGCTTTGTAGGCAACTTGGTGTGCTCTTTTTTATGTGCACCAAAGCATTTCGACAAAAATAGTCAATCCACATCTTGTAGATCTGCTATTTTTGGCAATAGTGATGCTGGGGTTCAAGTGTTCTGATGAGGCTAGACTTCACAACTAGATGAGCTTTATTGACTATGCTTCATGTTTTATCTGTGGTAAGTGGAAATACTAGAGCCTCAAGCACACACACACACACACACACACACACACACACACACACACACACACACACACACACACACACACACACACACACACACACACACACGGTAATAACAACAACAACAACAACAACACAGCATGCACATCATGCCCCAAACACACACAACACACCAGTGCTAGGTGCTGCGGCCGTGGTCTTACTCTGATCTCCGTCGCCTTGGCGACGACCGGCTCGTCCGTCTCCACAACGCCCGTGTCCCTGGGAGACGACCAGCACAGGAGACAGGACCGTTTGAGCGCGGAGGAGAGGAGGCACTCATGCATCCATCCTCCTTTCCCCTTCTTCCCCTTCCCTCCATCCCCTGCTGCCTGCACCTCTGTCTGTTGCTGCTGCATGGCTGCTACTGCTGCTGCTACTTCCTCCTCCATGTCCTCCATCTACTCTTATTCTCTCTTTGGCTCTACGTTTCTCTCTCTCAACGCCGCAGAGGAGGAGCTGTGAGTGTGTGTGTTTGTGCATATGCATGTGCGGTGCATGAGTGTCCAGTGTGTGTGTGTGTGTGTGTGTGTGTGTGTGTGTGTGTGTGCGTGTGTGTGTGATAGGACTGGAATGAACCATGCAGGAGATGTGTTTTTGTGTGCCAACTGCCAAGATCTGGAATGAACCATGACGATATGTGAAAGGAATGGGTGGAGGGAGGGGGGGCGGTGGTACGGACTACAGTGCGTCCCTCCTTTGATTCCTTTTTCTTCCCTCCCCCCTTTCATCTTTCTACTGCCCTGCCCCCTACCTTTCCCTTCAGTCCAACCCCCCTCCCCTCCACCCACCATCCAACGTTAATGGACTCAATCCCCCCTCCCTCTATATAACTACTCATTGCAGTATATATCAGTCATGGTTGAGTCCACACAAGCGCGCGCGCGCACACACACACACACACACACACACACACACACACACACACACACACACACACACACACACACACACACACACACACACACACACACACACACACACACACACACACACACACACACACACACACACACACACACACACACACACACACACACACACACACACTCGCTCTCTCATGCAGGGTGATAGTGCATGCCAGCTGAGCCATTCATAAAATTCTCAGAGAAGAACACAACCATGACTTACAGCACGACACACAAACTGGTAGCAGATCAATCGATAATCACCTATCGTCATTGAATTTGGCCATTGTTTCATAAATTATGGCCATTCATAGCAGAACACAAATTGCAAAACAGTAGCTATAGTAGCTATTACTACCGGCATATGGCCCTTACATACTACTACAGCACCTCAAATACAAACTGCTACCAGCTTCCATTAAGGCCTATTTGTAATCTGTATAAATACAAGAGGATCGATCTTTAAGTTAGTTACAATTACGTTGTAACAGGAACACATAAATGACTTTATATAAAAAAAAAAAAAAAAACATAGGCTAATTACAACCCCTCAAATTAGACTACTATACTATTTGCCTGTGGGTTAAATGACTGGCCTAAATTAATTATTAAATGTGCCGTCATTGAATAGACTGTGGAATGTGGACTTAGAGAGCTTGAGACTGCACTAGTCCAGTGAGTCTGCAGATAATTTGGCATGATATCAACTAAATGATTTGACAGTACAGGGTGGACACAATAAGAAAGTGTTATTTTCAGCACGTGACAAACTATAAACTAAGCTTAAGCGGCCTCTGTCCAATAAGACTGTAGAAACATCATGTGTCCTAGCTCTAACCACATTCCCTAGAGTTTATACTTAGGCCTATAGTTTCAGGACGGCTAAAAAAAAAACCTAAACTTAAAATAGTCTAAAATAATCTTAAAAATAGTCTTGAACATTGATGTAGCTAGCTACAAAGATCACTGAGTTATTGCTGCAGCAGTCTTTCTGCAGAAGACCTGACCTGGCAGTGAAATAAGTGACCTCTTGGCAGTGATGGAGGAAAAAAAGATGAATATATATATTTTTTTTTGCTGAGGCCTTATTGTGGGATTATTATTGGGCATTTGCCAGATGTATAGGCTGCTATAGGTTAATGATCCCATAGAGATCCCTGACTACCTTATATCACATTGTGCCTGGAATTGACATGTTGTTAGACCAAACAATATTATATTCATAGCAATATAGGCCTATTTACTAATCTGAACCTTGGGTGAGCCAGCCATCCTGTTAGGAATATCCCACTTTCACTACATCTCTGATCCCTCCCTCTATTAAGTGTGTGACGTCAAGCAGCAATAATCACAGTTAGCTATATCTCCAGGCCTGGGGGACTTCTAGTTGATTGGAGCCATGGTAGCACTGTTTAGACAGTTCTGGTACATCTGCAATAACGCCAAATCAATATCTCTTGTCTGTAGGAAACGAGAGACTTCATTTCACACACACCCCATCCATTCACAACAATACGATTACGTTTGGGGGTTCAAATGTTTTTTAGCCTGCTCTTTAATAGGCTATAAAATACTCAGAGGAATCAAAATCAAAGTGACCATCATCATTCAAACGAAGGCGTTGGTTTAAACATTTCATTACGGCAGTAAAGATAATTGGATTACAGCCTTTTCACGGTTACTATGTGCAACCCCAAAATGCTGCATTTTTTGTTTTTAATCCACTTTAATCCTTCGTCTAAAATCGGGTGCATTTTCAAGCTGCTCTGTATAGTTCTGCCACCCCCGACTCACGTGTCTAAAACCAAAATCATCCATGAAGGAACGACCAATATCAAATCGATAAAATGATCAACCAATAAGGGACTAAAAAACAACGGATCCATCCGTGATCCTGGTGGTGATCGTGCATGCTTTTACAGACCCCTCTTCTCCATGGTGGGATCCTCGCGCTCTCGGCGTCCTCAGACAGTCCAGAATAAAACGCATCATTACTGCAGTGCTCGCGCCGCGCTGATCATCCTCCAAACCGGCACGTCTCTGTACTACTGGTCCCGACAGACAGACAGGCACTTAACGACCGTGATTAGCACACAACATAGCTTTAAATTAGCCTACAGATCAGTGGATTTGTATGCAAGCCTATACCGGAGGGTTCGGTTCGGGCGGGCAGGCTGTACACTATGTATAAGGACGGGTGAATGGGAGAAATGTAGCCTATAGCTCGTTCTCGGGGTATACAGTTCTTTCAAACGTTCTGCCGTTCAGTTGTGCTGCTGCCTCTGCAGCATCCTCGTGCCGTTCTGTTGTCACGTGAGCGTTTAACGGTTGGCACAAGAGGGAGCTGAGCTGGGATGGATGGATGGATGGATGGAGTGAACCTGAGGAGTGTTGATTTTTACTGCTAAATTTTATTTGATTTTTTTGGGTTGCTTATAGCTTTAGTCATATTTTGTCGTATTTTTTGTCCAGTTTTCTTCCAATTAATCTATGGTAGCCTATGAATGATTAATGGATAAAATCCATCCAGCCATCTTCAACCGCTTATCTGTAGTCGGGCTGTGTGTGGGAGCAGCACAGCCACAAGCTATAAGCTCCAGACTTATACCAAACAACAGCAACTTTCTCTCGTGGGACCCTGAGGCGTGTCAGGGGCCTGTTAATCCCTCCATCTGTCCCAGGGGTCTCCTCCCAGTGGATGCGCATCAAGGATCTCCCTATGGATGGAGATGCTGGAGAGGCATCCTAACCAGATGCCTGGACCACCTGAAGCTGGCTCCTTTCCAAGCAAAAAAGCAACGACTCAGATTAGCGATTTTAGCCCCCACCCAAGACCCAGCCTGTAATGGCCCTGCTGACAATTGGGCTCAGCCCTATTGGAACCACGGGTTGTGCATTGGACTGGCGAGTGAGTTGCCCGGGTTCAATCCCTGCTACATGAACAAAACCAGAGTAGATGCCATGGTAAAATGGCCACAAAATGTGATGACATCGATCCCACCACGTGAGTGCACAGTGTGGTCACCAGTCAAAGCAGACTGCTTAGTTGTGATGTTGTGTCTTTGAATTGAATCAAAAATACATACTGTAATATCTTACTTCAACATTCAAGGTCATAAAAGGAGTAGGCCCTAAACTACTCAATGGACAGTGAGTAGTTTAGGGTTCAACACTCCAGCCTCCAGTAAGGCCAGGAACGGACTGGCACAGAAAATTGTCTCTGGTATTTGTGGACTTCAGTGGCCTTATTGTTTTGGTCATGACTGCCCAGCCCTTCTGGCATATGCCAGAATTACCAGATCAGCCAGTCCGAGCCCGAGTAAAGTGTTTATTTAGCCCCAAATGGTTTGCAAACAGCCTCTTTCTCCTATAGTTGCTCAAGGTACAAGCCAACAACAAGGCGCAGGCCAGTGCAGCCATGCAATAATAACTACACCTGACATGAATGAGCACCAGGCTTTTGTAGGGGAAGGGCTACTCTGTGACTACTTACACCTACACCTGCAGGTCTGTATGGAGACAGGTCTCAAACTTATCATAGGCAGTCAAAATGGCACCTGCTGCCTATGTGGGTCTGCCCTGGTTCAATTCCACTCTAACCAACTTTTTATGAGCAATCTAAGATTACTTTGTAGATGATACAATTTAGATAATCAAATCACAAGATAAAACCAAACAAGAAATACTGCAGACTCATCACAATTCATCAATCATACGGTACCTTCAGAGGTACCGTATGAGGCTCCCTCTGAGCCTAATGATAATAATCTTTATTCCCCCAAAGGATATTCATTATAACACACAACACAGACAAACATATGACCAAGACAGTACAAAACATGAGGTACCGCTGTACCATCCTATCTGCGGGACGAACAAGATAATCCACGTAAAAAGTGTTAAATTAACCCTTATTCAGGTGGGGGTGTTTATTAAACCCTGCAAGAAAGTGTACATGCCATCTGGAGATGAGTCTCATTTGGTGAAACATCTGGCATGTGAGTGTGCTAGTAAAATGTGGATAAATTGAATGGTACTTTACTTTTTTCCTTCTTTTTCCCAGTTTGGGCCTTCCTCCAGCCTTCATTAGTCCTGACTGACACTGTGGTGACGCATGTGCCAGGTGGTCTGTCTTATAGGCTCAGCTGGTAACATGTAACATCATTAGATTAATTACGACAGGATGGTTGAGGGAGCACAGATGCACCCTGAAGCCACGCACTCACAACCGAGTGCCTTGCTCAAAGGATATAGTAGCTGATGATTATCCTAGGATTTCGTATTCTCTCACACGTGGGCCTATTTCATTTCATTATTATTTTATAGCTACTGTACTCTTGCTATAGCCTGTATTGTCCCGAATATAAGACGACCCTGGTTATAAGACGACCCCCATTTTCAAGACTCATTTGTGTAAGAAGAACATTGAATGTCAGTTGTCAAATGATATACCCAAACATAAGACGTTTTTTTCCCAGAATATTTCCATTGGAAAAAGCACTGTCTTATGGTATATTCAGGCCAATAGGGTACTTTTTACTCAGAGACAACGATGTATTGACGTAGGAAACAACAAACCACAATGCTGCTAAATCAATAGAACCATTTTATTTATCATTCACTACCAGTCATCACTAATTTGTTTTGTCCTCTAAAACATACACATTCCCACTCTCTATAGTGATGAGTTAGGCCACCATCTGACACCAATCTGACCAATTTACACTGCTCCTCGTAGTCCCATCCATGTCATTTATCTAATCACATCAATAACCACCTCCCCCAATACCTCCCAGGCATTTGGGAGGTTATTTTCATACAGCTTCAAACCTATATTATTTAAATTATTATTTATTATCTATACAATGCAAAGTGTTTCATCTTGCACTGTGATTGGCTGACCTTTGCATAAAGTCTCATTACATGATACAAGATTGCAGTACGTGTCACTATGTAGTGTGAATGGCTGAGTTTTGGATAACATTTCTGTATAAGTGGTGGGGAGGAGAGAGCAAAGGAGGGAGGTGAGGAGATGTGAGAGCCATGCAGCAGCACAATTCTGGTGGATGAGTCCACTACAAACAAGGCAGGCGGGCTGAATGGTTTGAATTTTGCTTCAACATGTTACATGTTGTGGAATAAACGCATGCATGGCATGGTCAAATCCATTCCAAATTGTCACAAGTTTGATGCACTGGTGTGATATTCAAAAAACAGTGTTACATATTGCTGTCTGTAATGTTATTAATAGCCATTAATGTGTTCATATTGTCACATCAAATGTACAAAAGGCAATAAATAAATAAATAATATAGTAAATAATTTTGGGACACACCCAAAAACGCAGTACCTTTCAAACTGATATGGCTATGATGCTTTGCATAATGTATGTATTTGAAAAAATAAAAATAAAAATAAATGGTTGTAAATTCATGATTAAACATACTGCGATATGTTTTAATAATTAATTGATTGTAAATAAGGTTATCTGGCTAAATGTAAATCCAACAGAAATTTATTGGTGTGGGAAACTGCCATCTAGTGAATGATTTGTGTCATTACAGTGATAAAATGTTAAATTAATTCTATCATTCAGTTACCCTTGTTTATTTGTTTTTAAATTTGAACAGAAGCTCTACTGTGATAGTGCTACAGCTTGATTAACGATCATATTGAAAACAAATACATTTGGCTGTGGAACACAGAAACTGGTTTGAATCCATATGATTTCCTTAGTTTGTGGCCATAATTTATTCTGCTAACTTCAGTATTTACTATATTGGTAATTTAGAGTCTTTGGCTTATATGTTGTTGTTTGTTGTTTTGATTTCTGTTTAAAGTAAAAAGTGATATTGTAAATATATAAATGATCCTGTTAAATGGTCCAGTAAAGTTTGACACCACTGTCACACCAGTTAAAAACAATAGAAAAGAAAGGGGGAAAAACATAAGACATGAGAAATTTGCAGTGCAACTAAAATCTGCCCACAAACAGGTATGCTACATTCGATTCCTGCTTGCACAATTTGTAGAATATCAGTCAAACAATAAACAATACCCGCTGTAAAAGCAGACACTGGCATATAATCATAGCATATAAGTATAATTGTATTAACTTAAGGTATCGACAGGCTAAGGAATTAGCATGAATGCCACTATAGTACAAGTTATTAAGGACTAGCCTAAAATACACAGAAACACAGTTCAGTGAACTGAATGTGGCATTATGACTGTCCACTGCCGTCTATCATCCACTGATAGACAACTCATGAAGATCAAACATGAAACTGTGCAAAATTCATGCACAAGTTGTGTAGAATTACAATTTATTCATTCCGATTCGATATATAACTTACTGGATCAATCACTTACTACACAGTCATACTATATACAGAGAGCTGTTAGAACAAATTGGAGGAAAAAAAGCTTTGGCTCTACATACCTATGTTAATTGCACATTCCCTTGCACTTTAGTTGTATCATGTGCATCAGTACTATTATGGCTAAAGGCCCTAAAATGATATATATACACAAACACAATGGAAATGGGTCCATTTGCCAATGATATGTAATCTGTACTGTACTATGTAACCATGATTCCACAAGGGAAGAGAATGAAGGGACTTAAATATACCTTAAATATGGATGTGATTTCATGGTTGTAACCAACTTCAGTGTACTGAAGTCCTTACAATCATATTTGCAGAGCCAATATGCAGATTTATCATCTACAAAACATTTTTATACCACATGACATATCATAAGGGAAATGTTTTGGTAACGCCAGCCTTCATTGATAATGAAATTTCGAAGTGGAAATATAAAGCATCCTAAAATACAATCATACATTGCTAGCCTATTATTATTATTATTATTAAATAGAAATGGAAATGAAAGCAGTAATGCATGCTCACGTGTAAGGCTGTGTAGTGCAGACCTAGCTTATCAATGACTACACTCGCACACCTGTCAACTTCCCCCCCCACTATAGAGGAGTCAAAATCCCCTTTCTGGATGGGGCACTGTGCAAATATCTGCTCCTCTGTGTTGAAACAGACGTACTGTATATTTGCATGTCATTAAATGCTCAGAGAAATTGATTATGAAGGACCTCAATGGAAACAAGACACAGTACCTTCTTGGGTTGTACGTTTATGTGTATCTTAGCAAACTGTACTTCCCCCATCGTGTTTTTCTACTACCCGTTAAGAAGTCAACCAATCAATCAATCAATGAAGGGAATAAGCTTATGCATGTTAGTCTGCTGTCTGCAGGACAGGACTGTAGGCTACTTACTGACACAGTGGTTGTGACTGTAAGGACTTCAGGACATAAAGTGTGAATAACACTTCACAGTAAGCGATCAGGGTAATGGAGCCTGGAAATACATGACTTACAATAAGCAGGAATTGACATGAGTTCACAGTGCGTCGTTCATGTCCTCGCACACAAACAACACATTCATTATAACAAGCGGCTTTAGCTACAGTAAGGTAAGTACATCTGGAATGACTTAGTAACCACTTTGACCCAATTTCTTATAATAAGAATAACATATTCAAACAATAAGCATTACAAGCATTACCTCCTCAATAGGTTAATCAAGTTAATTTGTTTCAGGGAATTGCTCTTCCTTTAAAACGTGCACACTGCACAATATCAAGTGATATGTATTTTGATTGTTACAAAATAATAGATGACATAATTTAGATGGTAATAGTACCAAAATAGTTCACCACTTAATTTTAAGTTCAGTTCAGCAATCCATTTAGTTGGCAAATACAAAAATGAAATCATAATCGTGGTTAATAAATTAATTCCTGATTTTCTACTCACCTTAGTACCGCTAAATGCGTTCTTCCTGCATGAGGACATAATACATTTTTATACATACGGTGTCTGAGGTCAGTGTATCTTATTGCTCAAGTTACAGTAGGTGCACTGTATGTACAATATATAATGGTCAACCAGTGCTTGGCCAGTCGAGTACTAGCCAACAATTTATAGAGTTCCAAATGGCAGGCGACAAACCAACTGTAAAAAGTGATTCTTCAAGGTACCTTGAGAGTTCTACTGTCATAGATATTTTTACAAAGCCTTTGATATCAACAATTTGGCCACGTTGTCCAGTAGACATAATGTACATGCATCTGAAATAACACCCGCAGGCTGCAAGTGTTTAACACCATCCAAGACATGTGACCACAGTCTTACCTACCTCCGTTCATTACATGAGAAAAGGAAACGAGATCTCATAAGCCGTCCTACAATAACTGCGTGCAAGCGTTCTCAGGGTGTCATCATGTCGTTGCAAAGTCGATTTTTTTCTTTTTCAAAATCCAGCTTTAAATCCAGTCAGTAAGAATCCACTCTAAATCCTTGTTTTATACACAAAATCACAGTTGACTTCTCGCACACGAACGGTACTGTACACTGTACAGTAAGCGTCACCTCCAGTCTCGCTATTCCTAACTCGCTGGGTCTGAACTGTGGCGCTGACTCATCCAACTGTTGTCCAATGACGATGCTGGTTCCCCTGGCAACGAGAGGCGTCTTTGGCCCTCTGATGGTTCCAGTCGACCCAATTCTGTCCCCGAGCCCACACCTGATCTGGAGGAACTGTTGTTGTTATAGGCCAAGTTGAACAGAGCATCTTCTTGGTTGGCTCTGCCCAGGAAGTCATGCTCCGTGATTGTGTCGGAGGGAGTAGGCTGAAGGAGGCGCAGCTCTATTCCAGGGCTGTGGAGCGCTTCATAGCGTTTTGAAGGTGTGTCCTCAAAGCCTGGGCTGACCAGAATCTACAAAACAAAGACAATGACAATAAGAAATGTAGTCCAAAGTCAAAATAAAGTGAGAAAAGATCTGATAAAAGACTGGGTTAATAATTTAAATATAAACAGTGGGAAAGTCGAACATGCTAAATCTTGCTTACCACCTAAAGTAAACCAATCTACATCTGATCATACTAGGTTTGATTTGGAAAACAGGTTCCATCGGTTGTGTTCGGCAAAATGCTAAGAAGCATTCAACTCCTAACATTTCTATTGTGCATGAATGGATTCAGTATTGTCATAAAAAGCAGCACAACACCTGTGAGAGAGATGCCTGACTCGACGTCTCAAGTGGAGAAACAGGTTGGAGTCGCTGCTCTGAACTCGGGGAGGTGGTAGGGGGGAAGAAGGAGACAGAGGTAGACAGGCATGCTTCGGTCTGGCCTGGGATGGGAGAAGAAAGGTGGGCAGAGGACGGACACTGGGTGGCACGGGGGGAGGTGTTCTGGCTGGCTGCTGGAGAAACAGCTTGGCCAGAGAGAGTTTGAGCGTCTTGGGCCAGTGTTTGGATGGAAGGGACAGGCTGGGGTAAGTCTTCACTGGACAGAGGACCCTGAAGTACGGACGGTAGAGGGGGTGAGGTAGACATGGAGGAGGACCGCCGGTTGAGCGAGATAGCAGTCGAGGCGAGGACAGGAGGGGAAGAGGTAGGAATGTTTAAGATGACACCGGGATGGTCAGTGGAGGGCTGGGTATGGGGGTGAGAGGTGGGGGAGGTTGGGGTGGGGGTATATGTTGGAGACTGGACCGGGGAGGAGGGTGCGAGAGGCGTTGACCCCAGGGTGCTGTAAGAGGGCGGGATCATCGACATTTGCCTCTGCAGCAGCTGCAGGACTGACCCCATGTCTGCTGCCATGCGAGTTTCCAACCTGGGGAAATAATGTACAGAATATTCAGCCTGGGGAACTGACAAAGGTTTTCTGGCAATAAACAACAATTGTAGAGGCATAATATTGCACCTGATAAGGCAGAACATTTAATTTAATAATGTCCGAACATCGCTTGCTTATCCCATCGGTTGAGGAAGTATTTTCTCTATGAATAATACTGGGGTTATCTTAGAATTGACTCATTCAAAAATTGATAATTCATATCCAGTAAATTGTGATTACTCATTTATTTTTGGAACACAGTTCTTATTTAAAAAAAATAATGTCTATGTAGACCCATCGGCATGGGACCCACCTGTGCATCTGTCTCTGTATCAGATCAAGTCGGTTCTCTAACTCCCCCTTCTGTTTGCGAGAAATGGCAGCAGCGGGGGGAGCAGGAGGAGGAGGCGAGGCGCTGGAAGAAGGAGTGAGGAGCGGTCGTTGCTGAGAGGGGTGTAATGAGGAGAGAGGGGAAGGAGGGAGTGGGAGGTGGGGAGGAGGTGAAGGCAAGCTGTGGTGGCAGGGCACCTCCTGGTACTGCTGCTCCTCGCGACTCTCACTACTCCAGAAGCTGAAGATGTTGGAGACGCCGGACAGAGCATCTGTGGATAGACAGATAGGCATAAGTAGAGGGAGAGGTCAAAGGGGTACACCTGAGTAAGTATACACCTGAGTAAGAAAATGTTCATTTATCCAAATTTCCTTCAAAAACTGACACCAGATTATGCAGATTATGCAGATTATAGCTGCAGCAACATTCTAGCTGTTGATGCTAGATTCTACTGCTAGGATCTACTTTTTGACACTAGAATCTAGTTTCTGATGCTAGAATCGAATTTTGACACTAGATTCTATAGTTTCTGACACTAGATTCTATTTTTTTTCCTGAAAAATCTGTGTTCCTGTGTCATTGATGCTAACATATTTAAATGACCACCAGAATTATCCATATTTGTCTGCAGACCCCCATCTGAAAACATGTTGTTCTAGGGATCCCCCAGAAGCAAAAAATTGAGTTAAAAATGTTTGCTTCCAAAATAATGTATTCAGAGATTTGCAGCACATTTTCACAATTTTTCAAAAATAGCAGAACTACAAGCTCATATCTCGCCACTCGGTGGCGCGATTTGAGCTTGTAGATCTGCTATTTTTCAACAGATAAAACACCAAAACGTGTTCAGTACATAAAGGGTTAAAACTCGCATGTACAGACAAAAGAAAGGTGAATAATCACATAGGATTCAACATGGATCCTGGAAAATGACCTTTGGTTGTACCTGTCAGAGAGTTGAGTGTCTTCTCTTTGCTGTCTATCTCGATGCAGGTAGCAGCGGTGTTGTTGTTGTTGGCGTGGCCGACCAGTACGTGACCGGCCAATGAGGATGTCTGAACAGGACTGGTCATCTCTGACCTTTCCCCTTCCCCTTCATCTCCGCTGGAGAAAGAAAAAAAGTCTGAAAGTTATCATTTTTTGTAAAGTACTTTATGCATGTCAAATGCTAATGCTAACCATGCCAATCATTCCGAAGCAACTACTGCTCGACAACCTCATTCTTATTATAACATGTTAGTTTTTACAGCTTACAAGACACTGCAACTCTGATTGGATAAGTAAATGGTAGTTACTTCCTTAAATATAACTGATCTTGTATAATTAGAATTAAATTAAGATGAAAGCAAAATAAAAGTACATATACACAAGGGTACAGTACCATTTATTTTCTAAAAATAATGGAAACAGAGCATGGACCTAATCTGACTCCAACGCTACTACAACGTAGATGAAAATTATTTTCACACAGACTCACGATTTATGTTTGCAATCGTCTGAATTCTGCCCACCACATTGGTCACAATGACTCTGCTCACTTCTGGATCTGTAACGAGATCTCTGAGATCGACTGCTCTCCTCTGGCATGGAGTCACCTGGGAAGAGAACATATACAGTATGACCCCAAGGCAGATTATTCATGCTAGTCACAGTTAAATATGATATTGTGCTAATCCTGGAAGAGTCAAAATGGCAGAGATCAGGTTCTATTCTAACGAATGGCTCCCATTCACCAAAATTTTGGTGATTTGCTGATCAGCTTCAATTGAAATGAAACAGCAAGGGGATGGGGCTATCTCTCAAGTTCAATCTATATATTTGATTACTCTATGGATACTACAAGCTATTCATTGCAGTGCTGAAAACTTGAAAACTGGCTTGAAAATGGCTGGTGCTTCGTGACACTTTAAGTGTGGCAATCTGGTAAGATACACCACAACCTAGTTAAATAACTTAATCAGCATTGGACGTTAGGGGCTATCCTAGTAATCTAGTGTGAAAAAAAAAACTTTCCGCAAAGGCTGAGAATGTATCACTGAGTAAGATTACACATAATGGGGAGAAATGTAAAAAAAGACGCAGGATACATATCCAAAGGGACTTCATGCAACTACTCTCCAGCTCCTGTACAAGTAACCCAGCACTGGGTAGCAGTACCACAATATACTGTATGACTGTCATATTGATTGCTGTGTTTTCAGATGATGTTGTCCATATTTCTCTTGATTTTTTTTTTCTTTTTTCATTGTTTGATGGATTAACAGTAGTTTGACAAGAAAGGGCAGAGAGATGGGGGAAAGACTCGCAGCAAAGGTTGTCACTGGAATCGGGACGCAATTACTAGGCTGGGTATATGGAGCGCTTGGCTGGCCCAGGCCATGTTGCCCTTTGTCTGTGTTTGTATGCTGGGCTGTCTGAGCTTGCATATCAAACATTCAAACACAGCAAAGTGAGCTGTTGTCACCTGCAATTAATGAGGCTTAACAGTTGGCCAGGTGATATAGGGCAGATGATCAGGTGTGCTTTGTGTCCTTGTTATTACAGAGTGAGACTAGATGCAAAGTGACAGATGAGTCACGATGTTGGAGAAGCAATATTCAATCATGAAGGGCTTCTTCTTCATATTTGAATTACAGTCACAACATTTACATTTACTGTACACAAAAGAAAATGTTCAGGGCGAGAAAACGTGAAACTTGAGACTCCTCTGGCTAGAGGAAACGTCTCATTACTTTATCCCAACATTGGTCTGTGACAGACGGTGAAATTGCCTGAAAGGTTGTTTTGTGTAAGGCTGTATGAAAGGCGATCATTTGCTCATGAATTATGTTTGGGACATGGTTGGAAATGGACCCAGCAACAACCTTGTCCATTCACACACACGTCATTAAATGTGATTGTGGTTTGTTTTGTGTCACTGCATGCCTCTGTGCAGGGACATGCAAGTCATCCATGATGCCAAGGTGACTGCAGGGGAATCAAAACATAAACACATTTTTGCTAAATCAGACTGTAAGAACATGTTGGAGATAATAAAACAGGCATGACATTGTCTTTATGTGCAGGTGAATAAATTAAGTCAGAATCATTATCCTCACCTATCCAAAGAAATTAATGTGATTGTCTCTGATAGTTTTCTGCTGAAACATGCTGAGTAAGGAAACATATGTGGGGGATAGACGCAACAACTTGATATACAGTATATGTACAGTAGACAGTACAGTATGTAGAGATACTATACATCCACCATAGCTGTACTCATGCACAATAATTCTACTCTACCTCCATTGGTTTTGTCGGTGGGGCAAAGTATGTGTTTTCTGAGTCTTCGGTTGAAGACTGACCCGTCTGAGTCCTCACTGCTCACTGAACCAATGATATTAGCGGTCTACACACAGACAGAAAGACAGAGACAGAGAGAAAGATAGAGAGAGGTCATGGAGGGAAAGCAAAGGGATTGTGTGAATTGTGTGAATTAAGGAGCACAAGATGTATTATATTGGCCATATGATCATTTCATCATTTACTACCTTAAAAAACAACTCCATTGATTTAGCTGGCAAACAATTTACACTCTTGACTTGACACTCTTGACAAACTTGACTGATATATGACAAAATCTTCAAAATCCAAGTATTGGAGGGGCTTGCACCCCTCAAAAAAGAGGAGGGAGAGTGACGGGTCAAGATGAAAAACAGCCTAAAAACTACAGATTAGGGATTTAGAGCTTGCATTGGTTTGGGGTCATACATACATCTCTGAGGTTGAAGGTGATCTCCAGGTTGTTCCAGAAGTCATCATAGAACTCTGGGTACATTTCCAACACCTGGAAACAAAAATATGCAAAAACAGCTCAAGGAGTTTTCCAATCCAAACATACAAGAAATAAATATTGTATATGGACATTCAAGGACTTGGAAGGAGGAAGACATTAACACTTTTGAGAACAAAAATCCGGCATTCTGCATACTGTTTCGAAAATATCAGATCATGCATTTCATGCAAATCCAGAAATTCACCCCACATTGCGCGCAATATGTTTATACTTGTATGCCAAAAATCTGATATTTTTGGCATAGTTTGTCCGTTACAGTACCTCAAGCATGTCTTCTCTCTGTATCTTATGAAGGTCACAGTAGGTCAGAGCTCTGACATCAGCACTAGACTTCCCTGGCCGATCATACAGGTTAATGGGCTCACCGAAGATATCATTCTTCCCTGGAAAGGAGAGGGAAGAAGATTTAGAACAAACACATATCTCTACTTAACTTTATACCTGCACAGTCCATGGTGGTAAACTGGCACATTCAAATGTTTGTTTTAGTGCACAGTGTTTTAGTGTCAGTAGTAGTAAATCTTATACTAGTAGTCAACCACAGTGGAGTGAATTAAACACTGCTGTATTTGACTCTTGTTGTAGTTGTCAATACCGAGACAAGCCACTAGATGGAGGCATTTGCTTTAGTCTTACATATTAAATGTCCTACCCAGTATGGCCACCACCACATCTCCTTTGAGGATCTCTATTGATCCTCTGGATATGAAGTAAAGGGCCTGGATCAGGTCTCCAGCATGGACCAGAGTGTCTCCGGGAGGAGCATGGGTGGTCTTAAACCTCATAGCCAGGGCCCTCAGACAGCCCTTAGTCGAACCTGGAGAAATAAAACATCAGTCAATAAATTACGAAACGATCAATCAATCCCCGAATGTTGCAGGGTCATAGGGTCAGCTATGTACTATCATATCAAACAAATAGACAACACTTGCATCATTGTATGTTTGTCATCACTGTATGCCAGATTCAGTTCATCACCTTCCGCACGCTACAAGCTCGATTTGTTCAACCACCCCTTCCTTCTAGTCCATAAACTACTGACACAACCTCAATCTACATCTGTGGTACGGTACGGCTGTCCCATCCCAAACGTTATTTAATTTCCTTAATCTCATTTCATAACAACATAATGTCAAAGTAGTGAGTAAAGCAGCTCAGTGGACGAGGGATATGATGATGCTGAAAGCAACATAACAGGAGATTACCTTTGAAGGCCTTACAGTTCTGCAACAGCGTGCGGTTGAGATGGAGACAGATGTCTGCCTGAAGACATTCTGGAAAACCTTTTAATACCTTCAGAGAGAGAGAGAGAGAGAGAGAGAGAGAGAGAGAGAGAGAGAGAGAGAGAGAGAGAGAGAGAGAGAGAGAGAGAGAGAGAGAGAGAGAGAGAGAGAGAGAGAGAGAGAGAGAGAGAGAGAGAGAAATGAGGATCAAATGTATTGTCACTTCACAGGTTTACAAGTGTAAAACAGTGGTTAAAATTAAATTTTGTTCACAGTTTGTGTTATTTCCATAAGGATAAGGAACAAGATTAAGGATAAATCGAAGGGATACATGAGACAGTGGAAGAGATTGAATCAATAAGTATTTCCCTCTTCTCATCCGGACCTAGTATTGCATGTTACAATACAAAAAGTAACTTCACGTGACGTGAGTGGGAGTGTGCGCGTGTGTGTGTGTGTGAGAGACAGAGACAGAGAGATTCCATTTCTTCACTCACAGCATTCATATCGATCCCGTTGGTGTAGGACCAGGCGTGCTGGAAGTATTCCTCCAGCCTTTGTCTCAGCGGGTTGGGAATTTGATGGAAGCGAATGAACTCCCTGACCCTCAGCATCTGGGTGTGGTAGCGGGCCGTGCCGGAGTACAGGCGCTGGATAATGGCCGACACGTTACCAAAGATACTGGCATACATCAGGGCTGGAAGGTGAGGGAAAGAGCGTTACAACCACATTATACTACTGTCTCCCAAACGTTTATGGGTCCCTTAAAAATAAAATGTTTAAAAAGTGCATCATGTGGGAGTGTTTTTTTTTTCTTCTCAGAACTCACATCCAATGAGCATGACACAGATGGAGAATATTTTCTCAGAGTTGGTGTTGGGGGAGACGTTACCAAACCCCACACTGGTCAAGCTGCTAAAGGTGAAGTAGAGGGCTGTGACATATTTATCCCGTATGGAGGGACCCGACCCATCCACCGAGTCATTGTAAGGCTTCCCCAGGTCGTTCCCTAAGGCGTCCAGCCAGCCATTCCGTGTTGAGCTCGCCCGCTCCACGTTACCTATAGCATACCTGGAATTGGGGAAAGAAGATATTGTTAATGGATGTGCACATCCCAACATGGTCATCAGTGTGGTTTGAGATTACTGATATATATATATTTTAGCTTTGAGTTCTTTATGAAGCTGCCACTTGATTCTGTAATTACAAAACTGTATTATGTGTAGATGACAATTTATGTAATTTTGTTGTGTCATCCATGCTGTTGTGTGTGGTCTAGTACCAAACTCTGCTGGAAGAGGAGAGAATACACTGATAAAAAGACAGAATTACAGTACATGTGAAGGAAATTTGGAAATGGCGGGGCGGTAACATGGCTGAGAAACAAATGAAGCAGAATTAATCGATATGTATACTAGGGATGCGCAATATATCATTGATATAATGACTTAAAATCTTTTTTCAGCATTGGATATCAAAATGATTCCTGATATGTTGAGCCAATTGTGTATTGATGGAATAGCATGTGTTAATAATCTAGCCTGTGGTGATGAATTACCTGATATTTTTTTCCATGTTATTTAGTTTAATTTTAAGTAAAAAAATGTTGTTTAGAGTTATTAATTCTACTGTAGCACAACCTGCCCACTTTGAGATATAATCAACCTGAGCTTGATTTAAGTTTTCATGATGGTGTTCACCAAAACTCTTGTAATTTGCTGTGAGTGAGTGACACCACCACATGATATAGTATAATAATGGATTGCATTTTTATAGCGCTTTTCCAAGTGCTCAAAGCGCTTCACAATGGTCCATTCATTCATACATTGGGATAAAAGACGCTTACCAGATGCAGGCCAACCAGTGGGCGATGAGGGCAAAGGTGCACATGAGCAGAAAGAGTACAGCGGCTCCGTACTCCGAATAACGGTCCAACTTCCTGGCAACACGGACCAATCGCAACAGCCGAGCAGTTTTTAATAAGCCAATCAGCGTAGTGGTCTGGGAGGAAGAGAAGCATGAGTCAATCATACCGGATGATGGACATTTTTGTTATTGACTGAAAATGATTTACGTATATCGAGTATGTTTACATCTGCGGACCAACCAATATCCCTGCGATACTTTGAATAAGGGCACAGTTTAGTAAATGGTTTATGTGATCATATTCAATAAACTCCCCCCCCACCCACACACACACACAAACACTCCTTCCATCCTCTCCGCAATTATTGTTTTTGTACGAGACGCGGCATGTGATTGGCTGAAACGGGGGTAAGGAGCGATTGGCTATGTTCAGTTGGACCACACGTGAGGTGGTGGTTACACGCCGAGCTGAAGCGGACTTTGCAACGGTGACTCCATAGATATACAGTATATAAGAAAGCTATGGCTTGAGGCAGAGCCTCTGACGTCGTTCACGGTGGCCATCTTGTGAGAGGACTAAATACGCTATGCTCTATGGCAGTCCAAACAAAAACAGCTATGACTCGCTCAAAACTTGACGGATTTACAAACAGATGCATTATTATGAACGTTATCAACGTGGCTATGATTTTGGCTATTAGCCTATAAGCGCTTTATAAGCAAGTTATCGTCATTTAAAAAGTATATGCTCATAGACACAATGTTATGCTCTCCTCTCACAAGATGGCCGCCACGTAACGACATCACTCCCCATTGGCCAGCAGCGCAGGCGAGCCATCTAGCTTTCTTATATATACAGTATATCTATGAGTGACTCCACCGAAAAAAGGCCTCCGTTTATGTCTCGCCTCCTACAAAAACAATAATACACACTAGTGTCCTCACCATCTCCTCTCTTCCTCCCTCTTCCTCCCTTCCTACTCTGGTCCTCTCCCGTCCCCCTCCCCTCCCTTCCCTACCTCTCCCTCCCCTGATCCCCTGGCCACCTCCTCTCCGGTACGGTAGATGAGGAGGTCGAAGGGAATGGCTGCCACCATGTCAATGAGGAACCAGCCTTTGAAGTAGTGCACCGCAATGTGAAGGGACTGGCTCACCACCTGATAACACGCACACGCACGCACACACACACGCGCACACGCACACGCACACGCACAAAAGAGAGTCAGTCAGCAGAGACAGCATTTAAGCGGAATTCCATCCACTTTCAACATTTTACTACAGTATGTCATTGATGTACCTTCAAGGTGTTGGGTAAACATGATAAAAAAGTTCCCCCATTCTGCGTTCCCAAGAAATGGAGGTCTGAAGAAAACCACTAACATGGTGAAACATCTTAATGACATCATCAAGATGTATTTTCACCATGTTAATTGATTTCTTTAGATGCTTCTTTTTCTGAGAACGTACAAATGGAACCAAATGAACCCTAACAACCCGTTAGCGTTCATTTGGTTCCGTTTGGACACTCTCAGAAAAAAAAATGAAAATGGGTGGAATTCCCCTTTAATGTAATCAGGATCAGGGTAAAACAGGGTAATTCAGACATCTGCGATTTAACTCCCCAAAATTCTAATGCTTTAAAAAAAATTTTTTTTTAGATCTTTGGCTTGAACTAGGTCTAGTAAATAGACTGTTATTTGCCTGTGTAATGATTTTGTGAAGAGAAATAATCATTGTCTGTCCTTCCGTTGGTCGATCAGTTTATCGATGAGGGTCTGTCTACGCGGGGAGAGTATAATTTTACGCTGGTCTGTCTCCGGAGCTATCACCGTGTTCACCGGTTTTCCATAACCATTGATCTTCTACATTGTCTGGTTGTGTAGACTTGGGCTAATTCACATGATGAATATTTTAACAATTGAGAGTGTAAACATGAAACCAAATGGGCCAGCAAGGGCCCATTTGATTTCATGTTTACGCTCTCACAGAGTTACATCGGGTTAACCAACTTTCCACCATTTAGCCTGGGGACCACCTGGAACCCTCTCAAGGACCACTGATGGTCCCCGGACCACTGGTTGAAAACCACTGATATCACCTTTCATTGGGTGGGCAGGATGCACGTTTGGGTGGGCTCTGCCCCCCCTCTAGATCCGGCCCTGGTTGGCCTCGACTCGTTATGAAGGCGACAGTGATCGGTGAAGGTCACAATCACTTATCGCCTAAACCTGGAGTCAGTATGAGCCTTTAAAGCCGTCAGTGGGTTACCTCATCGTTGGAGTTGACATAGGTGGTCCTGAAGTTGATGACGATGTCCACAATGAACATGATGTCCACTATGAGGTCCACTACGTTCAGTGGGGAGCAGGAGTAACCACACGACTGCATGGCCGCCTCCTCCTGGTCACTGAGGGAACAACACCTCGTTATTATCATCAGCAGTATGTCTGTGAGTGTGCATGCGTGTGCATGAGAGAGAGATAAAATATGCCCATTTTTGCAAGCCCATTTTAGAGTCAGATTAAAGGGGAATTCCACCCATTTTCAAAATTTTCCTGAGAGAATACAAATGTACCCTTGTACCTTCTCAGGAAAAAAGGGTCTGAAAGAAAAATCATTAACATGGTGAAATACATCTTGATGATGTCATCAGATGCATTTTACCATGTTTTCAGACCTCCATTTTTAGGAAATACAGAATTGGGGGAACTTTTTTTATCATCACCACACAATATCTCTAAGGTATATTAACCCTCCAAGGCCCGGACTTATTTCTACTTGGGAAAAAAAAGAAGAAAAAAAAACTGTATTCAACCTTACTACTAGGTTGTACTACCATGATCTATTAAAAAAAGCAAAAACTATTTTATTTATGCTAATTAATTAATTAATTATAATAAATCTCCTTTTTTTTGGGGGGGGGGGGGGGGGGGGGGGGGGGGGGGGGTATTATTTAATATAATGACTGTACATGTTCTAGACATTCTAATAATCACAAAAATATATTATATTATATATATAGATGACATATTAAAATGTTGAAAATGGGTGGAGTTCCACTTTAACCATTAATAAATGATATTAATTTGTGTCACTGTGCACGCATTTACGCTGCATGCACACATGTGTAGCGCCGAGGCCTACTGTACATGTGTATTGTGTGCCAGTACCAACCTCAGCAGAAACGTAGCAGAGTAAGGAGTGAATATAGCGGTGTAGATGACCAGCAGCAGGATCACCCAGTCCCACACAGCTTTAAATGGACTGTAGTGAAGGATGGTCCATTTGTTGATCCTGGGGGTCTGCAGCTTATACTCTGGCAGCACGTCCGCACCCAGAGACAGCACCTGGCAGGAGGGACAGGACACGCATGGTCAGTTTGCTGCCGTATTGCAGAGGGCATTCCTATACGCTTTATATACCAGGGCTGCCCAAAAGGTACTGTAGATCGTGATCTACCAGTAGGTAGATCACACAGGCCATGCAGGTAGATCACATGACAGTCCCCTAAAATGTATAGATCTGTAACTCTTGAGAGCGTCAAAATGAAACCAAATGGACCCTTCCGGGTCCATTTGGTTTCATTTTACGCTCTCAAGAGTTAAATTATATTTAAAGATGTGAGTTACGTAATTTCAACAGTCCACACAATAAAAAAAGGAGAATAATTGTTATTTTGACCAACGTTTTGCCAGTTCTCTTTCCCAATTGTGGACATCAGTAGTAAACCTTCCAATTATCCCCCTCCATTTTCATCATAAGTGCATTGTTCTTATACTATAACAGTAAGTAACACCATCACCACTATTTCAAAGTCAAACTTTCTTGGGGACCTTGAAATGGATTTTTTTTCTCATGTGTAGATCTTGTTGAGCCGGTCATTTTGAAAGTAGCTCTCAAGTCAAAAAAGTGTGGGCACCCCTGCTTTATACAGTACTTGCCAGATTCTTCCTATTTGGCAAAACAGGATTACATTTTCAGACATGTGAAACTATCACGCAAGCACGCATGCATGCAGAGCGGATGATAAAGAGGGGTCATTACATTCGGGGCTGACTCCGAATCCATTCCCATTTTCCAGCCAGTGAATCTGTTAATTAGGAAAATAACAGCGGATTGTATACTATAGGCTTCTCATGGCCCTTGGTATACATTACAGAACTCTGAGTTATACACTGGTCATGCTGGATTGATAATGCAGGTGTTGGACAATACTGCAGTATTGCAATGAATACTATGACTAAGCACACAGACACAGATGGGGAAACTGCAATTAAAGTGGCGTTCCAATATATAAGATTTGTCTGTTTGTTTGTCTGTACGGTCTGTGCAGCACAGGTGAGATTGACAAGCTGATCGCTACGGGCTAAATCCACAGACAGTTAAAAAAAGAAGTGGTTGTGAGTCGGGGGCCATCTGTCAGTTTGAATAACATATCACACTGTAAATAACAGTTAGCATCTCATTCTGCAGCCAAGCAAACATTATATAAACAAAGTGCAACATCCGTGAACAAGAACAAGATGATACTGGTACATACCGAAGGAACATTACAAACATCTATCAAATTACAGGTTACAATTAAAGATACTGTTAGTAAAATAAGGAATGCTAGTGGCTGAGGTAGTCTGTAGAAGTGAGTTTTCAGTCTGTGGTGGAAGATGAGAAATGAGTGTCTCTTGGGCGTTTGTTGTCTGGATATGAGGGGCAGATGTTTTGCGCTTGGTGATCAACGTGTGAAGTACCGTACCGTAAACGATTAACACTGTGCCGGCCTTCAGCCACAGGCGATAACATGTTATCACCGCAGGTTATCCTAATGGCTCATATCTTGATTCAGTGGAGTGAGCGTGAGATGTGAATGTTTTGGGAGGCAGTAGAAGCATAACGTCCCATGCGAACCACGTCTGATCCTCCAGATGTTGAAAAGTGCAAACATAATGGAGCATTAGCAAGTGGTCGGTTCAATGGCGTCGACTCCGCAGGTGCATGATGTGTGCATGCAGGATTTTCCGCTTGTTCATGTGCACCCACAGAATTTTCCCTTCGTTTAAAAGACGCATGAGACCAAGTCACAAAGATGCACCAAGTAGCCTATTGTTTAGGCTAGTACTGGTGGTAGGCACGCTTGCCACCCTCCCCCGTATTTTCACACTTTTTCCAGAAGTACCATGCCAATTTCAAAAGGATAGCCTACTATAACCTACTTTGCATACCCATATGGAAATAATTTATATGCGAACGCAAATAAAATATGGCACCTTTCATATAATATAAAGTTAATATAAGACCCATAATAGTTCTTTGGAAAGTGAAACATATAAAAAAAAACATTTTTCATCATTTACGTACAAGAATTATATATGGGATTCAAAAAAGATGTAAGATCCATAGTATTTTTTGTAAAGTGAAACAATAATAATAATACAAAAAATATATTATTATTATTTTTCTTGTAAAATAGCTTGTATGAAAGGTGCCACTTTCAAGAGTTCACTAAGTTTTTTCCTATGGGTAACTAACAACAGCTTTTTTTTTTTTTTTACCTGATCGCACAGTCTCTGCTGTGGTGTTCTCATACCCAACAACGTATGGCTGCTCCATCTATTCTACAAACTAAAGCAAACCTTTTAGTTTCACTACAACAGAACAGTTCGTCTTGTCTTACCAACTCTACTTCTGATGTGTCGAAAACATTATACTTATTTACATTATATTTTATTTAATTAACTGAAACTACATGAACATGAAATCTCAGTGCAGTATGTCGCGGTATAATTTCTCTTTGTATTATAGCCTACACCTTTTAATTCAAGGCATTCCTTGAGAATATTTATAAAAGCTGTTCTTAATATTCATTCAAAACCAGTAAACTATATTTTAAATTAAGTTTAATGTATTTTTTTCTATCTGTGAGCAGCCACTGTCGGTTCTTCTGTGCACATGCAGACACATGTAGGCACGCGTGTGCGTGTGCATGTGCCGTGCATGCATGCGCTCCATAACCCTGCCCCCAAATACACCCCCGTCATTGTACGTACAAATGTGACGTCGCTGGGTCGGTTGGAAAGGAACAACAATTTTGCCCCATCCCACACCATGAGGGGCAATTAACCATGTTCAGCCAAGTGGCCAGTTGGCTGCAGGGATTGATGTGACACCGCAATCAATGTTGCCTTGTATTTTGTTAATTGAATGAGAGGAGAACGGAAGAAACATACATTACAAGAGAATGATTAATTCTAACCACATACATTACTGCTACTGATTACTAAACTCACTGACAACTCACACATGCATGAGTCGTATGCGTGTGTGCACACCCGCGCACACAAGGGGATAAAGCAATTAAGTCAGTATAACAATTGAATGCCTAAATGCCAGTGTAATGTGTTTTCTCTGTCTCCATCCCTCTACCGGTATCTCTCATGGTATTGCAGTTAAAAGTAGAAAAGCCCTCCCAGGCATCCCTCCAAAAAAAGAGACAGACGGATACATTCTAGCATTCAAATGCCTTTTCTATGGTTGATTATAAAATTAAAGGTATATCATATGTGAACAGTTGAGACGAAGAACCATCGAGTCCAGCATTCATTACGACCCCTCCCCAAAAAAGGCGTATCCTCCCTGACCCCTGATCCATAATATATGCAATATGGATACTTATTGTAGACTGGGATCGTTCTCTGTCTCAACTAAGAAGACACACTTGTTTCTAGAGTTGTGAGACTTGCCACCAATTGCAATTTGTTGCCTCCACAAAAACGCTCTCAGAGATGTTCCTTCGGATGTTCCTTCTCTGTGTTGATGTTTGCCTTGATGGCTGACATCCAACACCTGGCCGGTAGAGCAATATCAAGTTAATATGACTCATACACAAGCTTCACCAAACTGGCCAATCTACAAGCCCACAACACATGGTCTTGTAATATGTTGTCAGCTTGTAGACCTGTATTCTTTGGTGAATGTTCCCCCCCAACAATAGGGATCATGGACTTCAAATGGTTAAATGCAAACAAACCTATTTTCAATCCTAATTGAAACTGTTATTTTCTCAAGTTTCCCTTGTGACATACTCAGTATCCTGTCTACATGTAGACAGGAGGACCCAGGATTCGAATTGCCGAACTACACACACGCGCACACGCACACGCACACGCACACGCACACACACACACACACACACACACACAAAAACTCATGTATAAATGTCTCTCATGAAGTCGTACAGGAGACTCTGGCTTTCCAATCCGGGCATAACTTTGAAGTTATTGAAGTTATAGCTTAAGTGATGTTCAAAATGCAGTTTAGAAGATTAAGGGTCCATAATTTATTCTGAAAAGGCTTATCTGTCCGCATAATTTTATACAATATGGATAAATCGTGTGGACTTGACTGTTACTCCTCTAACTGCTCAAATGTCCTATACACTCATTCATTAAAAAAAACAATTTCCTTTCCTCCAAATTCAGTATAGTTTCTCTATTTCTCTGCCGATCCACTTTGTCACTACAGTATGCAGGCTCAGCAGAACAACCATAACACCACCACCACAAGACATGACTAATCACTCTCAGCAGGCCAAGTGAAGAAGATCAATGGATCATCATTCAGCTGAATGAAGGTGAGAACAACTCTAGACAAACTCAGTGTCCTCAGGACTGTGGGCTGGACAACCTCTAGAAAATGGCGTATATAAATCAAAACAGATTTAACCAGAAAAGGGCCCAGTCATTAGAAAGAGCCGTGGCTGAGAAAGGACATGTTTAATCAAACAAACATTTATCATGCTGGAGGACCTTGAGATCCATGGTCAAGACCAGATCAATCAAACTCCAAACAGTCTCCTAATGACCCAGCAAACACGCACAAGTGGGCCCCATATGGGGAACGTGTGGGCTGTCTGGGTTAGAGGTGGGCATGGGCTGGACCTGGGCAATTATACTGGGTTCCATGTTGGTACTATGTGGGCAAAGTGGGCATGGGTTAGAACTGGGCAAATTGGGTAGGTCCGTTGTGGGATATAGATGGGCTAAGTGGGCCTGGGTTAGAACTGGGCACTCAAGTCTGGGCCCTATATAGGTTATGTATAGGCTAAGTGGGCATGGGCTAGAACTGGGCACACATTTATGGGTCCCTTTTGGGTTATATATGGGCCACATGGGCGTGGGTTAGAAGTGGGCGCCCATGTAAGGGTCTTATATAGGTTATGTATGGGCTATGTGGGCATGGGTTAGAACTGGGCATCCATGTCTGGGTCCTTTATAGGTTATGTATGGGCTAAGCGGGCATGGGTTAGAGCTGGGCATCCATGTCTGGGTCCTTTATAGGTTATGTATGGGCTAAGCAGGCATGGGTTAGAACTGGGCATCCATGTCTGGGTCCTATATAGGTTATGAATGGGCAAAGTGAGCATGGGTTAGAACTGGGCATTCATGTCTGGGTCCTATATAGGTTATGTGTGGGCTAAGTGGGCTAAAACTAAGATTGGGCAATAAAGATTTTTTTTTCTATCGCCAATCATCGGGGCAAAAATCGCCAATGGATGATGAATGGGTCCAATTTCCTTAGACTTTACTTTACAGTTGGTCGCGCTGCTCACACTGGTTGCACTGTTTATGTGTATAAAGGTTCATAGGCCTACATGTTGAGAACACAGATGCGACTGACTGTTTGCAGTCAGTGCTGTACTGTTTACAACACGCTAGAGTTCTCAAACTCTGCCCCAACCTGACCAGGCCCAACATTTTAGGGTCAGGATCGGGCCTAATTTGCCCTAGATTGGAACAAAGAAAGAAAGGAGTGATAAGTAACGTATCACTTTCAGTGGATTAGAGCTTTTTCATGAAGCTGAACCAGCACCGCTAATGTGCGACTGCTGCTATGAGTACAGGCAATACACAGCAATGTGGGAAGGAGTCATGTAAAGAAGAATGTATAGAGCAGGAGGAAAAAGCAAAGTGTTTGCATTGTGAAGGACAGCACTGATTCCGCAAAGTGTATAAGGTACACAAAGGAGGTAAAGGTGAAGCAGGTGAGGGCAGAAAGGGGGAGATCTCATACACAGAAGCAGTCAAGAGGGTGGAGGAGCGTGATGACAGAGCAGCCATGGAGAGGAATGTTATTTGTGCCCTGTGAGATACTTTTGTCATAAATCTACCCTCTGGATTAAAATTAAAGTTTTTTTTTATTGCATTATTGTTTCTGTAAGTATTTTTTCTCAATTAATCAGTTAAAGTCTGATTAATATACATACTGTAGTGTATACAGTAGGCCTATATCCTTGTTCTGTGGCAATGTGGCAATTCTTTTAAATGGCTTTGGCTTTAGCATCAAGGGCATGTTGTAAACGGCACAGCACTGAGTCCAGACAGTCGTGTCGTGCTACAAATTTCCAAGCTCACAACGCATTGCAAAAAACATTAAGAGACAGGAGGTGGAGTTCTAAACACATCATGTCAGAACTTTTGCTCTTTCTTTTGTGATGCGCGAGCAGCGTGACCATTTCGGCGAATTTTGCCCCGATGAAAAAAATATGAACAAAGCAAACAAAAATACAAAATAGTAAAAAACAAAAAACAAAAAAAACAACAACAACAAAAAGCTCAGGTACCGAATTATCAAAATGACATATGTGGAGCGACATAGTAAGGACATGTATCAGCATGGCATGTATTGGCAGGGTAGCTTCTCATCACAAGGAAGATACATAGAGGCAACTCGACAGAACGGCCATCAAAGGTACAGAGAGTATTATGGAGAAAGAGAGACCGAGAGCGGCAAGGATGCAGGTCCACAAGAAGCCTGAGATTGGTAGGGAAAACCTTTAAGTACTGCAGCAGACAGTGTAGGTCCGATATAGTTTAAATAGGGATCCCAGATTTTGTAAGAAAAAAAAGTGTCTAATTTAGAATGTAACATAAACGTGAAGTATTCACAAGGAATACAGTCCAGTGTAATGTTATAGCAGGATTTCTTTGAAGGAGCTGCATCCTTAATCCAAAACGAAAGAATATTATTCCAAAAATACACCAAAAATAATTGAGAGTTCTGCAACAATATCATGCCAATAGCTCTGCAGTTTCACACAAGACCAGAGACAATGGACATATATACCATACAGTATATGCCCTATATATCTTCTGTTATAAAATGTCTAATTTGTATCTGCCACTGCAACTGAGTGAAGGCCATCAAGGTACGACCTACAAACAGATCTCTGAGTTTATTAATGCCCTTCTTGGACCAGGTCTTGCACTGATGATTGGCGATTGAAAAAAATCTTTATTGCCCAATCTTAGTTCTCACCCATGCCCACATAGCACACACATAACCTATATAGCACTCAGACAAGGGTGCCCATTTCTAACTACTCTGGCGAGCCACAGTGTCAAATGGCGTGGAGTCAGTCACTGAGATTTCCTTCCTTCCTCCATGCAATTTGAGTCTGGAATCGCTCTCATTGACACTCAGTATGAGGAAGATACTAGAAATCAGAAAATGAGGGAGCCAACAATGGCTGGACAATGGCTGGACAACAATGGCTGGCTGCGCAACAAGTTCAAACGTTTACACAGAAAAAATAGAAACAGGAGTTATTGCAAATATAGACATATATCTGACACATTTAGCTCAGAAGTAGAAACTGAACAGAAGGTGTTGTTTCCAGTGGCGTTTTTAGCGTGGTGTTATCCATGCAGCAGGAGGAGATGAGGAGCAGATTAGAATTGCCATCTCATGTGAGAGAATTAAGCCACATCTTCCGTTGAAAAACAAGCCCATGTAATTTGATCAGTGGTGTAAAGTAACGAAGTACAAGTACTTCGCTACTGTACTTAAGTACATTTTTTGAGAATTTGTACTTTTATTTATATTTTTCTTTCCGTGAATTTTTACTTTTACTTCGTTTCATTTTTGAGCAAAAAATCGTACTTTTTATCCGCTACATTAAAATTAGAGCCTTCGTTACTCGCTACATTTTCCGCGCAAAATATACGATAAATGCCGGCTTTATCCCGTTTATAAAGTCATCGTCTTCCCTCGTTCATTCACACCCACACAGAGAAGCGTCCGTGCTGCGCCGCCTCTCTCTCTCTCTCTCTGTCTCTCTCTCTCTCTCTCTCTCTCTCTCTCTCTCTCTCTCTCTCTCTCTCTCTCTCTCTCTCTCTCTCTCTCTCTCTCTCTCTCTGCCTCTGTCTCTCCCTCTCTCTCTCGCTCGCACTCACACACGTGTGTGTGTCGGCATTTTGGACCAGCTCATCATCACAGCTTTCTGTGTTGTAGAACACAAACACAGATCGTTTCGGGAAAGTTACACGACTGACCCACGCAGGTGATGGCAATATAATAATAAGATAAGTCCTGCCGTGGACTGCACGAAAAACTATATCCTCGATCTCCAGGCTTAGATCTGCGCTGTGACGAAAAACGGAGTCATCTAGTACAGGGGTTTTCAACCTTTTTGACATCAGGGACCACCATTCATTCAGCATTTGAGCCACGGACCACCATTCGATTACATTTTCACACAGGCTGGATATTGCAAACAAAACAGTGTAGACCTCTTGTTTAAGTGGTGCTAATTCAGATGATGAATATTTTAACTCTTGAGAGTGTAAAAATGAAACCAAGTGGACCCGCAAGGGTCCATTTGGTTTCATTTTTACACTCTCAAGAGTTACATCTGGTTAGCCAACTTTCCATCATTTCGCCTGGGGACCACCTGGAACCTTCTCAAGGACCACTGGTGGTCCCCGGACCACCTGTTGAAAACCCCTGATCTAGTAGAAGAGTTGTGATATTCAGGGAAAACTCGCGCCAACCCATAGACTCCAATGCATTAGGCTACATAATTCCCGGTTGTCAGTATTTCTCAATAGAAGTATATAGAAGAGCCTCTACTGGACTGGCACCATGAAGTGAATGGAGTTGTCGTGACTCTATGTATGATATGAGTCTCTGATGAAAATGCAGGTCGAACCGGGCGCTAGTTAAAATTGTTAAAATGTTTCAGCTTTCTTCATCTAAGTGTTTTAAAAATGTCATCAACATTTGCCCAGTGCACAGCCTACTGCAGCCTGTGCAGTCCTTGCTACTGAAATATTTATAAAGAGAACATCCTATCACTGAACATAGGCTACATCTTGGGGGTGACATAATCACAGCTTGTCCTAAGAGTAGAGTGGGTGAGGTGTGAAGGGCTAATAGGCCTATGGTGTCTGTTTTGTTTAACAATAGCTTTCCCAATTCAGGGACCTCTACTAATATGCATTTGACTGGACTGTATGTAAACACAAGCATTGTCCTAACACAGACATTAAATGCCATTGATGAATGGCCAATTAGTATAACCCAAATATTTAAAGCACAGTTTTGAGTATGAAGTGTAACATGTAAATTTTGAAGGCGAACATTAAAGACAAATTAAGGAGTGGGGACAGAAATGGCTCTCATTTTGTATGATGATAATGATAAGAGCGCCCTCACTTCTGGATATGGGGTTTTATGCATATTCTGTAGGGGTTCTGTAATTTAATGCCATTGGTGTAGACAGTGGTGTACACTATTTCTATATTGCAACATTTTAAATAATTTAAGACACTTTTGACAGGCTTTTTTGTAGGAAAAAGCGTCTTGTACTTTTTACTTGTACTTTTGTACTTTGGTACTTAAGTACATTTTAACACCCTGTACTTTTGATACTTAAGTACATTTAATTTGAAGTACTTTTGTACTTTTACTTAAGTAATTGTCTTAATGGGCACTTTGTACTTTTACTTAAGTAACTTTCAAGTGGAAAATCTGTACTTTTACTTAAGTAATATATTTTTGTACTTTTTCCACCTCTGAATTTGATAGTGTAGAAAATGTACCCTGACAGGTCCATTTGGTTTTTACATTGATGTTACAAATATATGACATGGGGTCTCAGAAATAGAAATGCCATTGAATGGTGGGTCTGTGATGCATGTGAAACTGTCACGGGAGACCTTGAAATGAAACGGGTTTAGAACAGTGGTTTTCAACCAGCAATTGACAACCTGTGGGTCCTTGAAATGGTTCCAGGTGGTCCCCAGCTAAGTTGCTCTCTTGAGAGTGTAAACATGAAACCAAATGGACACACAAGGGTCCATTTGGTTTCATTTTTACACTACTTCTAGAAGATTAATGATCGTTTTGGTCTGTATGTTTGACTGTTTTGTTTTCCAAATCCATACTGTGGACACAATCAAAATAAATCTTTAGTTTTGGGGTCTTTGGAGATAAACTGTCCTCAAATGGTGGTCTGTGGCTCAAATGCTGAATAAATAGTGGGCCCTGGTAAAAGGTTGAAAACCCTGGTTTAGAATCACAAGAGCCGTAGTGGGGGGTGGGGAGGGTGGGGGGTCCATGGCATGTCTTTTCAAATGGTTGGTGTAATTTTGGGGGTCCTTGACATGAAAATGTTTGGGAACCTCTGGGTTATTTTATACAATGCCATTCTGTCATGACTGACTGACTCCACAGTCCACACTATATGTGGCGGCTCACCAGGCTTACTTCTAACCCATGCCCACTTAGCCCACACAAAACCCCATATGGTACCCAGACATGGGTGCCCAGTTCTACCCGATGGCCACATAACCCATACATAACCTATAAATAATAGTAAATAATACTAGCTTGATATAAACCGCCTTTGAATCAACACGGGCAGCAGTTGGCTGAATGCAAGTCAGCTGACTGCTGCTGGCCAATCACAGTCCGTCTAACCAGGCGCGAAGCGCGTGAGGCTCTGCACGCGATGTAAGCCTGTACAGTAGACTGAAGCTCAAGGCTATAACTGCAGGCAGACTCGATTTTAAATCTGAATTTGATTTTCTACCACTACTTCGGCAGTTGACTTTGGGTTGGTGACTCGATGCGACCCTGCGAGAGTGTGGCATAGAGTGTATTAGCGTTTGGGAGTTTTGCTGGATGTTGGGCGGTGGATGGACTATATAAAACACTGAGAGAACCAGGGGAGGGAGGCCCGCGCTTTTGCTGTTCGTGGCCGCCTGGACCTCGTCCATTACGGGAAACGGGACTACAACATCTTAACTGGAATAGGTGTTCAGAAGAGGAGGCAAAATGTTTACCGGTAAGGATCTTATTTCATTATGTTTAGTTGCACTAACACGTAACCTACAGCCAGCCGTTTCATGTTTAGAAGGAGGGGGACGAAATGGCCCAACTAAGTTTATTTTATTAGTAGTATTTGTTTTTCCTACCTAGACAACAACAGTAGGGCTTCACGATATAACTATAATTTTGTATAGACCAGGGGTTTTCAGTGGTCCGGGCTCCGGGGAGTGGTCCTTGAGAAAACGTAGCTGAGATTTCAAATAATGGGAGAAAAAACAAAACTAACCATGACGCAACCTGGTGAAACTGCATCGGGGAATATAGAATGCAGCCTGCAACGATTGTTAAATCAAAACATACATGTATAGCATGTTACTGTATAGTTTTTACAATACATAATGATGATGATGATCCTTTATCACAGGGGTTTTCAACCTTTTTGACACCAGGGAACACCGTTTATTCAGCATTTGAGCCACGGACCACCATTTGATTACATTTTCACCCAAAGCAACTAAAGAATTCTTTTGGTTTTGTCCACAATTCCTGTCTTGGTTTTGCAAACAAAACAGTGTAGGCAGTGTGGTGCTAATTCAGATTATAACTATTTTGACTCTTGAAAGTGTAAAAATGAAACCAAATGGACCCGCAAGGGTCCGTTTGGTTTAGCTAACGTCACGTCAATCAGCCACTGGCGCCCTGGCTGGCTGAGAGATAGCTATAAGCTAACTAGCTGTTTAGTGAGATTTGGCGGGCAAAACAAATTCAACCAAAACGATTATTGTCGTGTATTAATATTGTGCACAATATGCTCGGCAACTTCCAGTTCCATTACAATAGACGGGGCTAATTGGCGTGTCCCGTTTTTCTGGTAGAATAGCGACATTGAGGGACCAGAAACCGAGCGCTTATCACTATTTTTTACGTATTTGTTGTCCCCATTCTCAATAGAAGTCTATGTAGAAGGGACACCCGTAGACAGGCCCCATGAAGTGAACGGAGTTTGCGTAACTCTGTCTATACTCTTAAGGCTGAGCCAGAGCCATAGAGTATAGACAGAGTTACGACAACTCCGACGACAATGCGTTTGTCCCTATTGGGCTGCATGAACAGGGCTTCAGCACGCATTAGATCAGTGGTTTTCAACCTTTTTCATCCCAGGGACCACCATTTATTCAGGACTTGAGCCACGGACCACCATTTGAGGACATTTTAGCCCCACAAACCCCAAATCTAAAGATTTATTTTGCTTTTGTCCACAATTCCAGCCTGGATTTGGGAAACAAAACAGGCAAAACATACATTCCAAAATGGCTAATTCAGATGATGAATATTTTAACTCTTGAGACGGTATAAATGAAACCAAATGGACCCGCAAGGGTCCATTTGGTTTCATTTTTACGCTCAGTTAACCAGAAGTAACTCATTGAGAGAATGTAACTCATTGAAAATGAAACCAAATGGATCCTTGCGGGTCCATTTGGTTTCAGTTGGTTTCTACACAACTAGAGAATGTAGAAGATTAATGGTCATTTGGATCTGTATGTTTGACTGTTTTGTTTCCCAAATCCAGCCTGAAATAGTAGACAAAAGCAAAAAAAATCTTTAGTTTTGGGTCTGTGGGGATAAAATGTTCCCAAATGGTGGTCCTCTGTGGGGATAAAATGTTCCCAAATGGTGGTCCTTGTGCTCAAATGCCGAATTAATAGTGGGCCCTGGTGTCAAAACGATTGAAACCCTGCCACCCTGCCATTCTTCCAGCCCACCCCAGTAGGGCTGGCTAAATCCGGCCCTGCCTCAATGCCGCAACTCTTGTATCAGGAAAAAACGAGAAATTGCGAAGCTAGTTGGCTAACAAAGCTAGTCAACCCCGTCTATTTTAATGGAACTGAAGCTAACTAGCACATCATGCACACTATTGACAGAGACCCACATCCACATCTATTAATATGAGTAGCCCTTTTTGTATACCATTATATGAATATATGTTGGGACCTTATAAAACTGTAATGACATAAAATGGGACAAATGTGGGGGTCCCCAGGTGACATTAAATTGACCATTTGTTGAGACTTGTATCATGAACCATTCTGTTGTCGAATAATGTAGGAGGTGAAAACAGCAGATCTTCAAGCTCACAATGCATCGATAGATCTGCTATTTTCACAATATTTGAATACACTAAATTGGTGGTTTTCAACCATTTTCATAACAGGTCCCACTATATATCCAGCATTTGAGGCGTGCCGTGCACCACCATTTTGTGACATTTTAGCTGCCCAAAACTAACGATTTCTTTTGCTTTTCTCCACAATTCCAGGCTGGATTAGGCAAACAACAGGTATACATAGATAAGAAAAAGAGCATTAATCTTGTACATTTTGTAATTGTGTAGACTTGAGCTAATTCAGATGATGAATTCTTTATTTTAACTCTTTAAGAGTGTAAACATGGTTTCATCTGTATTTGGTTTCATCTGTATCTGGTTAGCCAAATTTACATCTGGTTAGCCAACTTTCCATTATTTATCTGGGAACCACCTGGAACTCTCTCAAGGACCACTGGTGGTCCCCAAACCACTGGTTGAAAACCACTGCACTAAATGTAATATCTCAACTGAACTACAATTCACTACAGGTGCTTTTCAGGGTGGGGTCCCGGTCCAACTGTGGTTGTGGGTTCTTGCCTGGAATCCAATTGTGTAATGTCACAAACAGTGTTCTGACTCTCAAACCAGGCAGATCATGCATATTCTAATGCATATGGTTAATAGCACCCAGAGAAACTATGAAAAATAATTATGAGTGGTTGTTTAGGCTACAGAGTGTATAAACACTATCAAAAGGCAACATTTATGATACATTTGAATTTTAAATTCATGGTGAAGCACCTTTGATCTAAACATAGACACACAAGCAGTTGGTTGTCTAATCTCCCTCTGTCTCTTGTGAAGGGGTCCCTGCCTTACAACCTGCGTTCCTGAATTCTGTCCCTCCCATCCAGACAGCCAACCAAACGAGGTACAAAGCATAGCACATCAAATTGTCCTATCACTTAAAATATAAACAGAACAGTAAACTTATATAGACTCCCGTCTGTTTTCAGATTTCGGCTGTTTACATAAGAGTTTGGCAAAAACACCAGCGAGATTAGGAGGAGTTTCTACGTGAATGACGTTGATCAATATGGGCTTGAAAGTCATTCTGATAGTGACTATATTCCTGGGACTCAGATTATGGACAATGTTCTTGTAACTCCAAGCAGCAATCCTGGCACCCCGGATAGTTCTGACACAGTCAGAGAATTTAGTAATGTTGAAGTGGCTGTCAGCTTTGAAGAGGACTTGAGAAAATGGGCCTCACAATTCCATGTAACAAAAAGATTAGGGGATGCATTGTTGTCCATATTGTTTTTTACATTACATTTTATTGTAGGATGAAATGTGTTAACACTCACATGTAGACTATTCATGTTTTGTCTTGCTTTCTAACAGAATCTGATAAGGATGACCTGGGGAAGAAGAAGCTGCCCTCGCTCACTGCTCCACCGAAGGCCCCGTCCAGCAAAAAACAGGCTGCCAGTGAGTATTACTGATATTAAAAAAAATAAAATAAAGGTGCACAGGATTCTTACTTGCCTACTTGCCTAAGCTACCTTTCACATGGGCATTGAACCATATTTGTATTAAAAACTAATCTTGTAGGTCTAGATCCAGCCATGGCTCCAGGGGCAGTCACCACAGGAATAGGTCCAGCTGGGAGTCCAGAGACTCTAGCCGCACTGTCTGGTCTGGCAGAGATGGAGACCATCGCAGCAGAGAACCGTCCAAATCGACCAGTCAAGATCATCAAGGGCGACATGTCCATCACTCCAGGTACAGTGTAGGGCGCCGCATTTATTTGGCGACTGACTTCTAGTTATATTGTTATTTCATGAATGAGTGAATGAATGAATGACATTTTTATTGACAGAGATGAGAGTTACAGTACAAGTCAAGTACACACTGCAACAAAACTGATAACAGCTTGGAGAATTACAGTACAATTCAAGTACGACTACATTAAATCTGACAGAGCTGATTGGACACGCTAGTTAAGCATACACTTGTTTACAATAGTGGCCAACTTGTTCATTTCATTAAGGCATTCAAATACATACAAAACAACTACTTCAGTGAAGCCAGAAGCAGCAAATCATGGAGGTAAAATCATAGTGGAGGTAAAAAGGGAAAAGAGAAATGTACAAAGAGGAGAGGGGGGTGGGTGGAGGGATTTTATATACAATTTTGTTTTACAGAGGCCAGTTTCGAATTGCAGCCATCTGTAGGAGCCCCTTGAGAGCGGTTTTCAAGGAGTCAAGGGATTCACAAGTCTTAATGACTGTTGGTAGGGCGTTCCACATTTTGGTTGCATATGAGCGGAAGGAATTAAGTCCCTTGTTTGTGCCAAATCTGGGTTGAACATGGTTAGTGGCACTCCCTCTGGTGTTGTGGGAGTGAACCTCATTGACATTTAGGAAGTATTTGGAGAGGTTGAGTTAATGCTCCAATCAAAAGCCAGCATTCTGGTCACGTGAGCGGTCACATATGTCACAACAACCACTAACAACAGACCTACTAACCCGGACAAACGTAGCCTACACAACAGCAGATAAATAAAAGCAGCCTTGTCATGTACTATTATGTCAATTATTTGTTATTTATTAAGCCATGTAATAAGCGGGATAACACCCTTCGAACTGGCTGCGGTTGCTAACCAAATGAGTGCTAACTAGCATGCAAACAAAAGCAGTAAATTATGACGGATGATGTTATAAAACCTGACTCTTCTTTAAAGGGGAATTCCACCCATTTTCAACATTTTACTATGTCTTTAATAAACCTTAGATGTTGAGTAGACATGATAAAAAAAGTCCCCCCCCCCCAATTCTGTTTTTCCTAGAAATGGAGGTCTGGAAAAAATCATTAATATCATTAATATGGTGTACAAATGTGAACCAAATGGACCTGTTAGGGTCCATTTGGTTCACATTTGTACACTCTCCGGAAAATTTTGAAAATGGGTGTAATTCCTCTTTAATGAAACTACTGATTGATATGGTCGCGATTCACCGCATTTGGCCGCTGCCATGTTTGCTGTTTGACACTGAGTGATCGGGCTGTCAGGCAAGGTTTATGCCATGTTTACAAAAAACTTTGTGGATGTAATTTTGTTTTTCTTCAGCTCATGACCAACTGGCTGATGACCCACTTCAACTTGAGAGGAACGGGGGGAAGAAGCGTCCCTTTATCGAGACTGCACTGTTGCGAGCTACAAAAGGTAAGCCGGCCTACATTTTATGGGGGAGTGATCATAGATCAAAAGTCCCATTAGCCGAACATGTGCTGAAAATCCACTCACATCAGATTTGCTAATTGCATGGTTTCAAATCACTATTTCGATTTGAAAGCGATTAATCGTTCAGCCTTACTCCTGTCATACTCTGCCCTTTAGTGTGGATAATGTGGGCCGAAGGAACTTGGTTTGATTCTCAAAACCACTCCAAAGTTGGAAAAAGTACTCAAAAATCCCCAAAATATTGAAAAGTAACAAGCAGAATCCTTGGTACTAGTAATGTGTTTTATTCACCTTTAGTGTTGAGATAGGGACAAAAACAGCAAACAAAGTATCTACAAAACTGGGCAGTTTGGCCTTGGGTCCCACACCAGTCCTGCATTGCCTGATTGCACTGGGAGGACTCCACTCTTATAAATGCTAAGCCCCTCCCATGGACCATACCAATCCCTGAATTGATTCCACAATTACCCCAGTTAAACAATGTCCAGAGACATCACAGTTTTCATCTACACATTTAAAGTGACACACAGACTACTGATCAAAATATCCACAGCATATAAACATAATTAGTACTCAATGTCCTATTTACATTGTTGGTAGGTTCCCTGAACACATACCCACAGTTGGTTTGTTCCCTACTATGGAACCACCAGTCAATTATTCATCAATCCTCCCACAAACAATCACATAATATAACCCAAACAACATAACTCTGCATCAAATAACACATTCAACCCTTAATGGTGATAAAATCAGTCCCAGTGGCAGGCTGAACTGCCACACTCCTGTCCCTGAAATGAACAGTTTAGATCTGGTTACCTTGGGTAGTTTGGGCCATAGCTCTTGGCATGTCATACTGCAATAGGTTGCGGGCTTGTAGATCCTCTATTTTGCTAAAAATCGATGCAAAAAATATTTTTTTCTTTGTCAGGCTTGTTTTAACCTAAAGACACAGAGATTTGTAAATCTTTGTAAAACAGTAGCCCGCCCCGCTGGAAATCATAATGACGAGTTGGGCTTTCCCATTTATTCTTGCTCTATATGTGCGCGACGTGAATTCTGTGTACCAAATTCAACTGTAGGCTAATATTAGATATTGTTTCCTTTGCAACTGTATCAGAGTTTTAATTAACCATTCTTACTGCAGCTGTGCTCTGATTCTTTTCAACGTTGTGTCACTATAGGGAACCCCGCCTCCCCTGTGCCGAACGATAGGTTGATGCAACTTCGACTTTACTGTCTGACAAGTCGACTTGGAAAAATCTCAAGTCGTTAATGCCCTACTTTACATTGGTTCATGTTGTCAGCATAACACACAGAAAGAATTGGTGTTCATTCTTCGTCCTTCCTGTGACTCTAATCATACTCAGGTTGCCATGGTTGCGGATCTTGGAGGCACTACGCTGGACGATGTGGTTACCGGTAGGTGGATGATCGGATTCCTGCTGAGCCATCAGCTCTCGCTCCAGTTCAACTTCTTTGGGCGTAATGGGAAGAAGAAGTTTCGAGACCTGGCCCTGTTTGATGTTTTCTATGGTAAATTTATCTTTTTAATTTCTCATTGTAAAAATATTTCAAACCTTCCTTTGTTCTTATACTCACTACAAATTTAAATGGATACCAGCAAGGCCACTGTTTGGTAATTCATTAAATGTTGTTGGAACAACATGCACTGACAAGAAAATACATTTGGACATTTGACCAAGACCACCCCAGATTTTTCCCTTCCCATTAATTCTCAACCTCCATTTCCCCTTTTATACACTGTCCATTTGTGTGGGTCCTTTACATGAAATTTTGAGAACCACTGACATAGAAATATAAGGTTTTTGAGAAAACTGTTTTGTCCATCGGCCCTTTCTGTTCAGCAAAGATTCATCAGTAATCACTGTTGCTGTCTGGTTCTACACACTGTCCATTTCATGGAGTACTTGGCTGAGCCAGCTACTAAAATATCTTTTTGTCATTTCTTTAGTGGGACAACAACAACACCCAGGCTGTGAGCCTGAAGACGGCAGAGCTGGCCCTTGGGAAGTGATTCACGGGAGCCCGAGACCGAGGTGGGAACAGGGCGTCCAGAGTGCGCAGCGCGCCTGACACAGCTGAAGACGATATTTGGACACTGTGGTACAGTAGCCTGCCCAATACGGCACTTCACCTTAAAGGGATAGTTCAGATTTTTTAAGATTATTTGTATGAGTAATACCATTGATATAGTGGTGTCAATTGCATTAATGGATGTCCAAAGTCCTGTGGTGGGTGGTTTTGGTCAAATATCAAGTACTTTTGGTCATTTTGTGTGTCTCACTGGGGCCACTCTCTCTACCTACACTGTCTCTACTCGTTCCCTACACTCTCTCTACTCTCCCTACCTGTCAATGGACTTGATATTGACCAAAAACGGAGCAGAACTCCCGCCATGGGACTCTGACAATAAATGAATACAGTTGACACCACTATATTAATGGACCGTATTTCTGAACTATCCCTTGAAGTTGAAAGTGCTGTTTTTTGTTTTGTTTTGTTTTTTGCTTTCCGAGACTGCTGCTTCCCTCGAAAGTTCTCAAAGTTTCCGAGTCTGAAAGTATCCAGTCTCATTTGCTCTGCAATAGATCCGTGGTTCTCGAAGTGGAGTCCTCGAAAGTTCTGAAGTTACTTAAAGTTCCGAAATTGATATTTGTTATGCACATTTGTTATTTTACTTGTTTTGCACTTGTGTTTCTCAAAGGGGGCCGGACTTCCTTAAAAGTTCTGAATTTTCCGGATTTTTCCCCAAGACAAGCTGTTGCCTGAAAGTTATCAATTCAGTGTTCTGAAAGTATTTGTTCTGCACTTCTTTTTTTTTCGAGTCTGAAAGTAATGTGTTAGGCTGTTTACAAAAAAAAAAAAAAGAAATCTGAAAGTTTTGATTTTGTTATGCACTGCTGATTTTGATTTTTTGATACTGTTTTGGAAATTAAATGCAATGTTACGAGCATATTTCATCTTTTTATTTTGTCAAACTGTCAAAGATATTGTCTGTATTTTCACCCAGGTAAAAAAGTAAACTGGCTAAAGTGAACTGTAGATGCATTTTATATCTTAAGTTTTGTTGCAGTATTTACACAGCTGGTTCATGTCAATATAGCTAACAAGTTTAAATCCCTTCAGGACCAACTTTAATTTGGATCTACATTAGTCCTGAATTTGGACTTGAAGCCCATTTAGATGCAAGTTCAAGCTCAAGAAGACTGGTGGCACACCCAAGACGCCGATCCAAGAATGGGACCAGACTAGGCCTGTGTTAGCCCATCTTACATGGGTTTCTGACTGCGTCTTAGGTGGGTGTCCAAATGGGTCATTTTAAGTTGCGTGTGCCTGTGTTTGCCTATAGGGTTGAAGTCGGATTTGAAAGGGCCTTTCAGAGGGCTATATATATATATCTCAACGCCCATTCAAATCTCACTTTCCACCCAAGTAGGCAAACACAGGTGGCGCACACATGGTTCTGAGTTAAATTGACCCATTTGGGTACCACCTTATACCCAGTCAGAAACCTGTGTTGGCCCATATGGGCTAACACAGGTGGGACATTAGTGGAACCTGGGTGCAGGGCCCACTTGGAGCCCATAATGGGTGGCCTACATGGGTCCCATATATTTTGCCCAGCTGGAACCCATTTAACGCCCACTCATATCCCAGTGCTAACCCATATAGGCAAACCCAGGTAGAGCCCACATGGTTCCCACATATAATTGCCCATTTGGGTACCACCTCATACCCAGTCAGAAACCCGTGTTAGCCCATATGGGCTAACACGGGTGGGACATTAGTGGAACCTGGGTGCAGGGCCCACTCGGAACCCAGGCCCAGAAGCCCATATCAAAACCCAAGTGGGGCCCACTTGCGCGTGTTTGCTGGGTAATGACCTTGGACTGGATGGCCAGGCAACCAAGACCAAATAAATCAAAGCCAACTTGGTCATGACAGCCTGAGAAGCTAGGGGGAGTGTGAAACCCTCTGGTACCTGAGCCTACTCCCACACTCTCATTACCTTTCTTACAGATCCTTTTTAACCACAGCCTTGCATTAGCCATAGTGACCCACGGCTGTGCAGTACAGCTGCTGCCTCCTCCACATTTTCGACAATGATAAGCAGTAGAGAAGGCAAATAAATGGTAATAAATGTTCTTCTCATTCCAGGTCATGCACTTGACCAAGCATTTGTACACAGGACGTGTGCACTGTGCACATTAGTGTCCCGACTGTGCTCTCAAGTACATTAATGCATACTCTGCGTTGATTTTCTTTTAGATCTGGCACATTACAGTTGCACATTGCAATTCCCTGCAGAGAATCCCCCTATAGATTTCCCCTGTTACGCACCTGTGCCCTTCAGGCTTTTTCGTTTGTGAAAATGCCCAAGGGCCCCCATGGGGCCACCTCAGGTTCACAATCAGCATGCAGCAAAGGCCTTAACCTACATTTTAATTATACATTTTGTACATTTTGGACAAAACAGGGGTCAGGTAGGTTCGAATCCGGGTCCATGCACTACTGGACCCGGTCACCTAACCAAAGTCGCCTACTTTTCCACGTTTCTGTTACAGCTGTTATGATACTACTGTGAACTGCTACCAGTAGTGCAGTTCGTCTAGACTTTTATACAATGTGGCACTAAAATAAAAGCAATAAAACATCTCTAAATTATTAATATTATTATAATGTAGCCCTCCAGAAACACAAGAGTTTATGTCAAGGGAAATCAAAGCCTTGAGATACTGTGTAGATGAAGGGAGGAGAGGATGATGATGATGAAAGAATGGAGGTGGGATTCCATGTTCTTTATTTAGCATGAATTTTGTTTATCATAGCGCAGGAAATCTGAGAGGAGAGGCAGATGAGTGTAGGGTTTGGTGGGATTTCAAAAGTAGTCTAATAATCAGATGCCACCATCACTCAAAAATATCAAACTTCTCATTCTGATATGTGAGCATCCTGAGTTCCAACAAGCCTTCCATAATTTATCCATTACTTAGTCTTCCCTATCTGCCCTCGGTTTCCTGATAGGATAGTGAGAGACAGTGTAGATAGCGTATTGTAGAAAGCTACTGTATATGCACACTAAATCCTCCAGCGTCTTGGGTCAGGGTGAAGACTGTTACGTCACCCTGCGGGTGGCGTAACATAGTCACCACCTTACGGCGGAGACAATAAGCAAAACCACCCTTTGAAAAAAGGGGAAACGTGCCTCTCAATGTTGATGTTAGGCCAATTAACAAACTCACTTTGTACTGTTAGTTGCATGTCAATGACCCCATTAGTTGGTCATTAAGCAGGGTGTAAAGAACAAGATGCTGAGTAAACATGAACTCTAGACAACAAATGACAAGGTAAATAGTCAAATGAGTGATGTGACCCCTGAGAGAAGACAGCTGATTCTCACACTGCCCCCCCTGCTGTGTTCTGATCGTAAAGGGACAGCTGTCCATTTCTTGGGCTATTCTCAGCTTGACCCCTGCTGCTCTATACAGGGTATTCATGTGACATCATCATCATCATCATACCTGGAAGTTAAGTGGCAACATCTACTGAATGGCAAAAAAAAGTTTCTGTCTGGCCTGGCTGGACCATACATCTAAACAGAAGCAGATCACCTCTGATCGCATTAAAAAGAACAACATTGAATTCACTTTGCCACTTGATTTGCCACTCACTTCATGCATACCCTACATGCACATGCCCTGCAAATCAAGGCAAGGCAGGTTCATTTGTATAGCACATTTCAAAAGCAAGGCAATTTACATAGGCACATTTAAAGCACATTAAAATGGGACTTTTGATTTTTACTTTAGAAGGGAATATGAGTGCAATGTTTGACCATAGGAGGGCCTGAATAGCATCCATCATTTTATACCTCTCCCTCCTTTCATGCTCCTTTTTAATTTCAGGATTGTATAAGTGAACACCAACGCAGGGAGGAATAATTATTGAGCACAAGCCTCAATTATGCTGTAAGTACAGTATAATCCCCCCATTATGAAGTACAGTATAAAGCACTGGTCACGATTTCAGTCATTATTGTATAGGTCATGAATCAAGTCCGAATCTGAATGTGGTTCTACAACATGCGTGACCGAAAGATTAATGAACTGTGATCAGTACATACTGTAACAAGAAGGGAGCTGGATCAAACATACCGGTATATATTCATCACAATATTGGCGAGCCAGCAAAAGAGCGAGGGCTTCCTGTTTCAATGGTGGAATACTTCACCTGATGATCAAACTTGCGTGAAAAGTAACGGTCCGCTCCATCCAGGTTCTCCTGCAGCATTGCTGCACCGGCACGAACACCACCACCATTAGCATCCACCTTCATCTTTACAGGGACGCACGGAACCAGGAGCAGAGAGCACAGGAGTGTGTTTTAGCATTGAAAATTCCATGTTTTCCGGGGGAGACGTGTTGGGGGTTACACGCAGATCCCATGCAGGTCAGACGTGTCGCCACATGTTTTTCTTGCCAAAAGCCCCCCCCCCCCCCCCCAAACACAACACAAACACTCATGTGCAAACAAACCGGAACCCTGCCTGGCAGCACCCGTTTGTGCTGTGTTTGGACCCTAAAGTAAATCTTGTGCTTTTCACATACTGCAAACCGTGCAATACAAATATCATGGCATGGTCCCTTGATGTAAACAAGTCTTCTACTTTTCACACACTACATACTGTGAAATAAATAGTTCAATTAATCAATCAAAGCAACAAAGAAAACGCACCGACTGTCCCTTCTGCCCACACACTGTCATCGGCCTGATGACAGATCTGTGTCAGTGGTTTGTAATAAAACACAAGTCCACACACGCATGCACACACGCACGCGCGCGCACACACACACGCAAACACTTGTACACACAAACTCACCTCATGTGCTACCACAGAGGAGATGCGAACAACTCTCTTGACACGGGTGTTCCTGCGCTCGGTGTTCATGCCAGATATCCCATCCTGGGACACAATGCTGTCCCTAAGGCTCATGGAAGACATGATACCCCAACAGGTAGTGTCTGTCTGTCCACCACGTTCTTCTGCTCCAATTCCCTTTCTTTCACCTCTTATTCTCTTTCTTGGGGTAAAAGTTCCCCTCACCTTTTCCTGCCTCCGTTTGGAATTTTTTGTTTCATTTGATTATTTATTTATCCTCTTGGTTTGGCCCTCCTTTCTGTCAGTCAAACTGCTTTCTCTGTTTGAGCCATTTGTTCAGACAGCCAGCTCCTCTGTTCCTACCCTGCCATAGAGACTGTCACTTCGATTCTGTTTACAAACAGAAAATTCATTGAATTCATTGATATTTGTTGCTACATTAGATAACAAAACCATAATTTGTTGAAAATCTTCCGTCAGATCTGAGTTTAGCGGAAATTACACTTCCTCCCTGGACTGAACTGGAAGTGATCTATCACCAGACCTGTTAGAGCGTCTGCACTATCTCTTCTGCAGGAACAGATAGCCACAATAAATCACAGTTGTTGACACCCACGTTTTTGAATGAAACACTTGGCTGGCCAAGTATTGATCCAGGTCCGACTTTAGATGCTCATAGTTTAGTCAAACGAGTTCCCTGCCTGCTGTCGTGTTTCCATTATCATCAAGCTTTCATGGTCAGTTGCCCAAAGTCCAAACCTCCTTCTGGACCAGTGTCACTACCGCATCACTTCACCTCTGTGCAGTACAGGCCACAGCACTCCATGTCCCCCAAGTCCTGAGGCAGAACACCTTGTAGAGGCAGATGACGTAGATCCAAAAGGGAAAAAAGTCAAAGTTGGGCTTCAATATCCACTCTGGTCCGAGTTACACTCCTGCATCCACAAACAGAGCAGCTGCTGCCGGTTAGGCTGGTTCAACCATAAACACAGCTGCCGCTGCTACTAATGTTTTTTTTTTCTTTTTTGCTGGAGTACAAGTGCTTTTGAGTGCCCTCTCTCTAGCTCGCTCTCTCTGGGTTCAGTATGTCAGTTATGCAATCTGCTTTGGCTTTCTCTCTGTCTGACTGTTGTCTCTGGGCTACACTTTTAGTAGTGCTGCACTCCCATACATACTCCCTCACTCTCTCTCTCTCCCTCTCTTCCCACTTTTTCTCACCTCTCCCTGTATCCCCCCGCCTCCCATTATCCCTCCTCTTTTCTCCACCATTCTCCTTTATTCCAGGGTCCCTCCTCTCCTCTCCTCCGTTAGTCCCACCCCCTCTCCCACTCTCTCATCCAGTCATGATGGGCTGTAATAGCGACCTCCACCTCTTCCTCCCTCCTCTCTATCATATGCTCTCCACCTCTCATCCCTCGTTCTCTTGTTGTCCCTAGGGCCACAGCTGAAGCGTTTGATTGATTTCAGACAGACCACTGTAATGCATTCCTCATATCCCTATTCGCCCTTTTGCATCTGTCTCACATGCACGCACACATCCAGCACACACACACGCAAGCACAAACACAGGGCTGTGCACATCTTTTTGGGAAGGCCCTGATATAATCCTGTCCTGCACATATACTTCTATGCCTATATCCACATACATACTGTAATAACTAATTGGATGAAAATGGACAGCCTACAGTATTAGCCTATAATTTCTGGAGGACAGTAATAGACAGTAATCATGTGATGTACAGTAATCATGTTTGCGGAGATAATTCTATGATCAACAGTATCAACTCAGACAGGGATTAAATGTTTTGGACTCTTAGGCCCAGTGCATTTTACAGTGTACTACCGTAGAAGGTCCTACTCTGGCATGATCCAGCAGCTGTGCCAGTGAGTCAGTGATACTATTTTTTTTTAAATGCACGTGAAGTTGGCAGACATAGTAGTTAAATCTGTCCTTTAAAAATAATCTTCTTAGCTATAACGCAATGGAGCTAACAGTAATATCTCTTAAGTAAAGTCAGTGGCTATGTGGTCAGTGCGTAAAATTTGTAGTTCCCATCCTCATTCGTCCACCCAACCGGACACTCTGAGACTGAACTACTGCCGCGTTTACACTAGACTATGAGGTCACGGTTCAATATATAGGCTGTATATAAATACTAAAATAATGGTACATTGCTTCCCTGCTTGAGGGGGAGGCATAACAGCTTTAATTGAGGTCAAGACCCTGTGACATACAGTATACTGTACTATCATGTCCAGGGGGTGTACTTGTACATCAAGCTGACTCATGTTAAGGAAAGATAGGCTACTACTGATCTATAGGCCACAAGGCTCTTACTTGCTGTGTGGTTCAGTTTGTGAAATCACAATCTCTATGCATCTCATGAGCTCAAGTTGGTTGGCTCAGAGCCATCTCAGTGGCTGAGTCAACAGGGACTGGTTAAGGTCAATAAGACTGTATTTCTAGGGAATCTGAGATAATAATTGCAAAAGGTTTTTGAGCAAATTGCCCACAGTATTTAGATTACAGTGTGTTTCATTTGGTCGGTAATTGTTGAATATAGCAACATCATACCTAAGGGTGTGCTTTACCATCATAATCTTTCCAAAATCTTGCAAATGGAACTTCAGTGATGCTTATGGAACTCAGCACAGCCTCACCACATGTGGTAACAATAATGGACACCCTCTTGTGTAAGGTACTTTGGGGTGATTTATGGTCAGTACCTGCCAATAGCACACAGGAATTTGTCCATCTTCTGATGTTAGATTTCAACCTTTTTGATACCAGTGCCCAATATTTATTCAGAATTTGACCCACAGACCATCATTTGATGACATTTTAGCCTCACAGATCCAAAACTAAAGATTTCTTTTGCTTTTGTGCACAATTCCAGGTTAGATTTGGAAAACAAAACTGGCAAACAGCAACATTCTCTGTTGTGTAGACTTGGGCTAATTCAGATGATGAACATTTTAACTCTTGAGAGTGTAAACATGAAACCAAATGCACCCGCAAGGGTCCATTTGGTTTCTTTGTTGCGCTCTTAAAGAGTTACACCCGGTTAACCAACTTTCCATCACTTAGCAGGGGATCACCTGGAACTCTCTCAAGGACCACTGGTGGTCCCTGGACCACTGGTTGAAAACCACTGCACTAGGGGGTCCCAGGGGTCTAGTGCCTAGACCTCTCTACCAATTGAGCTAAACGAATACAAAATTTTGTTTAATGTCCTCATGACCTCAGACCTCCATAGAGTGTAGTAAACTAATATCTGTGTGTCTTCTTGAGGTGTTTATTGACTTATTGGATGTATTGATGGATCCCATTAGCTGATGGAAAAGGAGCAGGTAATCGTCCTGGGGTTTAATATTGATTGGCTGAGTAAAGATTGGTTAGTTTTCCTGTCACAATGTGAAAAATGATGACGTTTAATGTGCGAGGTGTTGTTGTTGTTGGTGTGTGTGTGTGTGTGTGTGTGTGTGTGTGTGTGTGTGTGTGTGTGTGTGTGTGTGTGTGTGTGTGTGTGTGTGTGTGTGTGTGTGTGTGTGTGTGTGTGTGTGTGTGTATATGCGTGGAACCAGATACCCATCACTGTTGGTCATGCATGGGTCCCTGTGCTCAGCTTTCATTTTGAGCAAGAGATGGAGAGAAAGCGAGGGAGAGATAGAGAGAGGGAGAGAGAGATTGTGATACAGATAGAGGGGTAGTAACAAACAAAACAGTAACAAACATCAGGATTGTTCTAGGAATTAATTTAAACTTGTCCTCAAAGTCATCTTTTTTTAGAGATCCAAAACCACTCTTCACTCTCCAGATGTAACGTGGGTGAGACTGACCTTTACCAGAAGCACTGACAATAGAAAGAGGTACTTACACACATACACAAGCCTGTCCACTAAAATGCATGAAAATACCAGTCAATAATGACAATAAAGCTTTTGTCCAAAAGAAAATCCTTTGTTCTAACACAATAATTGTCTCTAATAGAGATAGACAGAGAAAGAGTGTGTGTGCATGTGTGTGCATGTGCATGTGTGTGTGTGTGTGTGTGTGTGTGTGTGTGTGTGTGTGTGTGCATGTGAGACACAGGGGAATTTTAACTTCTGTTTTTCCACATGTCAGTGATTACAATGTGACAAATCTCTAATCCAAATGCGCGCGCACACACACACACACACACGCACACGCACGCGCACGCACGCACGCACGCACACACACGCACGCACGCACGCACACGCACACATATCTACTGGGTCAGTATTGTTCTGTAGGATGTGCCATGCTGAGAAGAAGTGAAAACAGAATAAAGTGCCATGTTCACAGGAACATTGACACTTCCCATGGTGTTGATAATAGGAAAGGGACATACATGTTAAGAAACTATCACTAGGAGTTATTACTGGAAGATCGAATAGAATTAGCCCTTCGCAAAATCCCACCCCAAAATCATTTGTGCAATGCCAATCCAAATAGTGTACTAGTTTCGCTACCTCATAGCTGTCATTGTTATTTTTGCCTGGCCGTGTTGTTGGCTTGAATGTTGCGAAAGGTACACTACTGAACCATCCAGGTGGTGACAATAATACTAAACGCCTGTTGGATTTTCGTTTAAGATTTCCTTGTATTTCTAGCTCATTTAAATAATGTAATGCAAATTTGTCTGCAGGCCTGGTTGCCTAATAGAATACATTCTAAAGTGATTGATTATTTATATGGATATAAAGCAGGTCATTTAACTTGCACCTCAATGGGGCAAAATGACAGCTTGCTCTCTCTCCTCACTGCTAACGTGCCCATATAACAGGAACAGGTTGGGACGGGGACAAATTGTGTGATGGTAATGAAAAGTTAAGTTGACATAAGGATAACATACATCACATCCTGTATGCGATATAGAGGCGCTATTATTATATTTATATTCTGACATTTTTATCATACAACTACAGCTGTGGGTGTGGCTTCAGTTTAGGTATATCTCCACCCATCACCACCCACCAGGCAAACCAGGCATACTCAATGGCCTGGTGAGGCTGCCTACATGAAAACGTTATTTTAACATATACTGTACGTTTTTTTGGGGAAAAAAATCTTTGTCCTCATTTTACAATAATGCCTGATGATCATGTTTTAGGGTGGAAAGAAATCATGGTACTCCATCTTAAAAAAAAAATAAAAATCACCATTCCCTTTTTAACTACCATCCAGCCAGGAATTTGATAAATCTGACAGGATACAGGGAGCTAGCTTGTTCGTGGTCAGGACATATCAGCTGGAGTTTGCCGTCAGGCTTGGGAGTCAGAGGATGATTTGCCGTGGAGGGAGGGGTGGCGTTGGCTGTCACAACTAACTGTCACAGTGACGAGGCTGACACCACCCACCATTTAGCATTCTGTCAGAAAGACAATGGTGAGGGTGGAGAGGGAGGGGTGTAAGTTTGTTCACATGTTGAGTGAACTCCAACCGGGGGAGGAAAGAAAAGGTGACAGAGTGAGCTGGATGGGGTTTGTGGGGGTGAAGAAGAAGATCCTCCTCACACCAGATTTCAATTTAAAGGACCGTTATTGTATGTAAACATACATTTACATTGCCAAAGCAATTGCCAAAAAAATAATAAAACAGCTGAAAAATGGAAAGTAATGTAAATACAGTTGGAGCACTGAGAAAACAGAGCTATATCACATCCATTGGTATATACTGTACATCAATTTGTCGTCATCATCTTGGGACAAATAGCAGCATTTCCCCTCATACGATTTAAATGGTGCAAAAGAAAGACCTACTCATTTTAAAATGTGTGTAAAAGTAGCAGCTGTGTTTATGTACAGTAGTTTTAAACAAGGTCTACTTGATACAGGTACTTGATACAGGTCATTCGTTAGCCATTGACATTGGCTAACCTTATTCACCTTATTTTATCATAGCAGTTCACAAATCTCGCTGCTGTACTTGCACATTAGTATTTCTTTTTGCCAATTATTTTCTCCACAAGCAGTTATTGGCGAGTCAGTAATATCGCGTTTATAAAGCTCTCTTCAGGCAGGGGATGACCATCTTTTTTTACTGTCTTTCAAGTCTTCTGCTTAGTGCTTTGTTGTGTTATGTATTCTCCTTTTGTTGATTCCCACTGTCCTCGGCAGAAGTCACAGATGGGACACCCAGGAAGTGAAAAGAGGCTGGGAGATACAACATGCTACGACTGCAAAGTCCATCTGCCTCGGAAAGATGTGCGTGATTTCAGGGGAAAAGTTGAAATTGTCAATGAAGTGCACTGTATGGGCAGTTCTAATGTACTGAATCTCTTCTGGCAGGCAGACAGCCACTGACATACTATGCTCAACAGATCTGTAAAATCTTCATTTAAGTATGTTCATCCATTCTGTATTAAGCACACACACAATTTGGGCATTTAGCAGCCACACTTAATCCAGAGCGATGCGCGTGCACACACACACGCACACACCACAAGCGTACACACATGCACATGCATGCACACACAGCTCAATCTGACCCACATTTGACGTTTGCATTTGTCTGTATTGCATAGATACGTGCTTTCTGTCTGTCGACGGGCAGGGAGGGTTTGAAAATAATATGTAAGGTCATCACCGATGTGATGTAACTGTCCTACATTTTGGGGGGAAATCTGGCCCCTCTCTCCAGGAACCAACCAATTGGACCCTTGCAGATCTATAACGGAGCGTGCAAATCAATTTGAACACTCTCTCTTTTAACGATGAGTTTACAGTGTAGATTAGGGTCCCAGGGATAACAAATCATATGACACGGGGCTCTGGGACCTAATGTCTATTAAACTGGTGGTCCTTGAAATTAAAAAGGTTGGGAATCCCTGATGAAGAGCTTTGTTTGAATCAATAAACTATAGTTTGAAGGTATTGCATATTCAGTGACTTCACTAGATTCAAATATTACTTTTATTTCTTTGTGAGAAAGCCTTCATTCAAACAAGATAGAGGCAATGTTCCAATGTGGATTGAGCAGGGCAGTCCTTGGTGCGCCTGCTGTTGGCCTGTTGTGTTTCCCCCCACTGTAGAGTCTGCATATGCATATCTTGGACCTTTTTTTTTAATCACCCAAATCACTGAATACTCCTTTAATTTAAACTGACTGGGTAACTCATCCGTTTATGACTCATCATCAGTCAATAGCATGTACAAGCAGACCGATCATGATTCACACATCATAATGTCAAGTACTAGATATACAAGCCCAGTTAACCTACCAACAGGCTGCTGTTCTATCATGTGTCATCAGATTTTATGCATTATTCAGCCACCTCCTCCCCTATGCCACATGCTTACTTACTTACTGTGTGTGTGTGTGTGTGTGTGTGTGTGTTGTGTGTGTGTGTGTGTGTGTGTGTGTGTGTGTGTGTGTGTGTGCGTGTGTGTGTGTGTGTGTGTGTGTGTGTGCGCATCTGCTTTTATTAGGGAAATATGTTACTCTTAATCAGACACCCCTCTGATTCCATAACAAATTGAATGCTGAGTAAATTGCTCTATGAAGTAGTTCTTGCTGATCAGAAACCACATATTTTGAAGGGGCTTACAACAGCCACACAGTTGGCAGGCTAGTCAGACCACACCATGTCTGTAGCCTAGTCATTATTATTTCACAATAAGTGACAAGCATTGTTGGCAATGTGCAATTATTTGCTAAATCTGTATATATTCGGGGAAAATGAGCGTGGATGCTTCAGGGGTGCCAAGCACTGAAACTTGTGCACGTTATTCATTGCTGGGAACTCTCCCATGTAGCTACAGTAGTCTTCTACTGCTGGCCATGCAGTATACCAGGGGTTTTCAACCCAAGTTGGTTAACCAGCTGTAACTCTTGAGAACGTAAAAATGAAACCAAATGGACCCGCCAGGGTCCATTTGGTTTCTTTTTTACACTCTCAAGAGTTAAAATATTCATCATGTGAATTAGTCCGAATCTACACAACTAGAACATTAATGGTCATGGAGAGAAGCAAAAGAAATCTTTAGTTTTGGGGTCTGTGGGGCTAAAATGTCCTCAAATGGTGGTCCGTGGCTCAAATGCTGAATAAATGGTGGGCCCTGGGATGAAAAAGGTTGAAAACCCCTGCAGTATACTGTACAGTTTCAGTGAAGCATTTGGGGGGCTAAGTGCTTTGGTCAATGACACGTTAATGGTGGTTACTCATGGGATGTTTCTCATTTATTTTACCTGGACAGATCTTTCAAGCTGAGGATTAAACCAGTGACTCTGCAGCACTTCATATGAGCATGCCTCACTACGTCTAAATTACTATAAACAACCAGGTGGGTTTGAATTATGGTTGGGGCTTGGGTCCGTTTTTCATTGCTGTACAAAATTCAATCTGCCGTCACTCACAGAGGCAGTGAGCTACAGCAGCCGTCTGCAGCCAGATGGATCCTGGTTCAATTCCCCACGTCCTCCTGGCATTGTCTCAAATTGTCCATGAGCAAGACGATGAAACCTTAATTGTGTGTGTGTGTGTGTGTGTGTGTGTGTGTGTGTGTGTGTGTGTGTGTGTGTGTGTGTGTGTGTGTGTGCGCCATACAGTACGTGCATGCATACTACTGACAGACAACTCTTATTGTAGTCAGTCTGTTGAGGGAGCAGAGATATACAGCAGAACCCTCTGTGTTCATCTATCCGTATGCTTCATTTTTCGCACATTGAGGAATTTTAACAGGTTCACCAGTGCACTTGATAAACAAAAGGGAATCGAAAATTATTAAGGGAACATGAACATACCCAAGACTGAAGTGTAGTTACCAGAGCAGCAGGAGTTTGCGAGCAAAACCGGTGTCTACTAATGACAGACATGGCTGTGGGACTTAATGTGATGACACTGCAAAAATATCAGGGATTTTTGGTCAGGATCCAGTGAGAAGCCTCGAGCTTCCATATGTGGCATCCTAATTATAGATAACAATTAGACTGCCCAATCAACACTCACCACGCACGCACACACGAGCACGCACAATTTTGTCAGGAACAGGAGCAGTGTGTGAAACAGTCACCTGCACTGTTTCCACAGTAACCTCATTATCTTTGACCTTGTCCCCTTCTGCCTCTGAGAGCGGGATCGAGTGAGAGGCTCAGACAGAGAGAAAGAACAGAGATGATAATAGAGATGATGGATCCAGTAATCAGTAATTCACTCACTTCATTCATTCATCACCGGAACAAGTTGCAATTTATTTTTCTGTGTAGAACGCTGAGGTGTTCTTCCCTATTCTGTTCTCATATAATCTCTTGGAGTCAGTGAACCAATTTTGGATTGAATTTGAATTAATTCCCCAAGACCGAGATCCGAGAGAAGTTTGCCAAAATGTGCAAGACTAAGCATGACGTGGTGTTCGTCTCCAGGGTTCAATTCAGTGCTGCCAAGGCGACAGGTTTTACCACAGTGTAGGTACGACTCCGTAGACAACGCCAAGAAGAACGAGCCCAACCACAAGCTAACCAGACATCCCGGAGCATGAGAACAGAATGAAGACAGTACGAGGGACCAAGAAGTCCTCTGTCGGCACTGCTAGCAAAAAGAAATGAAGCGTCAGATTCAGTGAGCCTGAATTCACAGAGGATCTCCATGTTCAAGATGTCCTTGCATAATGTAATGTAGGTGAGATAAAAAAGAGACATTTGGTGTTTGGTAGTGATGCACCAAATATTCAGCTGCAGAAAATATTCAGCAGAAAACGGCTAAATGCATTTTTGGCCGATTTGGTTTCGGCCCGAAATATATCACTGAATAGTGTATGCAATTAAAGCATTCAAATGTGCGAAATAAATGTTTTATGGAACCATATTATTGATTACTATTTGATTTAAGTTTTGCCATAATCATGTCTTTTGCCATAATCGGATAGCTCTAAGGTGACGGCAACAGTAGAACTGTTATATATATATATATATATATATATATATATATATATATATATATATATATATATATATATATATATATATATATATATATATATATATATATATATATATATATAATAATAATCATATTTGGCTATTTGGTATCCGGCTTATTGTTTCCTATATTCGGTATTTGGTTTTCGGCCAAGAATTTCCCTTTCCGTGCATTCCTAGTGTTTGGTCCAGCACTTTGCAAAATTAGCTCTGAACTGAACCGTCACACTGACAAGGCTGACTACTTGTCTGATGGCCACCTCTTTCTGAGAGCACCATCATAAGAAATTGTCACTTTGGTTTGTGTGCAAATTTCACGACTGAAATTGTTCTACTATTGCATGGCCTGTTCGAGGCATGGCCATTTGGAGAACATGTTCATTGGAACAGACCAGCTGAGAAGTTGTGAGAACAAAGAACAGCTGATCTGACCTACTTCACAATCAACACTGTACTCCCTTGTGTCTCAGCAAGCATTTCACAAGCCATGAGATATGCATGCACAAATGCAGATTTGTGTAACGCATATACAATATTCAGCGCAATTCTAAAATTGTTTGTTGTTATCGCGCTACTCCACTCATTGGTCTGAAGGCTTGCAGCATTCAGCCTGCACCTTAACTTACTGAGGCAGCAGCACAATGCCACCACAATGGTTTCCTTCCCTGGGTATCAACCCTGTTGTCACCAAAATTGCTGCTGGATGGAACAGATGAACTATGTGGGCACCAGGAATTGGCCTGCCATTAATCACATACACCCACCACTGTGTCCTACAACCGTACAAATAGCCTGAATGTACCCCCTCTTTCTGCCCTATAATAAAAATATCCTGCTCTACACTGTCCTTCATCTACTGTACACACAGGGGGAATAGGGTCTGCATCTGTTTCACAGAGACACCGAGTGATGTGGTGCCGAAATTACAATACTTTATCGTACCTACTGTACAGTAATATGCAATGATAACATGTACAAGTTCACAGTTTGGCACATTGTAACCTTGGGCAGTTGTTTGACTATTTTCACAATTCGACATTGGAGGAGAAAGGCCTTTAAAAGGAACGTTTTGACATATGAGGATTCCACACAACAGGAACGAGGTGTTATACATTATTTCTAATTTTCTTTATAATGATTTAATAGGCATAAAACAAATTATTATGTTTTGTGCCATCTTGTGAGCTTGTAAACTATGCTATACTATCAACTATATTCACTAATTTGGGTCCCATGCAGGGAGACATGAAATTTATCTTTTAGGTCACAGGTTAAAAGTCTTGGACACCAATGGACTATAACATTGAATCCTCTCTAAATGTTCTCAGTAGGAGCCATAGCAGAAAGAAATATAGCAGAGTAAGCAACACACCTCCACCTCTCGAG
>CM076976.1:38607617-38655117 GCA_039105355.1 Benthosema pterotum
TTACAATTTGTAATTTTGTGATGCCCTACCTCTGATAAATGTTGTAGCTTGCATTATGGGATCACTTAAACCTTCTTTCATACTGGGTTGGTCTACCGGTAATATGGTTTTGATGAGAGTGACTTGTGGGTTCTGGTTATTTGTACAGCCAAATATTGACCTCACTGGGGATGTGGTCTATGAATGTTTTGTGGTTATTGTGCACTGCATTGTCTATCGTGATGCGACCGAAACAAATAAAGAGCAACCTGTTTTGGCAAGTGTTTTGACAGTGTACAGGACATGGTTTAGTTTTTCAAGGATACCCTTTTATTATATGCCCTACGCACCACCTGTCGCCAGCCTTTTGAGGTGTGTACCGGGACAAATGCTATAAAACACATCCTGCTCGTAACCATTATAAAACCAAATCTCTCTCTAAATTCTGTTGTTCTCAAACTTCATGTCAACAGTTTCCATTAGTCCACTAAATTCCATCTTACTATGTTGTGCCAGGTAGGGATTTGTTGATTTAAAAAATCTGACAATTTAGAAGAAAACATAGATGCAAGATTGTGTAAACTATATGTAGTCTATGGAGGTTCTCTTTACCAATATATGTTTATGGTGCCGTTTCATTTGATTAATTTAGGTTATTTTCCTTTTTCTTTTTTTACATACAGACGTGCACTTGTGAGGTGATTTAATACAACATTACAGCTGCAAAATATGGAATATTGTTTTTACAATCAATCACTTTAAAATAGTAGATCTACAAGATCAAAAAGTGGTTATGAACAGAGCAATTCCCATTTTTTCCATTAGCCAGAGAAAGAAACACCACTTGAACTTGAGTAAACAGTATGCACACCCAATAAAAGCCAAGCCACATCTGGCTTTAATCACCAGGATCATATGCAAAACAGTTTTTGATATTACAGATTCAGTTTCATACAAATCGTACAAATTGGTACACATGATCTCTAGTAGTAGTCAAGTAATCCATACCTATCTGTCAATTTCTTTTTATTTTATTCGTAGTATTATTCCATCGTGATGGGTGAATTTTGAAGATTGCAGGTTAATCTACTGTAACTGACCTGGCCTAACCCTAACTGTAAACATCATGTGGTGATGTGATACGGTTACAGTCGGCACAAACACGCTAGCCTCTGTTGTCGTCCCTGTCCAACAGTGCTGACAGATTATGTCACCAGCACAGTAACCAAGGCTCATTCATTATCTATCGCAGCCCCCCCCCCCATGCTTTGTGACAATATAGAATTACTCAGTTATTACTAGTAAAAGTCCGGTATTGAGTGGTGTGCAAGTAGAGAATATTGGAAATACTTAAGTAAAGTATTACAAATACCTCAACATTGTACTTAAAAACAGTACTTTACTAAATGTAAATGTTACTTTCCAGCACTGCCTGGTGGTGAGGATTAAACGTTCAGTAAGGTTGTCCTGTGCAACAATGGTCCTGACGGTCTCTGTATTCTTTCTCTGACCACACAGTCTGGAACAAACCGATACCATCTTTGACAGTGTATAAATAATTGAATACAAGCTCAAAGTCAGCATCAACCTCTTTGGTATACTGGAATTGTTTGGACCAAACAACACGATGACTCCTATTTGTGAGGTATACAAGAAAATAAAATTATAGCAGAGCTTTGTTGCAATTAACTTAATTAACTTAATTAAGTTGTCCAAGCTGTGTTTTCATTGTTTAATCCACGTTTTTTGCAACAAAAGTAATCAAACAATCCAGGCAGCCTGTGCCTGGCTGGCCAGTGTGTGGACCTCAAATCTCCCCCGCAAATCAAACTCAGCTTATTCTATGCAACAGTGGAGTCCGTTCTCCTTTATGGCAGCGAATGCTGGACCCTGAAGCCAACCCTGCAGAGGTCCCTAGACGGTTGCTACACCAGAATGTTGCGTGTAGTACTTAACATCAACAAGAGCGAACATGTTACCAACAATACCAAAGGTGAGCCAGAAAGTTGCAGCCAGGAGAATGAGACTGGCATGACGATGTCAAAGGCATCAAGAAGTGACAACCAGCAAACTAGTGCTGTGGGAACCAACATATTGGCACCGGTCACGAGGAGGTCCCACACTAACATGTGGATGTACTCATTTTTACTCAATGTATTCATTTTTGGCATGTGATTAGTTTGGCATGTGATAATTTCTAAATGGGATGAACCATAGAAAGAACCATAAAAATGTATTAATCGGTCAATATTTCAATTTCAGCAGTGCACTTGTTTTCTGCTTGTGTATATTCCACATGCTTTGGTTCCTGGCTAACATCCTGGGTGTATGTGTTCTACTCCCTGGCTGACACGCAGGGAACACACAACACGGTGACAATGATGGAGTGAGACACACTGAAGGTCCAAGGACTGTACACTACAGTTTACACAGCCCTGCACGCACAACAAGGACACAAACCAACTCATGCAAGCATGTAGGTACATGTAAACACGTGCGCAAATACGGTAGAGCTGTCTCACTTACGCGCACACACGCGCACACACACACACACGCACACGCACACGCACACGCACACGCACACGCACACGCACACGCACACGCACACGCACACGCACACGCACACACACACACACACACACACACACACACACACACACACACACGCACACACTGTCTCCTTGAGAGGGTGATTTTATTTAATTATAGCATTAGTCCCAGTAGACGGCAGAAGGGGTAACCCCCACAGCTCATTATTACTAGGACCACTCTCAATGACCTTGAGGCCTTGTACCCTCAAATAGCTTGGATTTGCAATGCATGCTACTAATTTAGGTGGTCAACCTTTCACCTTTAGGTGGAAATGTTTTCACCTATAAGGTGATATTTATTATACTAGCCTGTTTCAGTTCTGTCACCAGTGAAGTGTCTTATAAAATAGAGTTTACAGGGACGGCACCTGCAGACACAGACCGAAAGCACACTTGCAAAGCATGAACTAGTAAGTCTGTGTCGTGACTTTTTTTTTTTTGCTCGCCTTGAATTTTGTGCTCGGCTTGAATGATGCCCAGCACTCTGGGCATCACGATGTGTAGCTGGCTCTCCACAGAGAGGATCTCTCAAACTCGCACTCTGTGCCCAGAAGTATGTCAGGGTTCTGCCTGGGCATAACTGTGTAGCTGGCTCTCCACCAGAGAGGTTCTCTCAAACATCGGACAAATCTATTTATTTATCTTGATCTCCGTAGGCAAACCAAGAGAACGCCTGGAGCTAACCTATTGAATGATGATGCTGATGCTGCTGCTGATGATCACTGAATGGATATCTGATTATGGATAATGTGATTTCTTGTGAAAACGCCACTACGGATGATTTGATCTCCCTTTCCGACGACCGTAGTGGGATGGTGACCACGTACTAGGGCATTAACGACTTGAGATTTTTTCAAGTCGACTTGTCAGACAGTCAAGTCGAAGTTGTATCGATTTATCGTTTTATGGCGCGCGGGGGGGTTGGGGGGTCCGTCGTGGTGGTTCCCCGAGGGGGGGGTGGGGATCAAATGGTGCCGCTATATGCCGGCGCAGTGCCTATACAAAACACATCGCGAGGCTACGCATGGTGCATGTGGCAAGCTTGATATGAAAGCAATATTGGCACACAGCTGCACATCGTCCACTCCCAGGCCAGCCATAAAAAACCCCCACACGTTAGAACGCAGAATACGATCCATTTACATGTAGCCACCGCCTCCTCCTCCTCCTCCTTCAACACCACCATCGCGCCGCTTTTCTTTTATGATTCATTCAGTAAATTAATGAGAATGACGCGGACAGAAGCATGCGTCCCGTGCGGTAGCCTAATGCAAAACTGTAGCACGTAGAGGTGTTGGTTGATGAAGTTCTGTATTCCTCTGACACTGTTTGCTGTTCGATCTGATCCGTGTATGTACGTAATGATCAATGGAACGCCGCGCGCCCAGAGCGCAAGAGCCCGCTGCGCATGCAGCTTTAAAGCTTAACTCCGATAGAGTTGCAAAGGAAACTTCAAAGGAGACTTCTGTCCGTGAGTGACAGTAACCAATATTACATTTGAATTATATACACACGCGTCGCACATATAGAAAAAGAAAAAAGGGGAAAACAAAGGTAAATGTTTAATTCCTCCTCTTTCCTCCTTTCCTTCGGAGGAAGGGAAAAAAACAACTTATCGACTCGGGCTTTTTGGAGTCGACACGTGTTATGCAAATCTATGCATCGATGTATCGATTTTTTGGTTAAAGCCCTACCACGTACAGTCAAAAGTGGAGTATGCGTCCAGATTATACTTCATTAAAAAATAATAATGCAAATTATGGATCAGTTGTGACCGAGGCTTCAAGCTCTTCTTTTCTTCCATGCTACATGATGCTTAGTTGTGACCTTGTTGCGTTTATTCCATGGGGCAAGCCTTGTCTGCTGTAGTACTTGGGATATGTATTGTATGATGAATTCAAATGATGGATAATACAGCCTATACAGCCTGCATCAAGGACAATGGAGCTCTTCTATGCTTAATAATTTTACTGTATAAAGTTCTTCAAATTTGACAACAAAAGTCATCAGTCTATATTAACTACACCATTAATAAGGAAACTGTCTTTGATTGTGTGGTGGTAGGTGTTGTAAGAAGTTGAAATATCCTGATTGAATTAATGGGGATGGGGGTACTTTAAAAAAACTGCTTTGTCTCCCTTTAGTGGTCAAACATGTAACAGCACCAACAAGGTTGAATTCACTGTCAGACGGAACACAAGGCATTTCAAGCCATCATTGATTGAACACCACATATTTACTTATTTATACTTGCCGTATAAATAAGGCAAATTCTGATTCAACTTTTTTTTTATCAGGCTTTTTATACAGCCTTTAGACGATGGAATCTCTCCTGTCTCCTGCATGCTTCCCCCTACTCAACTCCCCTCATACATTATATTATGATTTTATTGCCTGTCGTGTTACTTGATGTTTACCCATTGTACAGTATGTTTCTCTATGTCTTGAGGTCTTGAGAATGCTAATAAAGACTGAATAGCATGTACATTTACTTAAGTACTGCACTTGTATGTGGATGAGTTTACAGACCTGTGTGACTCTTTCGGTGACATGGTGTGTTCTGTCGATGAGTTTGCAGGGCAGGATGTCTATGTCTCCAGCAGGGGGCAGGGCCACATAGGATTCTTCTTTTGGGTCCAGTAGGTTTTGGGTTGACTGAAGCGCCTGCAGCAATTACAAAGGCTCTGTTTATAAGATATTTATGACCATGTAAGCACTACAATAGTATATACTTTGTGGTCAACAAAATAGCCATGGAATGATGCCAGCAGCACTGCACACCGTGTTTTCAGCCAACTAACTCACCACACTACCAGGGAAGTTAATCAAAGTTCATTATCGGCGTAATTTGTTGTTCAAATCAAAATAATACTTTCTTACTTCATTGGTAAAATTCTGGTGCTATTTCCTTGATATAAAAAAATCTTGGATATGAACTACTGTTATACATTATATATCACACCATCCAGAACACATACAGGTCAATAATTCATCTATCACGATTCACCACATATGCTATAGTATTTATGGGATTGCAGGAGCGGTAAAACGTGTGTCGTCAATATAATTAAGTTGGTTGCATTGCTTATTGCTTAAGCCAGAAATGGGTTGCAAACATTCTAAGCCAAAGATTGAAAGCATATGCATCACAATGACAAATCAAGATCAGGTTGGAGAATGCCATTGTTGTGTTCATTACCTGGCTAAAGGTTCGACAGCGTAGTAGATCACTAGATGACCCTATTGCCAAACTGTTGTGTCTACTGCTTGATAACACACCTGGAGAACACAAGAGGAAGTGAATTAGTGGAGAGTGACTTGATTCAACATCAAATTATAACTTTCATCCAAATTCCCACTTTTTGTTTGACTTTTTTCCGGCCCATTAGTTTTCTCTTCAATTTTTGCGCAATTCTCCCATTATTCAAAATCCCTTCACAACATTTGTTTACATTAACACAGAAATTACTTAGTCAGAGAAAGCTTGGTGCTTACAACGACAACCCAGAAATACACATAAGGTATCCTTGGACATTTTAGTCACTGACTAATAAATATCAGATGTAATGTTAAAGGGGAAGTCCAACATTTTACTATGTCATTGATGTACCTTCCAGGTGTTGGGAGGACATGATAGAAAAGTTCCTCCATTCTGTTTCCCCATGAAATGGAGGTCTGAAGAAAACCACTAACATGGTGAAACATCTTGATGACATCATCAAGATGTATTTTCACCGTGCTAATGGATTTCTTTAGACGCTTCATTTTTCTGAGAGCGTACAAATGGAACCAAATGAACCCTAACGGGTTCATTTGGTTCCATTTGGTTCCATTTGGTCATTTGGTTTCCATTTGGTTGCAGAGAAAGTACCCAACTCAAGGTGATGTGTCTAATGGTTAAAGTGATTACGGTGTTGTCATTCCATCTCCTCACCAGTACAGCTGTGTCTGGTCAGCAGCCTCCTATCCCTCTTCATGTCATCCACTGAAGAGGCATGCCTCACATCCCCAGAGCTGTCACAGGACCTGGCAGGACTGGCACTACCATGGATTGGACAATCGTGTTCTTCTTCGTCCTTTTTGTCTTTAACTTCTCTTCAGTGCCGAGGGAGAAATAAAAATACACACACACTATGTAAAAAGCAGTTGGAATTAACTCCACTATGGCCACTACATAAATATGCTATATATAAATATGCTATATATATATATATATATATATATATATATATATATATATATATATATATATATATATATATATATATATATATATATATATATATATATATATATATATATATATATATATATATATATATATATATATATAAACGGATAATGTTGGTCGCTAACGTTTTTTCCCTTTTCTTTTTTACTTTATTTAATGAACAAAAACACATTGAGACTAAAGTCTCTTTTACAACCCAGTGAAAAGGCAAATAATCTCACACAGCTGTGCCAATAGTACTGACAAATACAGCACAACATTTAGGAAAGACAAAGACAAAGACAATAACACATGGAAGCACACTACCACTACTAGGTAGATCAAGGATAGAACAGGAATATCTATTAAATTGACTAATAAAACAGATGCTAAACTATTAAAACTATTAAAGTAAACATGTCCTATACACGTTCGTACATCGAAGCATAGTGTCTGGGAAATATGTTCCTCCTTCCTACAGGCTGAGGCGGCACTTGTCAACAATTTATGTATTTAGTGCAGGAAAGTGGTAAATCTATTTAAGGTTCAAGGTCGTGCTTTATTTTTACTTTTACATGTTACATCTTGTTTACAGGTACATAGAATAAAACAGGTTTTGTTGGGCTCTCCTTCCAAGCTTTTAATGTTTATTTAGAAAGCTGAAAGGGAGGCACCAAAAAACAACACAGGGAGAATGTGTGCGTTCTGTTGCTGTATTCTGTAGGCTAACTTTGGGTATTAGCTCTAATGCATCAACCTCCATGTGCTGTAAATGAAATCCCTCTTTAAAGGGAAAAGCCCTTGTGAAATGTGTTCCAGACAGTGTATATTTTATGTGTTAATTATACCAGAATCTGCTGCATTCCGGAGTTGATACTTTCTAATAGTTAACCAAGATAATGTTCAAGTTCTAAGAATCCTACCGGGGTGAGAAGGAGAGCGGGAGGGCGACTGTTGGGGGAGCAGAGGCCGGGGGCGGCGGTAAGTCCCTCCCCAATCCCCTGCCCGTCACCCCTCTTTCTCCTCTTGTATCCACTACCAGGTCGGTGGTTCCAACAGTATCTCTCCCTCTCTTGGTCACCAGCCCTTCCGTTTCGCTTCCTTCCTCTCCTCCCATCCCTCCTGCCTCCACGTCCACCTCCTCATCTTCACCCCACAGCAGCAGGCTGGCACCGGCTGCCTCCATGCGCTGTCCATCAGGGAGGGAGAGGAGTTTGTCCAGGGCCACGGACTCGTGTCCGAAAGGAGGCAGAGCGGCATGGGGAGAGCCCAGCTCAGAGTCCTCGGATTCTGCTCCGGAGTTCAAGGAGCACAGCAGGAGACGCAGGCGCTTTCGGCGAGCTGCGTGGAAAAAACAACAAAGGTCAAAAGGTCTCACTTTGTTTTATTCAAGAAAAAGTTGCGATAAATGAGTGTCAATCAGACACCTTGCATTACTTCTATTCACTGGACATGACTGTCACACAATTCCGGTGAGCTCTGTGTACTGTTGGTGGTGGTGGTGGCGGGATTTGTGGGACGTGGAATATTATTGGTGCTAATTTACATTCCTGCCTCCACCCACAATCTCAGCAGCAGAGATTAATGTACTGCAAAACTGTAAATACTGTATATCCCACTGAAAAGTAGCATCAAGTGGCAGCATTCACAACTCTAGGGTGTCACTAGTCTTTGAACTCAGCAAGCAAAGTGTTTCTACACAAACTGTCGCGTTCAACCAGATTGTAATCGGGTAGCACACAAACATCGGTTCGTGCATCTGAACACCTAAACCCATACCACTTATGAAGGTTATCAGAGAAACACAATGTGTCTTTAAAATGCAATAAATAAATAAACTTGAGTACAGACGCTAACTAGGAGCCCTCGGTTTTGGAAATAAAGTCCACAGAAAGCAATTTTTGGATATCATGACCCAAGTTTTTTTTTTTTTTTCCATTCAATATATTATTTTGAAGTTGTTTTTCCAATGAGGCTTTCAGAATTAAGGTTCCCCTTCCATGACCATCATCATCCGTCAACCTTTTATCATTGCAGAAAATGTAAACACGTGATACTTTCCGTCACACACGTTAATATCAGGTAATCTGTCATAATAAAATCTCATTCTGGACACTACCTGTACATCTAGATATGAAATGTATGCTAATGTTACAGTAGGTGTACAGGCCATTGCATGGTTGCATAACTTACCATTGGTCAGCCAGGGGATGGTCAGCATGTGGTTGAGCTCTCTGACTGGAGAGCCAGTGCCCACTGGTCTGGGATCAGAGCAGGGAAGCTCAAAGTTGAGTATGAACATGATGACCAGGCCATCTTCATTCTTCACTGGAACGACGTCTATTATACAGTGGAAGCACACTCCTGACAAGAGAGAGAAACAGATAGTTGTGTCAAAATAAACTGATTCAGCAATGCATCGCAATTCGGGTGTGCATGCTTCTGCATCTATATAGCTATATATCTGAATGCTTGTATTGGCAGTGCCAGTGGCCACCAAGTCTAAAAACAGAACGAAAGGGAGAGAGAGAGAGAGAGCTGGGTAGAGGTGTCATATTGTGGTCCCTCACATTAACCATGTGAACCCTAGTGGAGGTCCCTGCTGTCGGGCGCACATTCTGAGAAAACAGCAGATCTACAAGCTCACAAATATGCACCACTACCACAATCTACAAATGTGATTTGTAGATCTGCTGTTTTGGGATGATACCTGTATTTGGGGTAGCAGTAAAAAGAACAAAGCAGTGAACCAGATTTCTGCACATATCAATTTGTCCTCTAGAGGGCAACATTCAACAGCAGATTGAAGGCATTTTAAGCTTCAACCTAAATTGAGTGAGAGATACAGACAGAGAGAGATACAGAGAGAGACAGAGACAGAGAGAGAGAGACAGAGAGAGAGAGACAGAGAGAGAGAGAGAGAGAGAGAGAGAGAGAGAGAGAGAGAGAGAGAGAGAGAGAGAGAGAGAGAGAAAACGTGTGGGGGACAGAGCGAGGACAGGACTAATGATATCACACAGACACATTACCATATGCTAATAGTATACTGTATAGAGGTAGGACAAATGCATAGAGCAAACAGCAATAATTCATATTATTTATTACATTGCATTTGTCCTTTATTTTCTCGCACTGCTGCAAATTCTCAGAGTCAAACGAAAAAAGTAATTGTATTCTCGATGATACTGGAAAGATGTAACTATACAGGCCAATAAAGGTCCAAATTCAAAGGACAAATTCAGCACGGAAAGAGTAAGCATCTTCTACCTTTAACAAATCTTTATATTTCACTACTGTATTGTATTGTGTGTTGTCCAGTACTTGGTGCAAAACCTAGTGGTTATGCATGACAAAGTGTGTGTGTGTGTGTGTGTGTGTGTGTTGTGTGTGTGTGTGTGTGTGTGTGTGTGTGTGTGTGTGTGTGTGTGTGTGTGTGTGTGTGTGTGTGTGTGTGTGTGTGTGTGAGACCAGGTTCAGGTCACTTTGAAGGGCAGCATCAGTCTTTAGGGACGGTGACAGAAATAGGATTGTGACATTCATTAAACATAAGTACCATATCAACCAAAGGAAATAACGACCGGATTAGAGCACTGAGGGGGAGAAAATAAGTACAAGAACAAAGATTATCCTCTTTAACCTTTGTTTCCCTGTGCCTGCACGTCCGTGCGTGCGCACACGCACACACACACACACACACACAATTCCTCTATGTTCCTTTTTGCACATCTTTATATTTTCACCTCCAAGTATTGGAAAGGTTATGGTAAGGTTATTTTAATAACTTTGTGTTTACACCACAGGTTTGTCTTAGAGACACGGCTGATGCGTTGTCTTACCACTTTCGTTCTGGTGCCTTGAGCACATGCTTTTTAGAGTGCTTTCTCATTCCCAGTCTCTCTCTCTCTTTCTCTCTCTACCTCCCTCTATTTCAGTCAATGCGCGACTGCCCTAATCCCCCCTTTTGCTCTGCCCTTCTATTTCTCTCTCAGCCTCTCGTCTTACTTCTCTGCTTTCCTGTCATTCCTCACCGCATCCTTTATAGAACCTGTATCATGTTGCCTCTGAAGAGTCGCATTCCCACACAAAGATCTACACCAGTTTTGAGAAGTGAATCGTAAGATAGGGAAAGATGTGGTCAAGTCACGTCAACTTATTCGTTTCGCCTTTCATCTGTCTTGCAATCTCTAGGGGCTTAGAGGCCCACAAACACTTAAGTCCCAAACACTTAGTTATAATATGATGATTAGGAACAATATCTGATCTACAAGCTTGTATAGCCTCCTTTGATGGAAAAAAGGAAAACCTCATTAAGGGAGTGCAGTCAGTGCGACCCCCAGTGTCAGCAGATCTCCAACAATGACCTCAAATGCCATATATGGATCGTTTCATCCTGATCCTTAAGGAATTCAACGACTCCGGTTCCTTAATGATTCCTTCTTAGTGGTGTGATCATTTAACAGTTTCCTATAACAATTCCCATGGGGTATTCAAAAGGACTCAGGAATCTAAAGGACTACAAATGACCCCAATGGGATGGATGTGACCATACAGTAAGGTGTTGCATTGGTGAATCTAACACTGGTATCTCCATGTTGCTTAACGCCCTATTCTACAGGGCACACAATGGACAATTGATATGCATCTCTAGGCCTTTGTAGACATTGTTGAGACGTGAACCTAAGGGTGTTTTTTAATCGATGTGTGTGCATGGGGTCGAGTGTGTGCGTGCGAGTACTTATTTCTTGTGAATTTATATTGCGTCTTTTAACCTGCACTGCATTAGGAGCAATTAGGGGTTCAGAGTCTTGCTCAAGGACACTTCGACAGCAACTATTGGGGAGCCCAGATTTGAACTATCTGGTCATTTTCCATCTGGTCATTCCACCACCGCCCCTTTCGGTGTATACATAGGTGAATGCCAACTATGCATAAATTGAGGACAGCAAGCAATAAGCATATAAAAACGCCATTGGCCTACAAGTACTAGTATAATGATAGAAATACATTAATAAACAAGGATCAAAGTGAGGTGTCAAAAGGTCAATGAGGTATCAAATATGGTAATGGGTGACTAGCGGATTCAAGTGTTATCAATCAGGGTTTTTTTTTTATCAAGATCATATAATGGTCTAGTCGGCTCTTCTGGAGCAGAGACATTGTTGTTATTGTCAGCAAGTATCAGACGTGGCGTCGTCTACCTGGCCAAAGTTGTAAACGACAGGACAGCCTGAACGCCAGGACAGCCTGGCCATTAAAATCAGTGATTGTTTCCCTGTGAAACAGTGGTATTGATTAACCGAACCTAAAAAAAAGATAAACACAAGGTCCGGAGGAAAGAAGAATTGTACTATGGAATCCCACAAGAACACAGAGGAAACTGTAAACCAGAGTAGTGCTGATCTGTGTGACACAACCCTGCTCAGTTCCCAACACCTCACTGAGATTGATTAAGTCAGCACGAAATAGGGAGACTTTCTGATGACAGGACAAATTTACACTACAGCTTTAACCATTCATTCTTGTCGTATTCAGGATTATGTTCTGTTCATTCACCACATGGTGCAAACATGGCTTAACTGCATCGATCAATGTGATACTCAACACCTTCCTCCATAACACCTGGAGGGGTACGACTTGAATTCCTAATGTGAAAGTGAAAGTAATGGAATGTTGAGCAGAAACCCCATCCTTAGAATAGTCAATACAATCAATCACATTTTTTTAGATGTAAGAATAGGCCACAAACTCAGTGTCTTTTTTATTTGCCCAATGACACTCCCACTTGTCAAAGACAAAGAGGTAGAATAAAGTTGGGCAGATCAATACCCTAACCAATCAATAACACTGTCAATTCTCTATGATATCCATTTTTAATTGTTTTGCACTGTCCATCCTCCATCATTAAATCATTTTCTCTTCCTCGCCAAAGTGGCAGGTAAAATCCAAAAATAGTTATGTTATTATTATATATTCTTTTTAAATCATGGAACACCTCTGTGACCTGGCAAGTTAACCGACCAGAGAGCCAAGCTGGCAAACATTCAGAGGTACATTAAAATCAGCAGACAAAGCCAAAGACAACAACAGGGACAGGAAAGCGCAACGCGAGAGATAAATCAATAAGGCAAAACCTCAGGCTAATTAAGGCAGTGTAAGGTCACAGGAAAAACTCCCCTTTAACCTCAGAGCAATATATGAGATCTTTCTTGCTGATTTGTGTTTTTGTCTTGAGAAACAAAGAGAGTTAGAGAGAGAGAGAGAGAGAGAGAGAGAGAGAGAGAGATGTGAGTGATCTGTACACGTGTATGTATGTGTGTCACGATCTAGAAGGGCAGTACTGTAACTGAAGGCTTTTCACTCAGTTGACCTGTCTGAGAGAGATTCACTAGATGAATTACAACACACTCAATTGTTCCGATCCGAACACCCAATGTGTGTGCGTGGTGTGTGTATGTGTGTGTGTGCCTATATTAATGAGGGAGCTGAAAGTCACAATGGTCAAGTAAATCAAGGAGACATATTTCTGAGCTATGCTAATAAAGACCCTTGGGTATCTGACTTTAGTTTGTGTATGTGTTTATGTGTTTATGTGTGTGTGTGTGTGTGTGTGTGTGTGTGGGGGGGGGGGGGGGGGGGGGGGGGTCGCAAAGGGAGACACAGAGCACAGAGAGTAATTGCTGCCTGACCCAAGGGAGACCATCAAAGTAGTTAAGTTTTCATGCACACGCACAAGTGTGCCCACACACACGCAGCCACGCACACACGTGCACACGCACACACACAAACAGCTATATTCCAGCTCCAAAATCAGGATGTTTTTCCATCCCACTCATTTGAGCAGTTCATGCGTGGGGTTGGGGCTGCTACAGTAGGTGTCACTGGAGACTGGTGGAGAGTTCATTGCAGATGACTCCATTACAGACATTGGATATGTAGTGGGGATAAATGGATTAGCAGTTCCAAAATACATTATGTGACCTAATACTTTCTGATACATTGTGTGACTTTGGACTCTTCCTTCCTGATGGCTCTGATTCTAATTAGATTTAAGACAGCTAGGTGAGCTTCCTGTTCTGCCAAATTCTTGATTGCGCCGGGATAATTAAAAAGAGCACTCCAAAAAATGATACATTTACAAAGCAAAGCCATGGCCTCAATTAGAAATATTATTTGAAATAGTATTGTCTGACAGATTATAATTGGATTTAAGACACAAGTGTGCTTGCTCTGTTTGCCAAAAAGCTTGGATGTTCTGCTTTAGCCAAAAACTGCACTCAAATGACAGGAATATTAATAAAAAATATTAAAAAGACCTTACCACTACTTATGAATATTAGAAAACATCTTTGTTGGAGCACATTTTGCCTAACCTACCTTCATTAGCTTGTAACAGAAATTACACAGTCAATATTGAACTTTAAATAGATTCCTAAATTGATGGAATCCACTTATCACTGAACTAAAGCTACCCACTGCAGAACACTATTGTAGCAATCCAGAATATTGTACCATTAATAATATGAAACCAAAACAAGTGTTTACAGTTTTGATAAGGTATCATTTGTTACTCATGTACAACGTACATGTCCACTGATCAGAACATTTCTCATTCAAAAGTAAAAAAAAGCAAATTGTAATACGGGGTGTCCAGTGGCAGCTCAGTACAATATACAGTACATATCAGTTGGCCATATCAGTTACATTATAGAGATGGATGGGTGTAACTAGGGGCGTGTAACTCCAGTAATATTATTACATTTCTCTGTAACAAGTAATATTACGAGATTACGTCCTATGAAACAGTAATAATATTACATTTTCCGGTACTTTTAATATTTCTAGTTACCATTTAGTTACCATCTAGTTTGCCATTTCACTGATTAGAAGAGTATTGCTAAATTGGTAAAGGGAGATGAGCTAATGTGAATTTACTTTGACCTAAAAAAAAAAGTGCGATAATTATTATTATTGCAACCTATAATTATTACAGTCAGACGTACAAAACCATATAGTGTCAGAGTTGTGACTGAAACATAAAGATCTTGTGTGTATTCCTCATATTAGGATTATAAAGTAAAGTCGGTGAAAGTGGGGGAATTGTGTTGTTGCCATTTTTTTTCCAGGTAGGGTGGAGCAAAAGTAACATAAAAGTAATGTGTACGTGGCCAGAAAGGGATTGTTTTTCACCAGAAATACTATAGGATTTGCACTATATCCCTACTGATATAGCTAAGAAAAAAAAAATCAGAGAATATTTTTACTCTGTTGAAAAACAATCGCTTTCTGGGCAGAATCTGTGTCTTTAGGTCCATTGCCATGTCCTGTTTCGAAAAGCAATGTTCTGTTGATCATTGGCAGGTAGAATAGGGGCTATTCATTGCCATTATCGCTTTCGCCTTCTCTGTACGCTGGGATTTATGGACATGATGAATCAACTATGAGTGGTCAGTAAATTCATCACTATATCCACACCTTTATAAGCACTATTTCACCTAATAACCAGTCTCATTCCAAGCCTTATGAAAAAAAAGGAATGAAAACAGAAGTGAGCCTGGGGCGCTATAGGCTGGAGGTGCTCAAGTCAGCAAAAATCCTCACTCTCAACATCGGAGCAGCTCTCCGTCTCTCTCTCTCTCTCTCTCTCTCTCTCTGATGGGTTCACCTTCCGTTTCTCTTGCTATACTGCATCAGTAATCGCTTTGCCCTGGAGAGCCAGGATACCGTATCTTTAATCTGTGGATGTTGTATACCCCTGACCCTTTGACCTGCTTCCGTCTCTGTGGCTAAAGCAATAAATGCAGGGGAAGACAAAAGCAAGCACGCACACACACAGACTGACGTGTGTGACAGAGTAATGACAGAGGAGAGTGACAGGACCCCCGATGGACTGAAGCGACGCAATGTGGGTCCATGTTAAAATGGACACTTTAATATCCTACTGTATATGAGATAAGAGCTGATAGACGGTCTGTTACATAAACAGGATTAAGTGGGTGGAAATAGGCAGATAACCTAATTATTTCCAAAAGTAATTTCTGTCATTGTTCCCACCTATAGAAGATGATCTATGACTTTAGGCAGACCAATTCAACCATAGGATATGCTTTACAAACATACAGTGACGGCAATAGGGCTCATAGTAGTTTAACGGACTACAAACCAGTAGGATGCTCAATGAGGGAGAAGTGCACATGTATGCCTGTGTGCTTTGACATGGGGGGGGGGGATTCAACATATGGATCAACATATGGAATGAATTCTGTACTGGCCATATATGGGGCATGTCTTGCAAAGTGTACAGGGTTTGATGAGGTCAAATTATTAACATACTCTATGGCAGGGGTTTTCAACCTTTTTCATACCAGGGCCCACTATTTATTCAGAATTTGAGCCACGGACCACCATTTGATGACATTTTAGCCCCCAAAGACCTAAAACTAAAGAATTCTTTTGGTTTTGTTCACAATTCCAGGCAGGAGTTTTGCAAACAAAACAGTGTAGACTTCTTAATTAAATAGTGCTGATTCAGGTGAATATTTTAACTCTTGAGAGTGTGAAAATGTAAACAAATGGACCCGCAAGGGTCCATTTGGTTTCATTTTTACATTCTCAAGAGTTACATCTGGTTAACAAACTTTCTATCATTTAGCCTGGGGACCACCTGGAACCCTCTCAAGGACCACTGGTGGTCCCCGGACCACTTGTTGAAAACCCCTGCTCTATGGGATGTCAGAACAGGTCATCTAACGGCCATGTATGGTGGCGTGACGTGTCATGAAGCGTGATGGACTGACTTTGGTTTTCAAAGTCAAACGGTCACAATCAAATCTATTAATCCCTTTAAAGTCACACTCCACCCAAAATGTTTTGAGCTGTTAATGATGATTTTGAAGCATATAAAATCCTGTTGGTTTTTTGGCACTCTGCTTTTCTCTAAAGTTTAGAGAGTGCAGAGAATATGGATTTTTACCTGCAAAACTGGCCTTAAGACAGCCTCTCTGTGAAAGCAGGCGTGGCATGTGACGAAATTCAGTTACAAAGTTAACGTCATCTGAAACAAGCCAATCTTCAAAGCCATGCATAGTATTGCATTGCTGCAATTCCTTGCATAATTCATGGAAACAGACCCACAAGAGTAGGAAGCAGAGTTATTACTAGGAAGTGCAACAGAAGTAGAAAATACAAATCCAATTATAATACAAAACAAACATTTATATTTCTGACCATATTTGGTTGTGTAATCTGCAACTTTAAAAGTATTTGTTTGTGGAGACCAACAACAATATCTATATATACAGTAAAAATATATATATATTTCTGTTTCAGAAATCCACAGATCGGTTGTATCTCAAGGTTTCAAGGCAGGCCTCTTACATCAGTATCAAGCATTGATACCCATCAGATTCTGAGCTGCTCTATTGAATCTGTTAACATGGGCATTCAGAAGGTCTAAACTTTGTTGTTAGTGAGAATGAAAACACCCAACCAAAGAGCAGAGGCAAATTCAAGTGAAAACAAACAGCAAATGGCGCCGTTTGTTTCCCCTTTTATGCAGATGCCAATCTGGGAACGCAGATGCGTTCCCAGATTGGTTGTGTGTGTGTGTGTGTGTGTGTGTGTGTGTGTGTGTGTGTGTGTGTGTGTGTGTGTGTGTGTGTGTGTGTGTGTGTGTGTGTGTGTGTGTGTGTTTGTGTGTGTGTGTGTGTGTGTGTGTGTGTGTGTCACCGTCAGTGGTCACTTTTATTTATATTTTTCTTTCTGTGAATTTTTGCTTTTACTTAGTAACATTACAGTAATGTTACTATCAAGAAATTAGAAATAAAGTTCTTGATAATAATATTTCATTTCCTGGTTACTACACATTACTTTCAGCTTCCATACAGTCTATGCCAGTGAAGTAAAAATGAAAACAATAGTGCAAGATTGGACCAATCCCTCTAGTTTTCTGCAAATACATAGACTAGTACACTTGCTCTGACCGGTATTAGTAGTTCAAGCTTAACTTATTACATTACAGTACATCCAATATGTTGGACAGAGACCTCGTTAGTAGGGGTGGCAACAACTTTAGTTAATTGACACACTTCGGCTCAGATGCACCATAGACCATTTATTGCAAAGCTTTTGCATGTTAGTACAGTATGGTGGCGTGGCTCTGCCCATGTGATATCAAATCTATGTACCAAGACATACATCTGATATCATGTTTGATATCTCAGATTTCTGTGTACAGAGACACAGCTCTGATATCAACAACCCCCCTGAGCAGAGCCTAAAGACATTACAGCATAGTTACAATTCATTCTACCGGTAAATACATACTGAAAATATCACAGACCATGGAACACATTATGATCACAGATGCTCATAACATAACCAGACACCACAATGTGCTATAATCCATAATCATCTACTCAGAACTAGTGCCACAGGGAGGAGGCCAGCGAGGGAGGTGGAGGAAATTTGAACACTGACATCTGAACAGGGACATGGAGTAGTGACTGCTTATGAAGAACACCTGATTGAATGTGGGCGTGAGTGACTTGCTGACAGCCAATGGTACTGAGGGGAGTTGATATGGAGAGAGAATGCTGATTTTAAGAAACAGAATGAATTACTGACTGAGAATATGGAGTATAATAAAATAAACCTTCTACCCTCCGTGTATCCATGAACTATAGATTGCGCTGGATTTGGCTAACGTTCATTCTCAGTCTTTTCAACCAGACCCACAATAATAAGACTGAAACTACTTTAGGTACTTTAAATATTTAGTACAATTGAAGATATCCTGTTTAGTTCCCCACAAATACAAAAACACCAGATTACTAGCTCTGAACAATTGTAATTAATAATTATTATTAATATTATCAAACATTACCTACATACTGTACGTATGATTTTCATCTTTAGATCTTGCTTTTAGTAACCCGTCTTTTAGATGCTTTTTTTGTACTCTTCTATTGCGGTTGTCTTCATGTTCTGTCTTGTTTTAACTTGTCTCTTGTACATCAATAGACTCCCCCAGCTCCCCCACTACTTCATGCATTATTGAACTGTACTCCTAATTCATTGGAATACCCCCCTCAATGTATAATAAACATTGAGGGGGACACCAGAAATGTGCAGAGCGATGCCCTGATCCCTATTCAAGGACCAATATGGTGGGGTAATCCCCACGCATTAAGAGCACCATGAAAGTGCCACTAGAAAATAGTTTCAGCAGCTAATTAAGTATAATCAAAGCCTTGGCATTAGCCATCCCACCCTCAGCCGACGATGCAGTTTAACAGGATTTAGTCCTGAGCAGTTCCCCCTAAAACTGATTATTGGCTCCTTTCAATTTTAGCCAAATATAGACCCATGGCTGGCCTTCACTCACACAGTACAAGGTCCCAAAGTCTCTGCAGCAGCACAGTCACTCGTTCTTTTCAGATCTGAGCTCCAAAGTTTGTCCATGGCACCAGTATATACAATCGTGTTTGAGGCTTCTGGACGCCTAGGCCTTGAGGCTCAAAATGAACTTCTGTGCAACTCTTCAAGCAGCAACAGAATAACATAGGCGAAATGGGAAAAGAGGGATAGCAAAATAGGGGGGGTGGAGGATTAAATAAGGATTCATTTATTAACCTTATAACAATTGACCTGGGTTATTTTCACCCATATGATTATATTTTTGCAATTTTCATAATGTCACTGAAGTTGGGTATAGAAATGTTTGGAGCAATCCCCAAATTCCTAAAAACTCATCCGAGGTCTCAGCGCATGGAAACAAACAAAATTGTTACCCGTGAAAGACATTAGAAAATAGCCTGGATTGCTTATTTCTTGTAATCAAAGAAAGAGCCACATGCCTTGTATGGTTTTATCATCCAATGTGGCCACTCTCAGGGATCAAATCATGCAGGTTTCACTTTTATTACTAAAACTAAAAAAAGTGTTTAATGCTATGGAGTCAGTGTTGATGAGCTGAACAAAAAGACGGCGAGATTTGGATGTAGAGAGACAGTAGGATGGAGAGAGAGACAGTAGGTTGGAAGGAGAGAAAGGAGGATGGAGAGAGAGAGAGTAGGATGGAGAGAGAGACAGTAGGATGGAGAGAGACATTAGGTTGGAAGGAGAGAAAGGAGGATGGAGAGAGAGAGTAGGATGGAGAGAGAGACAGTAGGATGGAGAGAGACATTAGGTTGGATGGAGAGAGATAGTAGGATGGAAAGAGACAGTAGGATGGAGAGAGAGACAGTAGGATGGAAAGAGACATTAGGTTGGAAGGAGAGAAAGGAGGATGGAGAGAGACATTAGGTTGGAAGGAGAGACAGTAGGATGGAGAGAGACATTAGGTTGGAAGGAGAGACAGTAGGATGGAGAGAGACATTAGGTTGGAAGGAGAGACAGTAGGATGGAGAGAGACATTAGGTTGGAAGGAGAGAAAGGAGGATGGAGAGAGAGAGAGTAGGATGGAGAGAGAGACAGTAGGATGGAGAGAGACATTAGGTTGGATGGAGAGAGATAGTGGGATGGAAAGAGACAGTAGGATGGAGAGAGAGACATTAGGATGGAAAGAGACATTAGGTTGGAAGTAGAGAAAGGAGGATGGAGAGAGAGACAGGAGGATGGAGAGAGAGATAGGAGGATTCCTTAGATAGTGAGGCAGGAGGACATATAGGCATCATAGAGAGACAGCAACGAGTACTGTATAGACGCAGCAGTGAGACAGGACGCTAGAGTAACAGGAGGAGTATTGAGAGGAATTGACAGGATGGTAGAGAGAGAGTGAGACAGGACACTAGACAGGAGCACAGAGAATGTGAAACAGGGGGAAAAAAGTGAAAAAAGAGATAATAGAGAATGGAGTAATGGAAGGTTTTAGGAAAAATTAAATGTTGCAAGCAGAAGAATTAAGTGGGGAAAAAAAGCATCATTTGCGTTCAGTCATGCATGTCTCTCTCCCCATCTCCATTTCTCCTGATTTCTCGCCCTGCCAAATTCTGCTGTGCTTTCTGCTGAAGAAGCATACACACACACACACTGACACAATGTATTCATTCATCTCTCATCTCATATTTCAGTAAAGATTAACTCAGCTTTATGTACATTACCTTTCAGATTTACTACCGCATGTGTGTGTGTGTGTGTGTGTGTGTGTGTGTGTGTGTGTGTGTGTGTGTGTGTGTGTGTGTGTGTGTGTGTGTGTGTGTGTGTGTGTGTGTGTGTCAGGTCCCAGAAGGGGATTCTTTTTTTACTTTTATTTTATTTTGTAGTTTCTTGTGTACTGTAATTTCCGGGTTATAAGCCGCGACTTTTTTCCCGTGCTTTGGACCCAGCGGCTTATTCAGCGGTGCGGCCAATGTATGGATGTTTACGGCTAACAAACACTATAGGGCGTTCTAAGTCTAAATGCACGGTATGCACCCCAACTTTAAGCCGGCCCGAGCAGGAAATGTAGGGGGACAGGTCACAGGCAGTTCGCTAAGACAGACACTACTATATGCATCATGGAAAGCAAACGAAGAAGTACATATAACGCAGCTAAAGTCAGTCGAGCTGGCTGAAAAATAAGGAAATCGATCTGCTGCACGTAGCCTTGGGATCAATGACCACCAGCGCGCGGAACATGCTGAAAGCAACTCCTGACTGCGTGGAAAAGTGTCAAAATATCCACGAACGGGTTTCGAAAGGCTGGACTACTGCAGCAGCGCGATCAGGAAGAGGAGGGGGTCCGTGGAGGCGGCAAAAAAGACGCCTCGTCGAGCGTCTTGAGAGGATTGAGAGGATTCCTGGTGGTCCCCAGCTAAATGGTGGACAGTTGGTTAACCAGATGTACGGTAGGCTACCTTTTTGAGAGTGTAAAAGTGAAACTCCGTTCACTTCATGAACCAAATGGCCGAAAAATGGCAGTTGGTTTAGTGGTGCCACAATTGTAGTTAGTCAATGTTTAACTACCGCTATAAGCATTTGATTTGAAATATCTTTGAAGTTTTCATTGTTTGCATTCCGTCATGTTTGGTGGGGCAGTCAGGGCGTCTAGAGGGCATTGCCCCCCCCCATGTCTATGCCTAGATCCGTCCCTGGTCTATGGCTCTAGCGTTAATTACATACAGCACGTGCAGTTCTGTAGTCGTCTAAATAATAAAAAGGATGCTTCTCAAACAGCATTTCGTTGCCGACAATCTCATCTGTGCAAGAACCCTTACATATGGTAATTAAGCATTAAAACACCCGCGGCTAATAGGCCAGTGCGTCCTGTATGTGTACACAATTGATTTTTTCGCTAAATTTGGCCGATGCGGCCTATTTTCAGGTGCGCTTTATAACCCGGAAATTACGGTACACACACACTCCAGATAAATTTACCATTTGTTTCTCATAGATAACAGTATAATAATATACTGTAGCTAATGATATAAAAGTTTAATATGACTCCTGCATTTCTTGTGACATGCTAGTAGCTCAGAGACCAAAATAAAGATCAGGAAATGCGGCATTGAGATGTGGATATGCAGTATCCCTTTCCCTGTAAGCCGATGCCAGGATTTACCTTCAGTGACATTCACGTCTCTCCCTTATGCTTATGCTCTCATCTTAGCTTTATACTTCATGGTCTCACAGCATGAGCATAGTAAAAGATATCATTTCTGTGCAAAGAACAGTTCTTAATCCTTAATTGTAGAGTGATATTGTGAGGCAAAGATAATAGCCAGTCATCGGGGCAGCCTACTGGTCATTCCCACCAAGTGTTGTGAAAGTCCCCCTCTTCTCTTCTACTTCTCTTCTAATAGAGTAGAGAATACCAGGTAAACAGACATATAATACATTCTAAGTATCACAATCCATCAATTAATATTTTTTGAAGAGAGACATTGATTGATGATTAATTATCAAATGAAATCAACTCATACTACAGACTGTAGAAGTCTGTAGTCTCTAGAAAGGTTCTAAATGCTGTGTGTTGTGCAGTATTTAACATGGTATCATGTTACCAACAAGACTCTGTATGAGAGAACACCAAGGATGAAAAAATATAATCCAGGAGATTGAGACTAGTGTAGCATGACGCTGCTGGATATCAAGAACTGCCAGCCTGCAAACCGGTGCTATTGGAAACAACTCGCAAGCACCGGTCCTGGGGACGTCCCACATTAACATACGTGGACGTGCTTAAGAAAGATGCAGTAGTGCAATGTACTAGCAAGCTGGGAAATGCCAATATGTATCAGGAACAACTGGAGGCGATGGCGGAGGGCACGCATGAGGAGATGTTCTGTTGATCGACTGATAAATTATTCAATTCATCATTACACGCATAACACACTAGACATCTCTGTCCGTTTGCCTTGCAATCCTCATGGACCCGGTTATGGTATGAAACATGTGAAGAGTCTAATCTCCTGAAAAGCCCAATCTAATGATAGAAACACACATTTCCACCCTCGGAAACCTCTTAGTATATAGAGGATAAAGATCCAACGCCACTCACCACCCAACACCGCCTCAAATAGATGGACAGGGAGATTGGGAGTGACTTCAACAGTTATTGTTGTTGGATTTATCCTGTGATAGCAGGGAGCATTAGAATAGAAGTAGGTTTGTTCTTAGTTCAGGACCTGGGTGCACTGCATTTCCTATATCATTCTACAAAAAGAAAACAATCTAACAAGGATCATTACACCATTCTTTTTGAATTGAGCAGTCAACAGGCCATACAGTACATACCGTCTTTGGTGTACAGAGACATCTCCACCTTCCTCTCCTCTGAGCCCAGCAGGGCCTTGGCCATCTGGGCGACGTCGGGCCGTTGCGTGTGGGGGCCGTACAGGAAGCTGCAGGTGCACGACTTTTGCATCACCTCAGAGCGCGTGTAGCCGCACATCGTGCAGAAGCCGTCGTTGCAGAATATGATGGCGCAATTCTCCACACGCGCGTTGGCAATGATGAACTTCCGGTCTGCCGTGACGAGGAGGGAAGGGAGAGGAGAGGAGTGGAGCGAGAGAGAAAATAGGGAAGAAACAGAAAAAAAAAAAAAAAAAACAGTCAAATATGTTTAAGACACACTTCTGGTGTGTATACTACTGTAAGTCAGCAAATTCACAGCTTCAGCCATATCATACATATAGACCATTTTCCCATGAATTGCTTTATTTTTGTTCGATTTGGCACTTGTATACGTTTTATACTTTCCTCTGTCCATATTGAAATTTATTATATGTAAATAACACATATCTCGATAATGATATAACATCCGGATTCACAGTTGTTATCTGATATTTTAACTCAATGTTGCTCTGATTTCAAATTCTTCAATGGAATCATAATACTTCATACTTTGCTATCACTTGAACAAATGCTAAACTGTGTAATGGCCATGGAAAATCATTGTATGTTCTATAATGGTGGTTTTCAACAGGTGGTCCGGGGACCACCAGTGGTCCCTGAGAGGATTCCAGTTGGTCCCCAGCTAAATGATGGAAAGTTGGTTAGCCAGGTGTATCTCTTTGAGAGCGTAAACATGAAAGCAAATGGGCCTGCAAGGGTCCATTTGGTTTCATGTTTGTTTACACTCTCAAGAGTAGAATATTTACCGTCTGAATTAACCCATGTCTACGCAACTTGAGAATGTAGAAGATTAATGGTCATTTTAGTCTGTATGTTGGACTGTTTTGTTTTCCAAACACAGCCAGGAATTCTGGACAAAAGCAAAAGAAATCTTTAGTTTTGTGGGTCTGTGGGGCTAAAATGGCATCAGATGGTGGTCCGTGGCTCAAATGCTGGATGAATAGTGGACCCTGGTATCAAAAAGGTTGAAAACCCCTGTTCTATAACACTACTTTTTGGCAGAAATGGACTTGATTACCATCTTCATTGACATGCACTCAGCCATCTTTGCCCACTTGTCCAGTGTGGACATCCCCCATCTGGTCCTAGGTCTCCCCCGAGGTCTCCTCCCAGTGGGAGACACAGTGAGGTGAGTACATCCCACTGGGACTAAAAATGCCTGAATTTTCTCCTTTTCACGTAAATGAGCAGCAGTTCCACTTCCACTCTCCGCTGGATGACAAAGCTTTTCTCTGGTTTAGGACCACACTTCATCATGACAAAAGCTGAGAGTAGGAACTTCGCCATCTGGATCAGCTCTATCTAATAAGCACCTTTTCAGCTGCTCAGATTCACTTTCACCGTCTATGCATAAACATACATTTTCACAACGTAAACATACTATGCATAAACATACATTTTCACATCATAAACATACTATGCATAAACGTACAGTGGTTCTACACAATAAAAACCTCAGGGAATATTGAGGTCTTTTCTTAAAGAAGGCTTCAACTGCTTTGCAGCATCAAGTAGGCCTACATGTCAGACAGCATATTCAATTTTCAATTCAGTCAGATAACTCATGATTCATTTAAACAATATTTATTATAGAATCAGAACAGAAGTGTACATATAATATTTTATACTGGCGTTCAGCTCTGATTATGTCCCGTGAGTATAGCATAGGCATGCTTGAGTATATCTGACTGAAATAACGCTGCAAGCTATGTATCATTTATGTATTCATTACTGTAAAAAATAATAACTGCATCAGTGAAATATTTCTTGTTATTAGGTAAAGGAATGATCTTTGCCTCCTTCCAACACAGAGCAAATGTTATTGATGACATTTTTAAAGGATAATTCATTCAGGAGTTGCAGTGCCTTTACCAAATTCTGATAATACAGAAAAATCCATGAACCACAGGTAGTGGTGGGAAAAAAAGAAGAATCTAGCGCACTATATAATATTGCTTATACTGTGTACATCACATGGTCTGACATTTTGACAGGTTTTGCTTCATATTTCACATTCATATATTTTTCCCCACTCGAATATCTTGGAGTGGGTTTATTTATGGGAACTGTTCCAGGATCACAAATTTCACAGTTGAGTTCCACTGCCGCGGTTTCCTACTGGTCAGTGTGCCGACCTTGAATTCAGATTCAGCACGGAGTGTATGCTCAGTCAGTTCCCTACACACGCACACACGCACACACACGCGCACACACACACACACACACACACACACACACACACACACACACACACACACACACACACACACACACACACACACACACACACACACACACACACACACACACACACACACACACTTTTCCCTATAGTTTCACATCAATGCCTGCTTTCTTTCTTTTTTTTTGAAAACCTTTTTAAATCTTTCGTCCAACTCTACGTTATCAGGTCCAGACTCCAACTATATCTTGGATTCTTTCTAGTCAAAACAAGCTTTATACCGCTGTATAAAGCTTGTTTTGACCAGAAAGACTAAAAAATATGAAAGAAGTGTTTTTTGGACTCATCTCTTTCATATTATTAGTGTGGTTGCCCGAAGGGCAACCAGACTCTTGTATTTCAAGTTGGAAAACTTCGGCACGCTACTCCTCCCACAGTTTTTGTCGCATGCACCCGAGTCATATGTCAAATCGACCGGCTTCCTCGGGAATGGTGTGCTTGTATTTTTCTAAGAGATCCGTTGTATAGTTTAATTGATATTAATTTATTTGTTAATGTGGGTTAACACATGTTAACCCAGATGCGGTTGTGGGCATGGGTCGGCCCACGTGGGTTTGTGGGCAAAAAATCAAGTTCAAGTATTTTTCCCTCACAGACCATAAGGCTATTCTTACAAAACTTGGGGAGGATGTTCATAATGATTTAAAAAATGAATTGCCTTTTGATGTTATCGTTCGGCCAGATGGTGGCGCTATAACAGGCCACTTTACGTTTTGGCTTATAACTCTTGAACCGTAGGTCGTAGAATCGGATTTCTTGTTTCCATGGATTCCTTGGATCATGACGCATCTCCCCAAATAGGCCACGCCCATTTCCGTTAAAATTTTTAGAGACGCAATTTTGAATTTTGTCCAAAACACACTTTTTGCCCCCATTCCTTCATATTTGGTCCAAATCTCATAAAAATTGGTACGGAAGGTCTCTGGACCAATCTGATTAAAACAGCATTGGGGGAATTTTGATTTTGCGTATCGTTTGGCCGCAATGGCCTTCTGAAATTTGTGGGATCGGCCTATTTTACAGAAAATGCCACAAATCACGCATCAAATGTCCAATCCACCCCAAATTTGAATCACAGGTCTTGGGTGAGCCCTTCAATAGGCAGCCAAAAGCAATTCCATTTTCAACCATAGGCGGCGCCATAAATGCACAAAATGTAACTATTTGTTGCAAAAACGCCATTTTGGGGGAATAAATGCCCTCCAAATTACTTCCACATGATCCCGGGGATGACTTGACAAGTTCACATCATAATTGGTTTGGGAGGGGCCTACGCAAGTTAGTGGGAGGGCCTATTTTACAGAAAATGCCACAAATCACGCATCAAATGTCCAATCCACCCCAAATTTGAATCACAGGTCTTGGCTGAGCCCTTCAACAGAGGGCCAAAAGCAATTCCATTTTCAACCATAGGGGGCGCCACAAGTGCACGAAATGTGCGAAATAAATGCCCTCCAAAATACTTCCACGTGATCCCGGGGATGACGTAAAAGTTCACATCGTAATTGGCTACCGGAAGCTGAGGGGGGGCCGACGCAAGCGACAATGGCAACCACACTTTGCAATTTTTAAATTGCGAACATTCTAGTTTGTATTTAATTTCAAACGTGGTTTGAATCTGGTTTAAACAAGGACATCACCATTGCATAAAAATCTACAGAACAGATACAGTGTTGTCAGGGAGACAGTCCCGAGGACTCTGTTACAGTAGATGTTGAGTCCTGAGTGACATGGTTTGGTTTGAACATCTCAATGGGCCTGTCACCTGCACATGTCCTTCCCAGATGTACCTACATGTTGCCTTGGTAATGCCTGAATGACCAGAATTTCTGGCTTTGCATAAGGCTTGAATCATGACAAATCATGCAATGCTATCACACATTGCATAGCCTTTGCGTGGACACATCATTGGAAGTCCACTTCCAGTTAAATGCAGATACAAGTAATTTTTTTTATTGAGGACTTCTCTGGCTTTCAGACATTACCAGTCAAGTTTGCCATCCTTCATGTCTGTTTACTTTTAGCATGCATTTGCATGACTTGCTCCTAAATTGTAACCAAAAATAGTACATTGTGATTCATAATAGTACATAACATCATTGAATGACTGAGACATATGGTGGAAGTACTGCTCTGTTTTTTTATGAATATTAAGTAGCATCGGTCGTTTTGTGGAGGACTGGGGGCACGCATTACGCAAGTAAAATAATCCACACATTATTTTTGTCCTGCAATTTTATAAACCATTTTTCACCCCATGTCAATTATCTAATGTGATCCTGTGCTCTACACACCTGCACCAACCTGGGGACAACAGACTTGAACACATGCTTCTTTTATGCATGAGTGTCCAAGTTGCTTCTTTAAACCTGCAGGGGGTGGGGGGTTCCCTACCCACCACAGGGGTTAGGGAAAACGTATAGAAGGAAAATGTTATTTCAACCAGTTCCTCTCTCCGCCATTAGGCTGGCAAGGGGTAGGCCTTTAGAGACCAGGATTACTGCATGTTTTTTGTTTAGGGTACCCTAGGGGACACTTTCAGAACATGCAAACCAACCCCGTCTCGGGTATGGGAACTGATGACGCGGAGGAGCGAATACGCTTCCGGTCCCCACCAGGAATTGAATCCAGGACCTCCTAGGCAGCTGTGCAGACGACTGTACTACCAGCTGTGCTACCGTGTCCCCCTCATTTGTATTTTTAACCCATTTTTAGATTATTAGCGTAACTTAGATTTTGGCATAGTGATCGGCACGAAAAACAGAGTTCTGTATGATCAAGGGGTCAAAGTTGAACAAAAGTTGTGCGAATATTTTAGAAATAGGTCAACAATTCAAATGATGATAGCATTAATTTACTTTTAATACATGCACCCCTGTGCCACCTACAAAATGACCAGTCCAGAACTGCTTAATATTTCACCAAAACCAGAGTGGAACTCCCATGAGTCCCAGCACAGGACTCAGACAATCAATGAATACAATCAATGTTTTCATACTTGCAACCATTATTAATGGCAATGGCAATAATTTCATACAGCTCAAAGTAAAACAATTCTGAACTTTAACTTCCTTTAATGAACGGTTGTGACTGTGTCAAGCACACTACTGACCATACAGGCTTAGGCTATACTGTACATTTAGCTAGTACACCCTGAAGAGCATTACACACCGTCTTTCGTAATCCATTATAACCTTCATGAAATGTCACCCCCTTCTGCATCATTTTCTGTAATTAATGGTTGAGGAAAAAAATCAAGAAAAAAACAAAAACAAGAACAGCTCTCATCCATCTTTCTGTCCATCTCTCTTGGAGACAGCTCAGGGCAAATCAAAAGCTTAGGGCCCAAAAAGGCTTGGGTTATATATATATATTCTAAGAAAGTCTCCCATTCAGTGACATTTCAGTTGTGAGGGGAAGTTAGGGGCGTTACAATTGTTTGTTTCTCCTAAAGAAAGCAACAAATTTAATTTCATAGTTTTCAGTCAAAAGCTATTCCACGCATGTTTACACCACTTCAGAGAGAATTGGATTTTCGACTACACAGAGCAGTAAGGGCTCATAAGCATAACTGTAAGTAACAAATTATTGAAAGTTTGGCTTGTGTATTTAAAATATAAAAAAGAAGGAAAAAAACAGCTCTATCGCACAGTGACCAGAAGTCGATGCTTGGGATTGTCCTGATTTCATGAAAAGCATGGTGTGCAGTTCATTTTAAGGTTCCACTTGGGAGGGTTTGGAAATATGGTCACCCTAATCTTGTGATTTGCATAATAACAATTCGTTGCCCCAAGCAGTCAAATGTATGCGTTTATTTTCACAGCTGCTAAGGATAATTGTCACCATCTCCCAAACACATTATCTGATTGCTTCGATTTAGTAGCAATTCAGGCAAAGTGACAGTAACTTGCAACCATACATGCAAAGATACATGCAGGATGCCAAAACTGACTGGTAATATCTGAAAGCCATGCAGAGAAGACGGTATAGCTTGTCAGTGGCATTTTCTGTGTTATGCATTCCACTAAATCAATTTTTTCTATTTATTGTGAATAAAAATGTGCACTCTCCCTGGAACAACATATTTGCAGAAGGGGTCGCCAGCCAATTACATATAATGTTTCTTGACATGAAAATATTTCAGCACGACTTACATAGAATCATATGTACTGTGTATATACAGTATATATGAAGACATACAGTATGTAGAATCAGAAAATGCCATAAAATGTCTCTTGTTATAACATCAAGAGTCAGTCAATAACACTCAATGACAACAACACTGGTTAACAGGACCTCTGTCATAATGAACAGCTCCATTAGTCTGCCTGTAGATAATGATTTTTTTTTTTTTTTTTCTTTTTACATTTAAAGATTTTGGTTTTTGTTTCAAATTCTGGATGATGAGTCATGCATGACAGTCAAGAGTGTTTGGGACTTCAATCAATCTTTGTTCTTACAAACATTATGCGGGCAGGATTATATCTTGTATTTAAAGATGTATTTGATTATACTTGTTTCGTTCATGCGGTTTATTTTCCCAAACCTTCCTTTGATTGTATGAACCCACAAAAGCAAATCATGAAGATGTACTTATGTCACTGATTACATGACCCCAAGCTCTAGACATCCAGTTCTAGGCTAAAGAGAAGCTTTTTATATTGGTTGAAGCTCACATATCAATTATTATTATTATGGCTGATTAACTTTGATTTTATCGATTTATAAAAAATATATATTTAAGATTATCGATAAAACAAAACAAAACTGGCAATACCAATCAGCAAGGTCATAATCCATCATGATGTGATGCGATGTGAGCTTGCATATCAGCTATCACTAACACTGTGTGTGGCACAGTCTCTCTCTCTCTCTCTATATATATATATATATATATATATATATATATATATATATATATATATATATATATATATATATATATATATATATATATATACCGTACTTCAAAAAGCAGCTAATTGATATAATTAGAATCACTAAGACAATAATTGATAGATTCAGCTGTAGACTTCAGACTGGAATCTGTCCATAACCTGCTTCATCTATAGGCCTATACCTCCTGTCACAGCCATTCCCTTTCAGCTGTTCATCTCTATAGTTTAACTTTCCTTGTGAATTAATCACCTACTCCATTGTAGAAGAGTATAAATATCCCATATACAAGCTCACAATGACACGTTGCAATGTTGGGTAAGCTTGTAGCCTAAAATTTATAACAATAATAATGTTATAAAATAATAATAAGGTTTCCAGTTTCTACCCGACCGCAATGATATACAGTAGTATAGCTTACTGTAAAACACACCTTGAAACGGGACAGCACAACCTTGGCTGTACTTAAGTTTTCATCATCTTTCTCAAAAAACTTTACAGCTGAGTAAGCCTAATAGTCTTCAAGTGAACTGACATCATGATTACTAATAATAGGCTGTATTTTATGTCACAACCTATTGTTCACTGAACAAAACATTTGTCAGTTTGAAATTAACATGAGTTTCATTTCTTATTTCTTAGTGCTTTGTGTGCAAGTGCAACTTAATAACTTAACTTAATAACTTAATAACATGCTTTGTCCCTAAACTATTTGTCAGACAAGATGAAGGAAAATATCAGCTACCATGCTGGGCAAGATCTACCGGAAAGAAGTAACAGAAGTGCTCTAATTTGGCTGAATTTTGTGTGAAAAGGGAAGCTACGGTTCCCTTTCACAATCCTAGGTTGTGACCAAGTTTTTCTCTTCGCAGATGAGTAAGCCTGGGACTGATGCTAATTAGCAACAGTAGTGGTAGACATATGCCTAGCTACATTATCAGCAGATTATGATCAATACACATGACTACAGTACCTATCTGAAAACGGACACTCACATACACAAACATATGCAACTGCAACTGAGATGCAAATTAAGCCAGATCTTTCAGGTGATAAAATGGCCACCAACATAATCAAAAAGTTCAACCAGAGATCCAAATTCCTATACAGGATCTCCTCGCTGGTCAACAAAAACATCTTTAAGACCCTAACAAGTACAACGTACAAGGTTTCTACGTCTATGCCTGCATCTATGCCGCAGAGTCCAGACCTCCCAAAACAAACTGGTTAGGTCTCGCTACCTGAACCCACCTCACCCCTGCCCACTTTGACAGACTGGCTTATGTAACAGTGTGAATAGTGAACAGTGTGTATAATTACACAAAATGTCAGTTCTTCTACCTGACACGATTCCCCATGATTCTCTACGTATAGGCCTAGTCCCTTTAAGTTGGTACAGTCTGCCTCGTGTATAATTTCCCATGATGCCTTCACCTCTTCCTCTTTAATTCAGCGATTGGAACGAGATGGGTGTCTTTTGTTACGTCCTGTATAACAAAATAAGAATTGTATCTACAAAATGATTTATACAGCGTGTTATTTCTGTTTTATAGAGGAGACCTGTGTACTGTATGCACGAGGCTAACGTGGAGACGTGTTCTGTGTTATTTTCTGTCAGGTATGTTACGTTTTGTTATGTGTTGTGCTATTGTTGATCTGCTCTTTTATTTCCACGATTGGAATGAGAGGAGACCTGTGTACTGTATGCACGTGGAGACGTGTTCTGTCTTATTTTCTGTCAGAATAAACATCTGTAGTCTCCACAAGAGTCCTGGGTTGTCCCTCCTAACACAACGCAGAGTGAGACGGATCCAACCGGTTACACTTAGGGTTGATGCCAAATCTATTTAGTCTAATACGTTCTTGATGTCAACAAAGTCAACTCCCTCAAAACCAGAGGCAGATCAAATAACAAAAAAACAATAACACCAGATTGGGCACAAACAAGCGACTAAATTCATTTCACTCCTATGCCACCAAAATGTGGAATGCCCTACTAACAAAACAGTCATTACGACAAGCAAATCCCTTGACTCCTTCAAAAATGCTCTCAAAGAGTATACGGACAGCTGTAATTCATAATGTATTTTTTGTGATGTATATTTTTCTTTTCCATTTTACCTCCACTATTATTTTCTGCTTTTGGCTATAAGTGAATATTTGTATGACAATAAATGTTTTGATGAAATGGACATGATGGGCCTTAATGTAAGCAAGCATCTAATGGTTTATATGGTATCGACTGACAGTTGACAGTCTTCGTATTGATTTAGGCTTGAGAAACGTAGGCTACTATAGCCTAATTCTCCAAATGTTAAAAAAACAACAAAAAACACTTAATCAGTCGCACTCGCCACACACACACACACACACACGCACACGCACACGCACACGCACACGCACACGCACACGCACACACACACAGACGAAAGTCACGACATCCTTCCAGTGAAACTACTATACTGTCAGGTAGGTGTCGTCACCCTTACCACAGGGGTTGGTTGGCATGGCAGTAATGATGACAGGTCTCTAATAAACAAGACTAATAATTAAAGACAGGTGTTAATTTGTGCTTTGAATGCTTTCCTTTAACCCTATGTTGCTTTGCTTCCCCATGACCAAGTAGGGAGCAGCAGTCCAACTATTCATATTTCCATCTGACAACCCGTCCCGAGCTATCCAAATTCACAAAATGAAATACCCGCAGAGTTAGGTAGCCATAATTAAAGGGGAATTCCACCCATTTTTTCTGAGAGTGTACAAATGCAACCAAATGCATTTGTACGCTCTCAGAAAAAAGAAGCGTCTAAAGAATCCATTAACATGGTGAAAATACATCTTGATGATGTCATCACATGTTTCACCATGTTAGTGGCTTTCTTCAGACCTCTATTTCTTGGGAACACAGAATGAGGAAACTTTTTTATCATGTCTACCCAACACCTCTAAGGTACATCAATGACATAGTAAAATATTGAAAATGGGTGGAGTTCCCCTTTAACAGTCAGTAGTAAGCACTCTGGACAGCGTCTGTAAATCAAACAAACAAACAAACAACATGTGAAACATGCTTCTTCTTACTTTGTCCCTCGAATTTCCGGATGATGGTGTCCAGGAAGGTGTTCTGGGGAGCCACGTGTCCCCGTCTCACAGGCATGCTGCTTCACTTCAGTTGAAACAGACCCGGACCGGGCTGTCGGGTTCGGCCAGCCCCGTCCTGCTGCTACTACTGGGAGTTTACACAATTCTATCTTTCTCTCTAAAAACTTGGACGTTAAGACCGGGTGTGACTTAATTTAGGATGGCTGCAAAACCACAGCTGTGTTGTTCGCTAAGGACTGTTGTAACCTACACACAAGTGTCTCTTTCTGGTGATAATAATAATAAAGTGTGTGTGTTTGTGGGCTCTGTCGCCTCCTCCTCCTTTTCTCATCCGGACAGAAGCATCCATCCATCAGCGAAGCATGGCAAATCCCCGCCCACATTCACAACACTCGTCCCTGATTGGTCCATGACGACAGGTACCGGCTTTTATTTGTTTTATATTATTTATCATGATTATTATGATTACTGATGAATGAACAAATCTTATGAAAGCAAACAGAACATGTTTAATTTAATAAAAATCGCTGGTGCAGGACAAGGGCTCTACAGCCTAGCAAACATGGGCAGCAATCTTAAAATCTTAAAAAGCTTAAAATATACAATCATTGTATATGGCCATGGCCCATGAGGATGTCCACCAATGAAAGATAGGATATGCAAATAAAACTAAACCACTAGAATACCGTACTATTATTTTTACTACCCCCGTCTCCCAACTATTTTAGGCTGACTGCGACACCTGCTGGTATAATTTAGTAATGATGCGGAGACGCGGGGGGAAAGTGCTAACCTGTCTAAATTTAATTGGGTCTCTTTCTTCCATATTTAATTTGACCTGTCCTATACCAAAATCTATTGATTGCAGTGTTATTGGAGACTGTATGGGTAAATGCTAGTAAACAGACACGGACTGGACTGTGGATATTATTAAATATCAATATTTATTTTCTTCACACAAAAGCTATTTGGAAGTTTGCCTGCTGATAGATGTTTAACCAAACATATAAGATAACAAGGCTTTTTTAGCTATAGATTTGAAACTCAACCAAGAACTGCATTTTCATTCAATACTTTATTGTAAAATCAATATTTCACTTCAATATTATGTAAAAAATATGATGAAATATACAAACAAAAGTACTGGAAATGTTTACAAAATGATATTACCATAAAAAACAGCAATTTCTTTTCAAAATGTATTAAATACATAACCCCCAAAATTTTGCATTTTGAATTAAACACTGTAACTGAACATAATTTTCTAACGTGATTGACACTAGCCATTTCATTACTATTTAATTTCAATCCAGGAAGACAGTTTCAATTTTAAGACAACAGCACACATCAACATCCACCAGTATTTATTTTACCCTGAACATGTACAAAAATAATGAGACCAACATTCTCTGGGTTCAATTAAAATTGGAGATTTGACTCCTCAGTGTGTTCTCAACAGTGTGATTTCTATGATCATGGTCCCTGACTTTACAACATGAAGAATGACATTGTGTTGCCTTTTTCATAGTCACAAATACAAGTACTGTATTAGCTTGTTGGAATTTCATGCATTAATTGAGCAGTGTTACTGTCTTTAGACAAAATGTTGAGAAAAAGAAAAGTCATAAGTCATAAGATGTAAAGTTCAGCTCAATAACTTTGTGAATCATTTTTGATACAGACATACAATGTACAAAGCCCTTATCAGGTGTCACAGTATGTATACAGTACAGTACAGTATATATCACATTCTTGTAGATAAATAATATGCGGCAGTGTAAATCTTTTTATCAAATTTTGTTTTGCTTAGCCTTAGTCTTTTGAATAACACACTTTAGTCCTATTTAGTCTTCTGAAATCTAGTTATTGCCAACTCTTTTTTGCCAGAAAAGATTTACATTAGGGTCATTACAGTCTTATGAATTTAGTCTTCTATAGTCTTCTGAAATCAAGAGGTTTAGTATAGTCTTACTATGGCAAAACAGGAAAAAACTAAACAAAACATAGTCAAAAAAATGAACACTGTTTTCCAGTAATAATATATTTCTGTCACAACATCAATCATGCAATGATTACTGATGTTCACTTCACTATAGCCAATTGATGCAATCCAATTGATTGCTAATGGCCTTGGTTTTCCTGCAATTCAGTGCACTTCTGGGGGCATGAGTGAAGTTTTTTCCTGTGCTACCGCCGTGAGACATGAGAAAATAAAAAGGTGTGGCCAAAGATGTATGTGGAGCTCATAGACATGTACATCTTAATCTGTGTGCATACTGTATTTATGATCAAATATAGCTCCAGACTGTGTGTTGATTGCGGAGGAAGTCGAATGAAGGATCGGCATACAAACATTTCCTGAGTTGGTCAGGTACAGTACCACTACCTTCCTTATAGTTCTCTGTAGTATACACCACCAAATACATTTTAATCTCTGCCTATAGATCCACTGCCACGCAGTACGTGATACGTGTTTAATGTAAACATCAGTTCTTACCATAGATTTTAATGTGCAGTGATAATACCTCACTAGTAGTAATAACAATGAACCAGCTACAGTGATAATCTCTACTCACCAATGAGTTCCTCGACAGACAAAATCTGTGTCATGACTCATAACTAGCATATAATATATGTATATAATTAGACGTTCTTTGCAGAACTATCAAGATCTGCTAATCAAATAATTTAGTTACTTTAAGTGTGCAAACTTAACATATCTGTATTTTGGCCTAATTTATTTGGGCCTTTAAATTATCTGTTTTGAGTTTCTTAAAGTGCATGTGTCTGATAATATAGGAAGTACAAGCCTTTATGGAGAAACCAAAGGTTTCATATAGACATCAAAGTATCCAAATTATATTAAAAAAAAACCCATGGATAAAAATGAGAAAAATGCATGAATATTTGTAAGGAATGCTGAAATAGATGTCCTTTTGTTGCACAGGAACCCTATCTCTGTTTGACATACTGTATATGTGCACTATCTAGACTGTGGATGCATTACAATTAAACCAAGATCATATGCACTCAAGCATAGAGTGCAAGGATAACAGTTAAAAAGTGTTTAGCCAGGAAAACAGAATTAAAGCTGATAAGCTGACAGTGTGTCTTTTGACCAAGGTAATCAAGAACTATTGTTTATTTTCTACTGTAGCTAGATGCATATTGATGATGCCCAAGGTTGAGTCAAGGTAGTTATGAAGTGTTAATTGTTTAGTAACAAGGAGTCCTTACATAACTTACAACATACTGGTTTGGCTTTCTAGAAACAGGATGGCACATGTTGTGAAGTTCACTTCAGTCAGTTGGTTCATTGGTATGAGCAAGTGTCATCCAGACTCTCAGTCAATGAGAAGTAAAGCTTGTACAACTACACTTCAAGTTGTAAATGATGCAGGAGTAAATAGTTAAGGAACCATGTAGGATGCTACATAGTTCAAGTAACGCATCTCACTTGTCTCTTCCAACAACCATTCTTCAGCAATCACTGCTTGTTCCCGTAAAATAAGTTGCACAGTGTCTGGACAAGGCAAACACAAGCCCTTGCCGCATTGAACATATCAGATGTACGGTAAATACTTCCATGTCATGGGGCAGCCGCGGTGGCTCAGGGGTAGAGTGGCAGGTCTCTTGAGCAAGACACTGAACCCCTAATTGTTCCTGATGTGCAGCTTGGTGGCTTGCATGGTTTCCTCTGGCATCGTGTATGAATGGGTGAATTCAAGTGCCTTGGATAAAGGCGCTATATATCAGTAAATACACCGTTTACCAAAGGAGGAAAAGAGTTGTGGACAGCGATGTCACAAAATGTGAAGACGAGTGCATACAAATGCATGCACAGTGGTCTGCCGGCTTCACCAACTCAGGGAGAGTACGACCAACCAGGCCAGGGACTGGTATGGTGATGTGCAGAGGATGAGCACCATCATTGTCAATGGCTAGGCTTTCCCAGAATTCTGCGCAGTTCCGGGGACATTAGGAAAGGTTTTTCTGTGCTACCATCGTTTCTCTCCAAATCTTCACCTGACATGTTGCAGGAATCAAGGGAGAAAATGAAGGAGTGGACAAAGATGAATTTAGAGATTTAGGCAGATTGAGGAAGATCAGAGAAAATATAAAATTGGGTTAATGGGAAAAAATAAAAAGAATAAATTCATTATGGATTAGGCTGTTAAATACTGTAATGAGGCCATTCATTCATTGATCAACAAACAAATGTTACTGTACATTAGAAACAGAAAGAAAAAAGAAAATGCAAAAGTTTTACATTGGTATAAATAAACAAAAATAGAAAAGAACATAATTTCTCGAATATTGTCGCACTGTTACTCTTACAATAGACGTAGTTACATTTTACTTACAGAAGCAGAGAAACAGGGTGTCCACACACATAGCGTACACACTGAAGAAGCCATGGGCGATCAGATAAGAACCTATCACCACCGTCTGATGCAAAGAATACAAATAAATTACAATGGTTAGAGCTATCTTACCCTACAGGGCTGAAGTGCACAGTATAATAGTGTACAGTATGTCCATGTGAGAAGGTGTTTCTTACCAGTAGAGGGACCCAGTAATAGTTAAGAGTTGGTACTTCCTCCTGAATGTCAGGAATGTTCTTGGTGAAGAATAAGTATGCCAACACACCTACAGAACACACACATAGACATGCATATGTAAAACAAAGAAAGCAATAAAAGTGATGAGGAGCACCCTGTTCCGGGCCCCAGACTAGGACAGAAGGCCGACAGACCAAAAGTCCCCGCCAACAGCCAGAAATCTGGCTAACAAAGGTTAACAAACATCTTCATCAGCTTCACTTGTATTGTGTCCAATTACAATATGACAATTCTTCTAGTTTACTGTAGCTAGTTTATTCTATATCCTGCATGAGATCACTCTCTGAATTGGACACAGTTGATATAATGACATAGAGATATGAGAATCCTGGGACATTGTATAGCAATGATTATTAGGCCATCCATAAAAAAAATGTGATTATGCGATCACCGAATCCATTGCATAGTCAACCAAAAGGCGCATATTACGCCTTTTGGTTACAAGAGGGTTATAAGACTCAATACCGGCTATACTAATCAGTGCATATCGAAAAACGTCCAACGGACAGGCGGTATAAAGTTGACAGCTGTTTCTCCTCGTATTTCTTTTCATTTTTATCCCATGATTTTGTAACCCATCTTTCACCCAGTGCCAATTCCTAATATGATCCTGGGCTCTGCACACCCCTCGTGCTTACTTCAATGCATGCAAAATATATAATCACTTAGTTGCACCCTTCAAATACCACAGAGACTTACCGACTCCTCCTGCTATTAGTATTTTACCCAGAAACAGCAAGAAGTCCGTAACCCTGTCCAGAACGGCAACCCTGAGGACAACAGAGAGTGTGGAGTCAGTAAGCTCTGCAATAATCCTTTGTACATGCTCCTCACTCCTGCTTCTTGCCCAGGTTCAAGTAGGGACATTGTGAAACACTTCTACAGAATCCAATCCACCCAGTGCTTCGGCTTGTTTATTCAGGCAATCCCATTTTGTCTGATTTCAAACATCTACATTTTCCACATGCACTTTCTAAACTTATTTTTTTCCACTCTTGACCTTGTTTTCGATTCAATCAAACTTTTCGATCTAGCTTCCATTTGGTTTCCTGAATAATGTATAGTATTCCCCTAGCCGAGCGGGTAATCAGATACAACAAACGTTTTCAAATCATTGGATAGCTCTTTTAAGATTCCTTACAGGAGACTAGAGTCATGCCTCTACACACAAACATGTCATATAGAACACAAACAAAGAATTTTAACTCATTAAATGAACACTTATTTTAGCCAACTATTGTCAATGTCCTGTATTGCAGCAGCAGTACAGCTAATAACTGCCACCTAGTGGTGTCTGTTCATTGTGACATTCAGTGGTTGAGTATGTGTGGACTCATAATCATGCTTTAGACATATTAGACAAATAATGTGCATTATATTGGCTTCATCCTTACCTGACTACATTTCTCATTAGCAAGAAGAATGCCTCCCTGGCAGATGTACAGAAGTTTTTACCATAGATGGCCACCTATAGACAGATGACAGAAATCATGGTTCAGAGGAACTCCTCCCTCCCCCTCTCCCCTTTTTTGACGTGGCAGGTATCCTATAGGTTAAGGTTAGGTTTAGGCATAAGTTATGTTTAGGGCTAATGGTTAGGGTTAGATTTACAGTAGTAGCGTGAAGAAGGGGCGCGACCAATGGTCCATCCGACAGTAAAACCACCGACTGATAGCAACACGGGTTTGCCGACCGATAACCGGTAGGGAGGTAGAGATTCATTTACATCCACAGCCGTCTGCCTCGGTTGCAAATTGATTATGCTGTCTCTCCATTGTGGAGCAAGGGAGGTGCAAGCTGCCTTGTGTCAGTGTGTACAGGAGGTGTTTCTGTATTTCATGTACCGGTAACTCAAAAATGTTCCATCCAAAAACCTGAGACCCCCCTACAACTGTAAATCATAGTAATGCATAGAAAAACGCACCATGATGTAGGCATTTCGGTTCATATAGCGGATGAACTGTTCCAGACACCAGAAGCAGCCCTTTAGACAACACAGTATAAACCTGGCTCCTGCGTTGTTGCAGCCTAAACACACACACACACACACACACACACACACACACACACACACACACACACACACACACACACACACACACACACACACACACACACACACACACACACACACACAAAATAGTGGAAGTGGTTGGATATACTGTAGTAGTAGGACCATCGAACAGCTTTTAGTTCACTGTCTCTGTGCCAAACCAAGACAGTCATGCCAGCAGCACCTGCCATGTACTCAACCACTTTCCACACTGTTGGGCATCCCAGCAAGATGTCCAATTAATTCACTGGAGAGGATCCTTGTTACAGTGCTTATCACATCAAACAGTTTGTTGAATACATGAGGCTATGAGTACAGCATGTGCAAAGTATCATCTACTAGAACTCTCTTTTTGTCTGTTGTTGATAGTTGGCAACGATGAATGCCCACCAGGTAATAATCCCTGTCACCCTCTTCCATACACGGACACGGGTGCCTTTTGGCTAATGTAGTGCATGTGTGCGTGTGCGTGTGTGTGTCGGTGCAAACCTCTCAGTTTCTGGTCCAGATATTCCAGTACTATTCGGACCATTTGGACAAGTGATAAAACCAGTGCTCCAAATGCCAGTGAGCCTGTATGGTACCTGCACAGACAGACATATCAACAGTTCATAACATAATCACATGCTGCAGTAGTAGCCTCTTCCAGGCCAAGGCGTTATCCACTGTAGATGGATTATAATTGCATCTTTGATGTAATGCTGCGATGATAATGTTACCTTATTGCCCTGCTAAAGGAAGAGAACACTGGACATGGTGGGATGTCCTGAGGCTTTTTCCTGGCCCAGTAGTAGCTGGCGAAGGCTCCAGCCAGTGTGCACTGCTCCAGCGCCAGGCTGAAGTTCACCAGCCACAGAAACACCAGCAGGTTGGACAGCTGCAGCACAAACAGGTAGCGGTGGTAGGGCGTCTCGCCACCGTAGAAGGCAAACATGCACTGCGACCCCGAGCACAAGGCCGTGTTTCGTATGCCACTGCTGTTGAAAGTCTGAGAGAGGTTGAGAAGTGTGTTCATTCACTGACACGGGTTTTAACACTGGGAAAATGCAAGAAGACGTACGACAGAATGAAAGCTACCTCAGGGTCACACGTTATGTTGGCGTAGGAGCAGTTAGGTTCAGGAGACATCACCTTGTACACAGCCTCCCCCGATGATGCAAGGAAACTGGTTCATGCAATCCTGGTTAAGGTACAGTATATACTGTGTACTGTATACTATATGGCCATGCCTCCATGGACAATTTCTGATTGGCCAGATCATGTGCAATATGTTCAGATAGCAAACATTAAATATACAGAAAAATATATAACTTTTTTGTATACAATAATTCAATTCCAACAGAACGTATGTGGTATGGGGAGGATACACAGCAGTAACTGCCCAGTAGGAGAGACAGACCGCCAGCAAGAAGAAGGTGAACACTGGATAGAACAGGCTGGACATGATGTAGCTAATGGCTCTGTAAAAGATATCAGACAACACAGTTAAACAACTACTCATGTCTCACTTAACTTCAATGTTGTAATGGATGATTTTTAAGAATTTAATCGTAATTTCCTCTTGCATTTTGTTGCATTTAATAATGACAAAATAACAAAAGGGCCACCAATTAATAGGTCAATGCCCATACTACCATTATGAAAGAGAACTGCACAATATTGACAGAAGGTTATGTTTTCTTTGAATATTGCAACGATATCAGTCACTCAAAATCCATAGTAGTATTCATGCAAATACTTGGGATACAATTAATTTCAACATTTCAACAATGACCATGAATGATACTAGGAGTGGCTTTTTACAAATGAATCACTTTGTAAAATTAAACACATTCATGTCATTCTACTGTACTGTCTACACCTTTTTATGTTCCAGAAGGCTGAAGGGGAACTGCCATTTCATTCCACAACAGGTTGTTCTATAACTTTATAAATACGCAGGCTCTAATAAAAGGCATATGGATATAGGATCAAAAGGGTGTGTAATGTTCCATACATGCTAGCCTCTCTGAGCAGGGTGATAGCCACTTGAACCCTCCTCCTTAGAAAGAGCAGCATCAACACGATGGAAGCTTCCGTTACACCTAAAGACACCACTAGAGGGAGAGAGGCAAAGACAGTGAAAAAAATCACAGACACACACACACACACACGCACGCACGCACGCACGCACACACACACACACACACACACACACACACACACACACACACACACACACACAGTGATGGGCAAGTTACTGGGAAAATGTAGTAAGCCACACTACTTGTTACTCTCAAAAAAATGTAGCTAAGCTACACTACAAGCTATCCTCAGAAAATTGTAGCAAGATACACTACAAGCTACATGACAAAAGTAGCTTGATGTAGCTTGCTACATCAACACTACATATATAAATATATATACGTATCTCAACTTAATGTACAACTTTCTAAATAATCATAATAATAAAATATCAATAAATGTGTATTATGTATATTAGGGGGCTGTATATTTGAGGTTTTCTACCCATTAAAAATGGGCGGAATTTGAAAATGTATGTGGGAAAATGTAGTAAGCTACAATCCTTGTTACTCAAAATAAGTAGTGTAGCTTCACTACAAGCTACTCAAAACAAGTAGTGTAGCTTCACTACAAGCTATTCCCAGAACAAATGTAGTAAGCTACACTACAAGTTACGGGAAAATGTAGTTAAGCTATGTAGCTTAGCTACTTGTAACAAGTTACTGCCCATCACTGCGCACACACACACACACACACACACACACACACACACACACACACACACACACACACACACACACACACACACACACACACACACACACACACACACACACACACACAGAGTTACTGTATCTAGAAAGTCAAATACTTACAGAAAATAATCCATGTTTGCCTCAGCTGTAGGTAGACTTGTAGGTCAGTCTGTATGCCAACTTCTACGATGGCAACGTCAGAACCTTCTCTCATCTTGAGCTGAGACAACTCCCTGGAACAGTACCACATGCCTGGAGAGAAATACATGCACATATAATGTTTGCACGCACGCACACACACACACACACACACACACACACACACACACACACACACACACACACACACACACACACACACACACACACACACGGTTACTGGATGGTAACCGCAAGGTCGCCGGTGTGTCCCTGAGCAAGACACTTGACTTAACACTTAACTCCTAATTGCTTCTGATGCGCTGGTTGTGCCTTGCATGGTTTCCACCACCATCAGTGTATATGTGCGTGAATGGGTGAATGTAATCTATGTAAAGCGCCTTGGATAAAGGTGCTATATACTGTAAATGCACCATTTACCACACGCACACCCCATCGGGGATAGGGTTGAAGACAAATAGCGAGCAAAAATTTAAGATGTCAGGGTTTTCTTTCAATCTAAGTTATGAAACATGTTTTTTTCTATCAGTCACAGGCACAAACACACAATGTACCGTATGCTAGAAGCAGTATGACGGTGATGATTGTAATCCATAGCAGCAGACCGGCTGTGAACCTCAGCAGCAGGATGAAGACTAGACTGACCACTAAGGCTATCAGCAGACCTCTGGGAGAAAAAGACCAATGCATGTGCAAATATTAGGCATGTTATCTGTGGAAATACAATACATTAATATGCAGTTATGTTCATCGAAAGTACCTAAACCCATAAAAGCATTGATTGATCAGGCATTGATTGGAGTTCTTCCACAATGTCACGCTGACCACCTCCTTAACCAGCACAAAGAGGCACGATAACATTACTTCAGTTCTGTTCTCACTGCATTGGCTCCCAGTGAATTTTACTATACAAGACATAGAACCAAACTTAGACCTTGCTCACTTTTCCTTTTGTGTGCTATGTTTATAAGCTCTGGTTAAAACAGAGGTGTGTGTGTGTGTGTGTGTGTGTGTGTGTGTGTGTGTGTGTGTGTGTGTGTGTGTGTGTGTGTGTGTGTGTGTGTGTGTGTGTGTGTGTGTGTGTGTGTGTGTGTGTGTGTGTGTGTGTGTGTGTGTGTGTGGTTACATGAGTATCCATGTCCAAGAGTTGGCGTAATCTTCTACTATCTTCATGCCAAGATCCTTGGTGTCCACTAGCCCTGTTATCCCCCTGCAGAGAGAAGACATTTAAAATGTTACACTGTAGACATAACTGTCCTGGATGTGGTAATAATAGACATAAACAGTGGAGTTTCCTAAACATGATGAAAATTGGCTAGTTTGACAACTAAAGTTAAACTGTATAAAAATGAAGGAAAGAATCCTTAGATGAGAAGAAAACATATTTTCTGTATTTGCTCAAAGTGCTGGTTTAAAAAGCAAACGCTTTGGTCTGAAGACCTATTTTGACCCAGAGAACACCAATCTGACAAACAGCAACCTGGGGACGACCGCTATTGTGTCGGCTGAGCTGCCCAGGTCTGTCTGTCACACGTCTTGCAGGACTGTTCCAAAATAGCACTACTGTCCCACATGCCTCAATGAAATTGGATAAGCGTTTGAGGTCTACATGGGTTTTAGTCAAGCTGTTGTAGGCTAAATTTAATTTATTGTATTAAAGATGATCATCAGGTATTAATATTATATGAAAAGTAAGATTTTTTTCCCAAAAAGTGTACAGTGTTTGCTAAACTGTCATTTTTATGATTCCACCCCACCAGTTCATTAAGTATGCCTGGTTTGCCTGGTGGGTGGTAATGGGTGGAGATCCAGCTGAACTCAAGCCACGTCCACAGCTTTAGTTGCATGATAAAGGGGGAGGAGTTAGGGGAGGGGCTGAGCATGTGATGTTACTATATTGAAGTTTTTTTCATTGGCACGTTTGACTGGAAAGGTTCAGCCCACAGGAAGAAACCCTAAATACAAAGGGAAGACATCATTGCACATAAAAAAACACACCAAGGGGTCTATTTACATACTGTCACCTCTTCAACATGTACAAAATTGGAGAAAATACAAAAATCACGGCACCCCCTCTTTAAACAGTGTGATTTGATTCATAAATAAAACACTTTAAAACTGAACATGTTGATAAAATGCCAATATTGATAAATGGGGGGAAAAATCAGGGGCCGTCTGCAATACCTCCGTGGACCACGAGGGGTCTACAGACATGTACTATAACTATAGGATGGCTCTTACTTGGTAGCATCTCTTAGTTCAGTGACACTTCGTGCTGTGTCCAGTGCATCTTTAAACCTGGTCCTGTTGGCTACAGTCAGTGTCCCATTCAGAGTGATGAAGTCTGGTAGACACCTCTGCAGGACTAGGACACACAGAATGTCTTTCTGTCAGACTGTCGCTCCACGTTAACACATTGAGCTATTGAAAAATAGCAGATCTACAAGCTCAAGTGTGGCGCTCAGTGCTTGTAGATCTTCTATTTTTTCAATCTTGAATATGTGGCACAGATCTGTTAATATAAGATTCTTTCAGAGCGAACGTTTTGAACTTTGCATGTGGGAGGTCCCTGAAACAACATGTGTTCAGATGTTGGTCTGTGGCCAATCATATACAGCTAATTCTGGGGGTCCTTGACATGAAAATGGTGTTAAAATATTTTCCTTGATTACAAATGAACAGAAGTATAGTTGTGGATAATATTTTAACTTCTTCTTACATTGTACAACAAAATATAATACAAGGGGTTAATCAGACTAATCAATTTAGTCAATTGTAAAAAGTGTATTTGAATTATTTTCACGTCATTTTATTGAAATACTGTATACTGTAGAGAAAAAAATATTGATCTCAACATATTTTCACCTGTGGCATGAAAAGTATACTTACATGGTTTACTAGGTACAATCATAGAGGGACAATCCTCATCTCGTAGAACCTGAGATACTGGCTGGAAGAAAGAGATACCATACCATATACATGAAAGACCTAGAAAATACACATCAACCATATGTATTAGTACTGCCTATGGCATGCACAGTTCTAGGTAGACGGCATGATGTAATTCTATTGTACAGTACCTTGGCTAATAGTCATGGTACCATGTTTTTTTACTGTATGTGAGGATTGTCAGTATAACCTGGTGAAAGATTATCGATCCTCCTCCGCAATAATCATTGTCTTTAGCTCTCTGTTCAAAGATTGCGGTAAATCAATGTCAACAAACATGGGATCTCTCACCTAGTGGATCTGGTGTGAATCTGGTGAGGTAGCTGACTAGCTTTCATATTAATTGTAGTGATGTGGTGTGTGCTTGTTAGGAGTAGGCTACTTTTCTGTTAGCAATATTGTAATTGCTCATCACAACTACTCTTGTATGACAGCAAAAGTCCTCAATCATAACATTGCTTAATCATTTCTGTAAAATGAATTGCATATGGTAACTTTCATATACTGTTATATACCTTAATAATATATCACTATGTATGTGCTCACAACCAACAAGTCACCCACAGTTTACACATTGAAGGTCATGTGGAATTTCCAGTCTTTTACGAATTTTGCTTAATATTTGTGTGTTGTACAGGTATAATAAAATACATACTTGACTATGATACCTTATTGGGGTTATTGAATCCAGGCTTACAGAACTGCTTATAATAGTCCCAGTAACTCCTGCTCAGTTTGTGCTGCAGCTGCATGTCTGAGTAGGTGGAGAATCTGTCTGGGCACTTTGTCACGCACATCTGAAAAAAGAGCACTGTGTCTCTACTTTTTACAGTATACAGTTGCACATTTATATTGTTTATTTGTTGTTTATATTATGTATAGGGAAGCAAATGGCAATTTTCCACATAGTATCTAAACAATAAATTCTATTCTATTCTATTTTATTCTTTGTTGTGAACAATTTTGTATTCTGTTGCTAGATGACAGTAATACTCAAGGGCACATCTGCCCTAATTTCACGGTCTACACATTGCTTAATTTATCCCTGCACATTAAAAGAAGTGTGGAGGAGGACAAAAACAGAAAATGTTAAAGTGATGCTAAA
>CM076976.1:38657617-38670117 GCA_039105355.1 Benthosema pterotum
TGTAACATACATAGTATACTGTGGGCTAAATCATCAAATGCACACAATTTGTGGGGAATGCAACTGGCACACTAAATGCTGTGCCAGTGAAATTGTTAGCCATCATGAAATCTAACATCCTTATGGAGTGAACATGTGGTGAAAATAGCCACTCTAACATCTTGATTATTTAATTGGGCAAAGAGATTTGGTGTAGAGGGAGAAGAAAGTAGCACTAAGTAGGGTAAATAATGTGGTAAATGCTGTGAGCTGAGAAGACAAAGAGCTCAGCATATGACATCATGCAATATAACACTGCACCTCTGTGTCTGCACTCTGCTGTCAACAGCTGGAATACTATGGCTATCTATCAGGGACTGAAATGATGCATCCTTATTATTGTATGTAATAATGATGCACTATGGGATGTGTAAACAAAAAATATGTATTCATAAAAATGAATACAATTTCATATTAAGTATAAAATCACTATTCTGCCATGTCGTTGTTTGTCCGGGATCGAACCAATCACCACATTTTTTTTGCTTTCTTTCCATCTGTCACAATAAAAGGACACATTCCAAAGGAGGCAAATTGGACACTCCAAAAATATCCAAAATTGTCAAATCTAATTTGCCTTTTAATTACTTTACTTACTTTACTAACACTGTTCAGTGTTGACATATCACAAAGAATAAGAAGAAAATAATTGTTTGTAACGTAACTTGTTTTTTTTTTTACTTGTTACTGTGTTATTGTCATTAATTCTATTTCACTTGTTTTTTCTAATAATGTTGTCCTTTCCTAATGTTCCCTTCCGTAGCCCCCACACTCAAAGTGCCATGGAAAGTGCTGTAAGTCTCCGATACTATGATTTTTATGACTAAATGTGCATTCACCTCGGGGTACATACAGTATGTATATGCTAATACTGCATTGCGCAAATACCTTGCGCTATGCAGGATTTGTCAATGTACGGCAAAGACAAGTCAGTAAAATTCTACAATTTGGCACGCAGCTGTTTTGCACCAAAAGTCAGAAATCTTGGTTCCAATTGCCTATATGTAATTATAGTGCTGAAATTATGTTTCTTATACATCTGACTAGGACATCATGCTGTGCATTTGAATTGCCACTTGAAAAGCTTATTATAGGGAACAAAGAGATTTTTAACTACGTCTCTCTCTCACACAGACACACACATGCAGGCACACACGCATGCACTCAAAGTGAATTTCTTCTCGTATTTCTCACCATCTTTCTATTAACCAAAAGGCTGAAGATTAATTTCCTCAACAGACCCCTTTCTGTCATTCTCTCTCATTCTATCATTCCCTTCCCTAGCTGTCTTTTATTTTACCATTCTCTCTCGTCCCCAACCGGTTCAACCAACAACCAACTCGTCCCGCAATGTCTCTCTCTCGCTCTGTCTCCTCAGCTTTCTCTCGAAATTCCAAACAAAGAATATTACTCTTATGCTCTCTGTCTGTCTGTCTGTCTGTCTGTCTGTCTGTCTGTCTGTCTGTCTGTCTGTCTGTCTGTCTGTCTGTCTGTCTGTCTGTCTGTCTGTCTGTCTGTCTGTCTGTCTGTCTGTCTGTCTGTCTCCACTTCACTTTACCTCAGCTAGTCGATCGTTCCATCAGATATCTTTGTTATCTTTCATCAGACTGTGAACAGTGAACTTCAGAAAGAGGTAAGAGATGGATAGAGGCAGAGTCAAGCAGAGACAGACATCGTGCCGAGCCTCATTGATTACATTTCTGTGCAGGTAAGACTGAAGGTGCACTGGCACGGCACTGGACCCCCAAGGTGACTAGCGGCCAGTGGTTCTTGATCCTTTTGGTGCCAAGGACCACATGTGGTCATGGATCCCATGAGATTTGTGTGCAAACATTCAAAATGGTTTAAAAATATCTATAATTTCTTAAAATATATACAGCACAAAGTGAGAGTGGGCGACACAAAGATCATTTTTACCCCAACCAAATAACTGTGCTTGGACAGGCATTTCTGCTGTGCTGGGGAAAACATTTGGATGGGTAAGGGAGCCTGAGGTCTCCTAAAAGAGCTCAGACATGAGTACTACGTGTTCTTTCAAGGTCGAACTGAAGGTGGATAAGATACTGCTAACTGAGGTGGAGAAAAAGCTTTACCGGGCAACTCCATAGCTACATACATAGTCTGACACTCTCATTGAAATATGGCCATTAAATAGGTATTGCGGAACTGCAGTGCTTCGTGGTGATCTATACAAATATACGTAACAGCAAGACAAGAAATGTAAGTGTCAAGACTTTGTCTGAATTCTGTGTCTGAGTTGGATATAGCATAGCAGTGGTTTTCTGGTTCGACTGACAAATCTGCCATTCAATTATTTTAAGCCTAGAATCAAGCCATCAAGGATCCTGATGAATCATGACCATAAAGCTTTGATTTTTCATCACATGCATTGCACCCAATCACAGGTGGTACAGTGCCCACAGTGCCCTGAGGGCGGGCGGACTCATGGTTGTCCAGAACCGCCCCAAAAATACATCTGCCCAAGCTCTGGACAGGGCCACTGTCTAGTGTCTATACTATATAGACTTCTTATTGTCTGACATGCCTGATAAAAGGGACAAGAATATCGGGGTTGGGCTTGCATTTTCAACTTGCATCGTTCCAAGTAGGACAGTGCCTGACCAGTACCGCCGTAGAGGCTATAGTATTTTTTAATAATATACAGAGTGTGCCATGACCAAAGAACTTTTACCCCAGTGTACAAAAGATGTGATGCAACAAATACAAAAAACATCTTGAATGAATGAACATTGAATCCTGTGGGAAACACTGCAATTATTATGCATCATTGATGCTGGCCCATATTTCCTGATGCATGACGCATGGCCCCGTTTCTCTGACGTCACAAAGGAAACTCTTTGATCTTTCCATGTGATATGGAAGGAGGTCAGATGAGATGGACTTCATACTAGCTGGTATATATTTATATATGAATAAGACCATGCTACTTGGCTGATTGTTAGCAATTACTCAATTCACGGCCCTTATGCAGCCAAACACTTCCTGGTTGTGCTGGCAGTAAGGGATCCTTCCTGTCGGCAGACTCCCATTCACTCTGCATGTATTGGTTGTGAATTTGTATGAATAAAGTTCACTTCCTTAAACCACACTATTTCATTTGATAATACCATTTCCTAGTTCTTCATAGTTTGTATTATTTGTGGTGTGGTATTGACATGATCACATGAGTAAGAAATGTCTAAAATCTTCAGTTAAAACCGGGAGTTTTTCATGATTTATCCATGTGTTGCCATATCCACTTTTTATAAGCAAGCCTTTTCTGTAAAGTTGCTTGAAAATAATGGTAGTTACTAGCTGCATGTTTTATTTAAGCCTGTTCCCTAATGTTGCTTAAACCTGTGATTCTCCTCAAACATTTTCATAAAGGATCCCATGTCCCTGGATCACAAACCCCAGATGAAAAACAAATCTCAAGTTCTTGTCTTAAAGAGCCTTAAAGAAAGTCTTAAAGAGTAATATAGTAGCTCATTTGGTTTTCATAGTCCAGGTCCAGGTATTTTCAATTGGTGTTCCATGGACCACTTGTGGTCCTGAAAGGTATTCAATTTTTTCTTCCATAGAACAGCGCACTAAAGCTTTGTGCAATGTACAGTAAGCATGCCAACCTTGTCAGTTACTGAAAGTCTGATTGAGGATAAGAAAATCCACAGACATGGGTGTTAGAATCTCAAGAAAGTTTGCCTGATTTTATCATAATTAGCCTACATCACTGTGGGAATAATAATGCCATATGTCTACACTATCATTAGGCTACTGTATGCCCCATGTCACCCCATGTCATAGACCATGGTTGCTTATTTCTCTCACACAATCTGGAACAATGCACTTGCTCGGTGTTGCCAGATTGTGTGAGAGAGATAAGCAATCAGTCAATCATGAGCTATACATCTACTGTACATTACATACTATGCATTATACTCTAAGACTATATATTGGCAGCTACTTGAGAATAGCAGATCTGAAAGCTCAAAGTGTGCCACTGTGATCTGATAGATTTGATATTTTCCAAAATAATTCTTGTTTTATACAGATGAAAAATAAAAACCTGGCTTGGCACAAAAAAATTACAGATGGGGATCTGTGTGCACAGATGCATGGAACATGGGGGCTCTTTGACTCATTGTTCATTTGAGCAGAATCACAGATATGGAACAAGCCTTAAAAATCTACCTAGTAAACTGTCATTACTTGCAAGCAGATTTACTGAAAAAGGTTGCTTATAAAAAGCGGACATGGCAACACTTGGAGGAATCCATGAAGTACTCATGATTTTAACTGAAGATTTTAGACATTTCTAACTCATGTGATCATGTCAATAGCACACACAAATAAAACAAACTATGAAGAACTAGGAAATGGTATTATCAAATGAAATAGTGTGGTTTAAGGAAGTGAACTTTATTCATACAAAATCACAACCAATACATGCACAGTGAATGGGAGTCTGCCGACAGGAAGGATCCTTACTGCCAGCACAACCAGAAGTGTTTGGCTGCATAAGGGCCATTCGCAGCAACATAATACTTCACACACACGCATGCCCCCCCCCCCCCCCCCCCCCCCCCACACACACACACACACACACACACACACACACAAAGATTTGCATTAGTTAAATCACACTTTACTCTTTTTCCCACTCATTCTCTTCCTGTCCTAGATTAGGGACAAATTAGCTACATTAGGTGTGTGTGTGTGTGTGTGTGTGTGTGTGTGTGTGTGTGTGTGTGTGTGTGTGTGTGTGTGTGTGTGTGTGTGTGTGTGTGTGTGTGTGTGTGTGTGTGTGTGTGTGTGTGTGTGTGTGCTTTTGTGAGGGTGTGTGTGTGAGAGAGAGCGAGAGGAAGAAAAATATATATACATGTTTTACTGTACTGTAACTGTAGGTGTATGTAGTACAGTATTCTTCGTATATGTTGTCTACAATCTGGCACAATGTACGCCTCTAAGAATTTCTGAGTGCTTTAGGTTGTAGAGATATAAAATCTAGCACGCATGTGTGTGTGCACGCATGCGCGCATGCGCATATTTTTTGCATGTGTGCGCGCATGAACTTACTGGAGGGTATATTCTAACAACTTTCTGATCAAAGACAATTCTCCCGCACCCGGCTGTGTGTGTATGTGTGCGTGTGCGTGTGTGTGTGCGTGTGTGCGCGCGCGCGCGCGTGTGTGTGTGTGTGTGTGTGTGTGTGTGTGTGTGTGTGTGTGTGTGTGCGTGTGCATGCTGTGCAAGTGGACTCATACCCACTATCCCCAGAGCGATGTAAGCGAAGATGACGAGGATGAAGATCAAACAGCAGAAGACGTCTGTGCAGCTCCTACAGGGAGACAGAGAACAGGAAGCAGAGAGAAGCAGGCGTCAAAGAAAAGACTGGAACACCAACACTATTAAAACACCATGCCAATAGTAGAATATAAGATGGCATGATTCTACTGCCTGTTACTCTATGTCAAGCCAGGGCTCATTTGAAGATCTCAAAATCGTGTTGTCCAATTAACTTAAAGGGGAATTCTACCCATTTTTGTGTGGAGATAATAAAAATGTTGGTCTGAAATGGAGGACTGAAAAAGAACACACATGAACATGGTAAAACACAACTGGATGACATCATCAATTTGTGTTTCACCATGTTAATGATTTCTCTTTTAGGACCTTTTTCTTCCTGAGGAACCAAATGGAGCCGCTAGGGTCCATTTGCTTCATACTGTATTTGTACACACTCAGGAATTTTTTGAAAATGGGTGGAATTCCCCTTTAATTATGTATTTAACACATTTAAAAACATGTGAATTGAGGGGCGCTCTTATCATCATTCATGGTGGTGGCAGCCACAATGTTGTTTGAGTGTTTATTCTATATTCTTTATTTATCTGCTTCACTACGTTGTATTTTCCCTTGAGTGCAGGAATTATTGAACCTCAAACCTTCCATAATCACCTCTGCTGGCTTTATTTATTAATAATAACCTGCTCCCCATATCCTTTGTATGCATACACCGTAGACAGTACACCAACAGTATTAGTATGCAACAGCAGTAACAACAGTTGTATTGCCCACTATGCAGAAAAATCCTTTTATACGGCTACTACTGTAGGTTCTCCTGTACTCCTGTACCACTGTACTAGAGTTAACGTGTTGAAAACCTGTAGGAAACCAAACATCTAGCATTAAGCCTGGAGGGAATCACCCCCGGTGTCACCTCGGGACATATTATGATGTTTGGGCCTGAGGCTGATCCACTCTGCTACTCCAGCAGTAACAAAGTGACAGGTAAACAGTCAGCCTATAAATACATTGTCCTGCTTGGCTATATGCACGGGGCTCCAAAGCCTCCATGATAAGCTCATTAAAGGTGCGATATGTATGTCTCTATCTAACGCACATGTACACACACACACGCACACACACACACGTGCGCCGTCCGACGTCACAGGGAGCTGTTTACCTGCCATGATTCCTGTCAGCCATTAATGGCCATAAACAGAGCTGTTGCCAGACAGAAAAGGGCAAAAATCACAGCACTGCATCTCTAAACTTAATTTGTCACTGCATTTGCCACTCGCCTTATGCATGCGCATACCCTCTATAATAACTCTAAACTCCTCTAAACTTTTTCATCCTAATTGAAAATACAGTAAATGCCAAGGACAAGATCTTTACGAGTCTGGCAGTGATTTTCAGCCATTTTCATTTCAGGGGCCCCTGTTTTGACCTGAATTAGGCTACGGTCCCCCACTTAATGGCATTTCTATCTCTGAGACCGCAATTTATATTGTAAAATCAATGTCAATCTAACTCTCAGAGTCACAGACCAATAAGGGTCTATTTGGCTCCAAACTATCATTTGGCTGGGGATCCCCTGAAACTCCCAAAGAACCGCAGCTCTACAGTCTAAACGTAATACACCATCTATTGTAGATTAAAGGAATGGAGCAGAATTTGTCCACTTGAAGTGACAAACAATGCCACTCAGAAATGCTGCAGCAGCCATCCCTTCAGGCCATGGGATCGATGTGGCTTAGAAACACGCAGCAGTCGCTTCAGGCTATGGGATCGATGCTGCTTAATAACACTCTGCACCGTCCCTTATGGTTATGCCTGCCTCTTACCGCATTAGAGACAGAGTAGAGGGCCAAAGAAAATGAAGATAGGGAGATTGTAACATGCTCTCTCTGTATTCTCTGTGTCAGCCGCGTCTGTTCAGACAGACACCCCTCTAAATTTCTTCTTTTTTTCTTTCTTCCTCCACGTCCTCCTGGTCTCCTGCTTACTCCTTTTCTCTCATTTCCTCTTTTCTTCACTTTCTCAAATCTCAACTCTCTCCTCAACTCTAATCCCTACTGGGAATCCTGCTCTTCAGGACAGCCAGTAATGGAATTGATGGTAATGGGCAATAGTGTGTATCATTTATATATGTACACCTGTAAAACACACATGCGCTTTACTGCATAGTTCACCACAATCAATTTAAAGGAGGGAAGTACCTTTTCCGTATGGGTCCTCTGAACGATGGATCAAATGTACGTGGTTCTCCTACAAGGGGAAAGGACAATAGAGAGGAAAAACAGATTTCAATAAAAACAGCAAGCCATACCAACCATAAAGCAAAAACTGTTGATATTTTGTGAAATGTAGGTCAATGTAGGCAATTTCTAAAACCCTCATCCTCACTCACTAATGGAAACACACAGTCGGCGAGGAGTGAAGCAACAAAACACGGAACACCATCGCGCTACGCAACTACACAACCCACTGGAGAGCGTAAGCTTGATGTGAATCCGGAATTTGGTCACCGCTACAAAGCCTCAATGTAGTCAGGCACTAAGACCATGTGAGTGGGGGCGGCCGATGGGAAACTTGCTTGGGGCCAGGCCTGGATGTAACAATTTGCAATTGGGGGGGCAGGCAAAAATGGAATGGGGGGCAGCTTCATCACCCGCGTCACTTCGCAGAATAGGTGATGAAGTCGTACCCATACCATTTTCAGTTACATGACTTTTATTAGGCAAGTATAGCATCAATAATAGCATCAGTTGTCGTTGAAGTTGCAACAGACACGCACGCAGCATGCATAAAGCTGAAGATCTGACTCAGAGAGTTTTCTGTTTTAAATGATGAAATGCTGTTTAAATGATAAAATGCCCCCCCCCCCCCCCCCCCCCCCCCCCCCCCCCATACCCATGCCTAGATCCGGATCCGGAGCCCATGCCTAGATCCTGTCTCGAGCTGGCCGAGGGCACCCAGCCTGTGTACAGTATGCTTTTTACTGTAAGACACAGTGCAAACCCAAATCTCTATGTCGTTAGTTTGTTCCACTGGGCTCCAGCTTTGCTACTGTTTTGACCACAAAACAAAACAAAAATAATAATAGGGAAGAGTGGGCTACAATCATTATATCAGGTAAACTGTGCTTTGCTGACTCACAGCTACCCAGGAAAGAATTTAATTGCAACCCAAACTGTTTTTCGTTGTTACATTTCCTTTGATTATGTTGTACAGTGGCACACTGCTTCACTATAGCTGAATTCATTGCAACGCCTGAGAACACGTTTCACCACGTTCTCCCATTCAGAGAGATCGTATTGTATCTGAGCAAAGATGCTGCATTAGAAGAAGTTGGTGGGTGTACAGAAGTCAGATCTGGTGTAGATATGAACGCTGGAGGAGCTCAGAAGTGAAGAGATCTAGGGCAGAGAGTACCTGCCTCATGGCTTATTCAACACTCTCTCAACCATACTGTACTTACGCTCACAAAGTCATTAGTCACTAGGGTTAGGTTAGACTTAATGTCTTCTTCTCTCATGTGGATCTATTATACATACACTGAAAACATAAAGTATGAAAACCAAATAGAAATATACAATCCAGGGCACCTTCCTTGTGACATCTGAGGTCAGACTAATAATACTGTTGCCCAGTGTTGTTGTCCCCACTCCCCACCTCCCCATATCCCTTCATCTATTGCCTCTCCTTCGCTCTCCCATTTCTCCATCTTTCTCCCTTTATCCCATCTCTCTGAAGTATTTGTCTGAGGCGGAGTGCACAGCAGAGGAAAGTATTTTTTCTTGTCAGCAGAATACTATCTATCTAATGTTCTTCAGCCAGCATCAGACAGAATCCACAAGCTTGACAGTCACCCCCTCCAGGCAGCCACCGGTGCCTCTCCTGCCATCATAATAACCAAAGAGGCTCCCTGATTGCTTGATAGATTTTCTGTCTCACTGCAGAGGGACTTGACAGTCTGCCAAAACCATTCAAAAATACATTTCGTTAACCATGTATGCTTTCATCTTCCTCTCCTTGCATCTGTGAGTTGCCCAATACGACCACAGTCTATTGCTGTTTACTATTAGCCAGTGAGCAGCTATACTGTAGAGTATGAGCAGTTTGGGTTATTAATATTAAAAGCACTAGAATAAAATTCAATAAATATTAATGGTGTATTTATATTGCACATTTATCCGAGGCGCTATACAAGGATTGTGCATTACATTTACCAACACATTTATCCACCAATGTCGGAGGAAACCATGCAAGGCACCAACCTGCTCATCGGGAGCAATTAGGGGTTCAGTTTCTTGCTCAAGGACACTTCAAAACTAAGTCTGGGGGGAGCAAGGGATCGAACTGCCAATCTTCCTGGTTCCGGTGCAGTCGCCCCACTAAGTCAACATTGTGACTCTATAAGAAGGCAACATAGCCCATCATTCAATTAAGTATTTTATGGTCATAATCATCATCAAATGCTGACAGTCACTCTGAGCAATGTTGCCACTCGAATCTAGACAATTCCATTAGTAGTCTCCATGGCAACTCTATGGCATCTAAATTTAAAGTGCTTATTTTTTTATCACAACAATGTTGTGATAAAAACTACTGCACTACTTACTGCCCTGGAAAAAAATATTAATAACATGCATCATCAAGATTCAGGTGTTGCCATTTCATTGTCGAGCCAATGGAAAAGTAAGAAGTAGTGTACAGGAGAAAAGGAATCATACTTAAAAATAGCAACAATTAAGTAATTGTTAATTGGTTGTAGTAACAAGCTGGTCATCTATCCATCCTAAGGTGTAAGCAGTACTTTGTATTAATCGTATTGTTGTGATCCATTTGTGATAATGGAAGCTTTGTTGTTTTGCTAAATGGTGAAGCCATTTGTTGTTTTGTGGCTTCACTGGCCTCCCATTCAACTCTATATCAAACACACGCACGCACACATGTACGTACGCACACACACACACACACACACACACACACACACACACACACACACACACACACACACACACACACACACACACACACCCATACACACACACACACACACACACACACACACACACACACACCACACACACACACACACACACACACACACACACACACACACACACACACACACGCGCGCGCGCACACACACGCACACCAGACAGGGTGTATCCAGTGTAGTTCTGGTGATGATTAATGATTTACAGTCATGTCTGCTCTGAAGTAGGTCAGGTTTATGCCTATAAGAAATACACTATATGCTTTCCTCCTGTCTATTAAAGGTAGGGGAAGTGATTTCACTTTTGTCAGATATCACCCAAAAAATATTTTTTTCTGTTAAAATGCTCTATTATAAGGTGTGGAAACCATATATGGAGTTTCCCCCTCCCCCACGTTAGCAGAGGAGCTAATAAAAGTTCCCCAGGTGGTGGGTGAATTCTCCTCCAATCAGGATCGAGCAGCAGGTTCACATAGTGTAGCACTGTTGGGCGCCCCTAGTGCACCAGGCTGGTACTACACCATGAATTTCAAATCACTTACCCTACCTTTGATTGCCTGCACTATATCCCTTTTCTGTCCACCAATGCATCAAACTGACTAGCATTCAGCTACAGTACCACTGTTACTGTAATACTGTTACTCCCACTGTTACTGCAGTGTGTGTGTGCGTACATGCATGCATGCGTGCACGTGTGTGCATGCATGTGATTGCATTTGTGTGTGTGTCATCTTTTTTTTGGTGTTATATATATGTATGTTATATATTATGGGTTATGTTATATACGGTACTTGTATGTTGATTGAGAAAAACTGAACAGGTCAGGACTGGGACCCTTTGCGCCACCAGCATGCTTGCTCCAGCCCCGTCAAGGTATTTAGATGCCTGACATTAGAGCTGCTTGCCTTGAACATAAAGAAAGGTTTATGGAAATGTGTTTTTAGCTTGTTCACTGGGTTGTGTTGATGTAATTCATTGCAATCACATAGGAGAGCCAGGCACGACAATGTGAGCTCTGAGCTGTGATATTATTCCAAGAACGGAAACACACAACACATTCGTGGGTGTTGTACAAATCTGCTGCTGAGCCCATCTAATGGAGTGATGACAAAATCAACATGACACTTTCTGGAAACTACAGCTATGCACAGGTTCTATCGTAGACTCTATTTATCACTATCAGAGTAGTATTGGCTCTTGGATAGTATTAGTAGTACCCAGCAACCCAGATTCAGAATTCTGTATTGGCCATATATGGAGTATGTCTTCAGTATACAGGATTGGATGAAGTTATTAATAAATGGAATAAATTCTATATTGGCCGTATATGGGGCGTGTCACATGACTGACAGATGGGAGATGCAGGCTTTTATAGTAAACTGCAACCCTATCAGCAAGTGGTCCAGAAGGTCCAAGTGAGCCAGGGAATTGAGTCAGGGAATGTCTAGAGGAATGAATTGATTGCATAGAGCCCCTTTTGGCACTTCCTTTTGGACAAAGTGTACTCTGTGGTACTCTGTGGCTTTTTTACATTGAACAAACCATTCAATCAATCAAACGTAACTGGTCTGCAGTGTCTGAGGCTGAGTTAAAGAGAGCAGAACTGGAAGGGTGTAAACGAGAGAGAGAGAGCGAGAGAGAAAGAGAGAGAGCCCTCGAGGCAGGCTGTCAAGTGATTCCTCGGATATGACAGAGAGGAGTATAGAGGATGAAGTTCAGAAGAAATGAACAACTTGGATAAAAGCGAAAAGTGCACGGCACGAGAACAAGCGATCAGAGGAAAGGTGGGAGGACAGAGGGAGAGAAATATAGATGAGACGGAAATATATTCACATTGTTCAGCAGAAAGAGACAGGCGCGTGGCGGGGGGGGGGGGGGGGGGGGGGGGGGCAGAGCAAAAGGAGATATTGCATAATACTGTATGTCTGCTATCGCCAAAATGAACAACCGCCATACACAGGGGCAGAATTGGCTCTCGTGGTAGAGCAGCTGTTTGCGAAACAGAAGATTCAATTCAGGTTAGAGTTTCAAGTGTCCTTGAACAAGACACTGAACCTCTAACTGCCCCCCTGATGAGCAGGCTGAAGGCTGGCTTTTACCAGTATGTGGCAGAGATGCACACATCCTTACATCAGTACACCCACACACCACCCGCAGCTGCAGTGAGGTT
>CM076976.1:38675117-38875117 GCA_039105355.1 Benthosema pterotum
ATCGATTCAATACGGAACGCATCATTTAGTGTTCAATTAAGGAACGATTCCGTATTATACGGAACGGTTGGCAACCCTAGCTACATACAAACTACATCCCTTTCCCATGCCTACTCACCATAGTAAGGTTCGGAAGAGGTTGGTGCCTGGTGAGTGGTGATCTCGTTCGTAACAGCAGCAGCATTCTGTGGCACGTATCTGTGGGACGACATGATGATCCCTGGTTGTAGTGGTCAGATTGGCTAATGAAACACAACACAGTACAGACACGCACACACACACCGCGGAATAGTTTAGAATGGACCGCCTGTCTGTGTACCACTCTCGATCCTCTCCTCCCTCCTCGCCATCAAGCAGTCAGTCACCGATGCGATGCTCCGTCAATTTCTAACGCACTAATAACGCTCGTCAATCTCTACCGTAGAGATGCTGAAAAGATTTCCGGTGGTTTTTCAAAATAAGATAATTTAATAATTTAATAACATCATGACTTAATATAATTCATGCTACCCCCGTGAAGCCACAGATTTCACAACAATTAAACATATGTGAAGAGAATATGTATTTTTTATTTCAGGCATAGATGATTCTACTATATTTATTCTTGTGGTCGGAGAAAATTATGAACACGTGTAAACCTCGCGAGTCACGACTGATATCACCTCACCATGCACATGATGCAGGCTTTCTTCTACCTCGGATGAATCTGTTTACTTTGGGCCACTATGTCGTTTTAACTGTGAGATGTCGCCATCTGCTGATTATATAAAAGAAGTGCATAAAAGAGAACTTGTAAGCACATAGGACCAAAATAAAAGTAAGTAGGCTGAGTAAATAAAAAAAATCAATTGTTTTTGAAAGAAAATGTAAGAAAAGTATACCCATTTTCTGTACACAGCGAAATCAATGAATTACTTTGGTAAAGAGCATAACATATCATTATTAAACCCTGATGAAGAGTAAAACATTTAACTCAGAGCTAGTGTTATTTTTTTTAGCAACTTTAACTGTGATAAAGACTTAAAGAAGGAACTCTTGGCTAGTGTTGGCTACTTATCCTTGGCTACTTAAAACTATTTCCAAAGCGTTCATTTAACTCTAGAAAGTGTGGACCTATGTTTAGGGAATATCTTGAAGCACTTGACACTTGACCTATAGCAGGTTGGCCACTGGTAGGAAGAGAGGACTCTCTTTCTAAACAGAGATAAAATAAACTAAGGGTTAAAGGGGAATTCCACCCATTTTCAACATTTTACTATGTCATTGATGTACCTTTGGGGTGTTGGGTAAACATGATATTAAAAAAAAGTCTGAAGAAAACCACTAGCATGGTGAAACTTCTTGATGACATCATCAAGATGTATTTTCACCATGTTAATGGATTTCCTTAGAGTAGACGCTTTTTTTTCTGAGAGCATACAAATGGAACCAAATGAACCCATTAGGGTTCATTTGGTTCCATGTGTACACTCTCAGAAAAAAAAATGAAAATGGGTGGAATTCCCCTTTAGGAAATAGCCAGGGCCAAACTCATAGACACAGAAGTTGATCTCGGGTGTGATAATCAGTCTACCTGATTGATTAAACCTGAAAATTGTGGCCTCTGTGGATCCTTTATGCCTTTATTTCACCTGCTTGCTTAAAATCTTATTTTTATTTGTATTATTTTCATAACCCTTAACTTTAGTTGGGCTTTCCTATTTGAAAACTATCTCTATTACCCGTTATATTCATTTCATTAAACAAAAATCAAATTTACTGTCATAGCTGAAAGTTTTGGTAGCCTTGCACATAAAGACCCAACAACTACAAATGTCTGCAAAATAAGTTGGAATTGACGAAAGTATTTGGTGTCTCAAATTCTTTATTAAACTAAGAATAGTACAGGAACTTTGTTTTTTAATCAGAAGTTAATGTTAAATTTTAAATAATAGATTATGCAGAAAATGCTGTGACAAATGTTTTGACACTCTTTTAGATTTGCAAAGAATAAATTCATTTCAAGCAGGTCATTCACCTTGAGCTTACCTGTAGTGAGCTTACAAGGGATCCGTCATCCAACCAGTTGTATGCAAAGGAGCACCCCCCCCATTCTGCTGTTGTAGGTCACTGCATAACCATACACTGAGCATGGAGAAAAGAAAGAAAAGCAGAGAATTGTCTGAGAAGACAAAGAAAAGATTATAGAAAAGCATAGATAATCTCAAGGCTACAAGTCCATCTCGAGAGACCTTCAAGTTCCTGTATCCACTGTGCGAAATGTTATAAAGAAGTTTCAGGCTCAATACAGTGAAGGATTGTTCGAAGGGTGGCAGAAGAACCTCTGAAGGAGGGCTCTGTGGTAGGAGACCCAGAAGGACACAAGAAAGCCTGGCTAGATTGTTTGTAGTTTGTCAAAACACACCTGAACAAGCCAAAATCCTTATGGGAAAATGTCCTGTGGACAGATGAGACCAAATTGGATGTTTTTGGTGATCATAGAGACTGTGCTTATAGGAAAAGAAATGAAGCCTTCAAGCAAAAGAACACTCTCCCTACAGTCAAACATGGAAGAGGTTCGCTAATGAGGTTGTTTTGCAGGCTCTGGTACTGGGTGCTTTGAATGTGTGCATGGCATTATGAAATCTGGCAATTACTAAGGTATTTTGGAGAGAAATGTTCCACCAAGTGTCATTAAGCTGGATCTTTGTCAAACATCATGGGTGGTCCAGCAGGACAACGACCCAAAACACATCACAAAGCACCCAGGAATGGTTCAACAGAAAACGTTGGACTGTTCTAAAGTGACCGGCAATGAGTCCAGATCTCATTCCCATTGAACACCTGTGGAGGGATCTGAAAATGGCAGTTGGAAGAAGGCACCCTTCTAGTCTGGGTCAACTGGAGCAGTTTGCAAAAGATGAGTGGGCCAAACTGTCTGTAGAGAGATGTAGGCATCTCATTGAAACCTATAGGAAGTGTTTGACAGCAGTCATTTTCTCCAAAAGATGTGCTACCAGATATTGAATTCAATGTGTCAATACTTTTGCCACAGCAATTTCTGTGTACTAAATTATTTAAAATGAATGTCAATTTCAACTTATTTTACAGATATTAAATATCTGTCAAATTCAACTTATTTTACAGATATTTGGAGATGGGTGGAAACACTTTCAGCCACGATGGCATTTCAACCAGTTGCACATTTTTCTTCACTACAAAAATGTGGATATCTGTTGTTGCCCACTGGACTCCTGCCACTGGCCCTGCTCACACTGAGCTGTGCAGGACAATCATCATCGTTGATTGTTGAATACCTAACCTACCCTACAAGGGAATACACTACAAATAAAGGTTGCACATTTCCCTCCACTACCATGTGTGTTTTGGGAATATGCCATCTACATTTATGTAACAGAGGGAGGGAGTTCTTCAGACAGATTTTCAGTTCAGGTCAACCACAGGTCCATCCGAATTACCAGTCGGCACAAACACTCCATCTGAAACACGTGCCAAGTTTGAAGTCAATGGGTTGGTCACTTGAGTTGTGTGAGAGAAGGTCAGGTGTACACATTTTCATTCAGTCCAGTATAAAGTCATTTGTCATTAGTATTATCTTCACAAAATAAGTCAATTGAATATAGTAGTCATTAATGTTTATTCCAGATTAATACAATGCTTCTGGCTGTGTCTACAATGACAACATTCAGAGCACAAGCAAAGAAAACTAACAAGTTATATCTAAAGCAAACTCGTGTTGAAGGGACACAAATGCATAATATTTATCACAAATATGGCCTACTCATTATAATATACTGTAAGTGCTTATGTCATTTGTTATAGCTGCATTTATGGAATGATGCCATAATCAATCTCTTCTGACTTATGCTTACATCACTGCTGTTATAGGCAACTCTGAATGTAGAGCTTTACGGTATTGACAATGCCAATGTTATGTGAAGACAGTGAAACATTTTGATGTTACCATAAAAAATTCAAGGTATTCAATGGCCAGCAGCAATAAACATGTTTAATGTGGACAGTAAACTAAAACATAAACTAAACATACTGTACTTCATTCTGACAGGCACTGTAAATGTTAAGGGGGACGCTTTCTCATCTTTCATCCACTTATTCAAAATGTGCGTTACTGTAGCAGTTCCACCTCTGTGCTCAGCATTTATTCGGCCTTTCAATCTGTGTGTTTTTAAGTCAATGCTAAATATCTCTTTTATCTATCAAAAGCACAGTTAGTCAATGTGCAACCTCTTTTCTTTCAGAAAAATACAGAGCTGTGTGCTGTTGGAGTATTGCCATTGGCGTACACTGGCATTTAAAATACATTGTTTTCCTTCATACATTGAATTTACTCTTTTCTTTTAGCAATTACCCTAGCCTTCAAATCAGGACCCATCACTCTCTCAAACTTGTTTTCCAACCAAATGTCTTGTGCGTGTCATCTTAAAACATTTGTACAACATTTGATCATGTATTCTGTGCAAAATGCTAACAGAAATGAGGGATTGTACTAACAGAAGTCTTGTCTGGGGCCTCTTGACTTGATCCGAACATTAGACTGGACTAGATAGGCACAGTTAAACGAGATTTCCTCGCTAGGAATTTATTGAAAGCATCTGTGGCATACAGGCTCTCTTTGTGGCATTGTCTGTTGGGTGGAATGTTTAAAGAATACTATGACAGGTTTGAGTCATCTGTAGCCACAGACAGCTTCATATGGCTTAGTATAAAAAAACATTTTCATTAGGTTTAAGGGTTCCTGAGCATAATCAAGAGTGGTGTGTGTGTGTGTGTGCGTGTGTGTGTGTGTGTGTGTGTGTGTGTGTGTGTGTGTGTGTGTGTGTGTGTGTGTGTGTGTGCGTGCGTGTGCGTGCGTGTGTGATTACTGGACCAACTAAACAAAAGAAACTTTAAAAATAAACTATTGACAAACAAGTACATCATTGAAAATAAAGATGTTTTAGAACATGACAAATCCCAATATGAACAATAACCCTCTGGACAGATTTACAAGAGCTGAAAAGAGGAATATCACACATTTCATTGTTCAAGTGTTCTAAAAAATGTAATGTATATGTACAGTACTACAATAGTGAAATTTCATTGTCCAGTCCACACCAATCAGAAACAAAAGTCACCGGACATTAAGGGACCCTTCACCCCTTTTGCCAAAAAACGTGTTGATGTTTACAAGACTTAGAACACTGTCCTGGTGGTCTTTATCTGTGCAATATGCGTTTTGAGGCATTGATATCTCAAACCACATAGTACATCAGATGTCATGGCCACTGGTCTCACTGATGTGAAGTAAACACTGAAAGGGTGTAGTAACATACTGTATATATATATATATATATATATATATATATATATATATATATATATATATATATATATATATATATATATATATATATATATATATATATATATATATATATATATATATTATTATTATTTTTATTTTTTTCAAATTGAGTGCATCCCTCTTTGCCATCACACCTTCATAAACGGACACATACAAATGTACACCAGTAAACATTACTATGGCTCCAAAAACTGTTCCTTCAAACCTCCAAATCCACACCATAATGTAATGCATCAAACAGAGCATGCTAAAAACATGCTCCGTTTGATTTTAAGGGTACATACCGAAATTCACCAAACAGCAAAAAATGGTGTTATGATACACTAGTACAGGAATAATGTACAGTTGTATAATGTACAATTATACATGTATAATGTATAATTTGTTCATGCCATTTGTAGATATAAATTGTTTAAGAGTGAATTACAGAAATGTGTGAATAAAATGTGTGTTGAATTAGCATCCGCCTCCTAGATCTAGGAAAATAAAATACTAGTTATATTTTACATACAGATGAGGCTTACAATGAATATACTGTACAGTGTACACATACCTAATGTAAGACTGCACTGTAATGTTAACTACCTAAATAAAAACAAAGAAATGGAGGTGTACAAGACCCTGTATTCAAAAATACCAGTTCTATAAGCAAATTGTGCTGCAAACTTGTATGTCAGCTAATTCTGAACATATGAGGACAGAAGATCATGTCACATTTAGTTACTGTGTGCGAAACATAATCCATAACTCACCTTACTGGTGAGGAAATGCAGTTATGACCACTAAGGGAAAACAAAACATTGCTTACAGGGAGGCCAAAATTACATATTACATTATGATTTATGGCCTAGCTAAATTTTGCTGATTTATTTAACATAAACTAAATTATACACATGATAGTCTATGATTTATAAAACTTGATGAACTTGTGCGCATCTAAAACCTCAGTAGTCCAGCTGCTCAATAAAAAATAGTACATTAAAGAAGACTTATTCAAGCGTGAAACCTAAAGATTTGACCACTTGGCTAGTGGGAGGATCATTTTGTTTTTGGTAGTCGAATAATCTTTAGTCGCCAGTGATATATGTATATACAGTATATATATATCTATATATATTTTTTTATCCATAACAACTTGCAATTCTGGGCTTCTTATTGAAACAGCACGTTACACCAATTCATCCACCAGATGGCAGTGACATCTCTTTCTGGCATGAATACTATGCCAGTTAATTAATTTCACACATTCTTCTTTTCACCTGACTCCCTGGTTGGTTAGGGTGCATGGAAGGAACACATTATTCCTATCGCCTGCGTTTAGAGCCCAGGATTACTGCATATTTTTGTGAGGGAACCTACCCTAGGGGACATGCAAATAATCAATTATGGATTAATATGTCAACTCGAGTTTTGCTAGTTGAAAAATCAAATATTATACCCTAGCGCAAACAATACTGTTTGGAAATAAAAGCAATTAATCTCTACTTTCTAGAGACAATCAGAATTACATATGACACGGTACAATTGGTAATATTGTAATAAATTAAAAAATCGAAACTCTACTAATAAACAGTAAAATAGGCACATATCTCATTCAAGTGTAACCCATTGAAATGACAAAGGGAAGAAATTGTTTGGAGTATGGCAGAAAGCTAGATTGAGATACTGAAGTAAAACAGAGTTGAATTCAAAATGTCAATGCATTTTTGGCAGCCTTCTTACCATTTTGAGCCTATATGCGCCTTTTACTTGTGTTTTTACATCACAACATATACTGAATGCCATGTAATACCGGTCAAAGATCTCACAAACAAATTGTGCAAATGCTTTGAGTAGCATTTGCATTCGATAACGTTTAGAGTAAAGTTTGACTTGGACAGTTTTTGTGAATCATTGTTAAATTGTACTGCCACATAGAACTAAAGATAAGCATAGTTGGCTTCAACTAAGGAACAGCGGTTTTCTTAACTGCTCCGTGGATCCGGACCCCAGGAAGACTAGCAGTGCTCTAGGGCACAGCTAATGGTCTCCTTTACATCTCTTTCTTGTTACGGCCTCTGAACGTGTCCATGAGGTTGAAGGCTCCCATGTAGCGTCCCAGCAGAAGGCCCTGTTTGGTGGGTAGAATACTGTCACGAAAGAAGCACAGAAGACAAATGTTAGCAAGGTCTGTAATATGCTGCCCCAGGACACTGTATGTAAAATCGAAAATAAACAAACAGATAAGATGGTTAAGGTTACCACTGACAACCTGACATGCTTCAAGTCATGTTGTATAATAGAGAAAGGTGGAATGGGATTGATGTTTAGAAAGTGGTCAATCCAGAAATGTTTTTGTGAGTGTGTAACAACGTGATGCCTCTGGCATGTCCCAGTCATTAACCACTCAAAAAGCATGCTGCACCTGAATCCATTTTGGAATGCAGCTACAAAAAGTCATGAACTGTAAAATAAAGTATATTTCCAGTCAAACGTCACTGCATGTGGCATGGTTTGTGACACACACACACACACACACACACACACACACACACACACACACACACACACACACACACACACACACACACACACACACACACACACACACACACACACACACACACACACACACACACACACACACACACACACACACACACACACACACACACACACACACACACACACACACACACACACACACGTCTCCCTATAACCAGAGGCATAGAGTATAACAAGCAAGATGTGTCGAAGTATCCAAATGTGATTCACCTACAGAAAGAACAAAATCTTAATGAAGAAGTTCCCACCAGAGTAAAAATATTCCCCCAGGCATTGAGATGAAGCAAAGAGATAATCCACAAGATCCAGCACCACAAAGTAACACAGTGATGCCACAGCAATTACCAAGTGAACCTTTTGCCGAAAAATAAATATGTCGGAGGGCAAATGGAAATGGCATAGATACATACACCAGGAGACAGATTTATGTCACAACCACTTAAAATCCATGGTGACGTACAGGACACTCAAAAATTAGCATATTGTGATGAAGTTCATTATTTTCCCAAAATGCAGTGATAAAAATTAAACTTAAATATATTTTAGATTCATTCAAATTTTAGATTCCAACTTCCAATTTCAGGTCTTATTGTTTAAATACTGATGATTTTGGCATACAGCTCATGAAAACCTCAAATTCCCATCTAAAAAATTAGCATATCATGAAAAGGTACTCTAAACAAGGTATTAGCCTAATCATCTGAATCAACAAATGGAGTTGGTACGACGTATGTTCAGGAGGAAGACCACGCTTCAAATAATAATTGTTAATTACCCCGTCTCTCTCTATCATACCTCATACGGCGTTCTTGGTTAACTTCTGTAATATAGCCTGATCACCATGGTAACCTGATCACGCACCTCCCCTCGACTAATCTACCATGGTAACTGATAATGCTCCGCCCAAACTCCTCCCCATTGTCTACGTATATATACCTGTCCTGTCTACCAATCATTCGTGTTTGTTCTTCATATCCCACCCACCCTCCCCTTTTTCAATGTTAACTGTCTTACTCGGTCTCCTTCGCACCTCGCTTAATCAATTGAACTAAAACCATTCTTTTTTTCTCAGGTTCCACATGGGGGTCTGGAACTGACAGAGTCTGCCGTCTCCGACGTCAACCAAGACGGACCGCGCCGTCTCTGATGTCAACCAAGACGGCCGCTTCTCTCTTCGGACCCCAGGCCAGATACTCAGGGTCCAATACCCCCATTGGAGCCCGCACTGTCTACCATCAAGACCACACCCCTTTCCCCTTCAGGGCGACGCCCTTCACCCTTCACCCATCCCTACAGGGGCTTAGTCTACACCAACATCCTCTCCTCCATCATGCTCCTTCCATTACCTTCCTCACTCCCTTCAGCTCACCTTTGTAGCACCACTTCATCCCACCACTCATCTTCACCCCTCTATCAACCCTTCCTCACTCTTCCCTCCCCTGCCCCATCATCTTCATCCCTCCATATCACTCATGTACATTTAATTTCCATCATGCCTTTCAATCCACCCATTCTTTTCTAAATAAACGTTTAACAATGTATGGTTGAATGTGTGGTCTGTTACTAGTGAAATTAACTCCAAACACCTGCAAACGTTTCCTGAGGCTTTTAAAAAAACTCCCAGCCTGGTTCATTACTCAAAACCACAATCATGGGTAAGACTGCAGATGTGAGGGCCACCAGAAGGCCATCATTGACCCCCTCAAGAAAGAGACATTTCTGAGCAAATAGGCTGTTTCCAGATTGCTGTATCAAGGCACCTCAGCGGGAAGTCTGTGGGAAGGAAGAGTGGCAGAAAACACTGCACAACCAGAAGAGGTGACCACTGAGCAACAGTCCAGTGCTGCTCATCTGTAGCCCAGATCTTATCCTCTGGCTGGGTCAATGATGACTTTCAGGTCTGCAGTCTTACCCAAGATTGCGGTTTTGAGTAATGAACCAGGCTGGTTTAGGCTCGTTTGAGTACCTTCACATGGTATGCCATTTTTTGTGAAAATTTGGGGTTTTCATGAGCCTTTCAGAAGGACCTGTATGTGTGTGTGTGTATATATATATATATATATATATATATATATATAGTCATCATGCTGGAAGCATGATGACTTATTCCACTGTGTAGCATGCAAAAAAAGCTTATCATCTGTTGTGCTAACTTGTATATCAACCATTTTTGCAAGGACACCATGACAGTGTATAAACTAAACAAATGGCATGCTGACACATAATATAAAAATCTTTATTAAACAACTCTTCAAAACTTGACAGACCACTGAGCAACTTGACAAACTCCCTTAGAGAACACAACAACAGGAAAAGCACCAAGGCAGAGAATTGACAGTTACCGGTACTCTAATCAATTGCAAAATACACCATTATGTATTCCAATGTGGACTTCACTCCAAACAAGAACGTGACTTTTCATGATAAAGTGCCTTGATAAAAAACAGCCGTAAACTGGTAGTGTGCCTCATGCCAACACCACAACAGACCACCACCCAAACAGTGCACTCCACGGGTAAAATTCTACAGGGCCATGATGAGCTGAAGAGGACAGCTAAAAACAGCCTTTGTGCAAGCTAGCACCAGTGAAGTTTATGACATGCATGCACCAACAGTATACACACACCAGGGTATGTTTGCATTATGCGTTCATTTTAATGGGTCAGTAAAAACTTGGTGTGTTAGTGTAGTTTGCGATGTTGGCTGGGATAAGCACGGTCGTTGTCTACCGGCCGTATATTTTCAAAGATGCCCAGGTAAAGGCCATACAGCTTGGTCAGCTTCCAGTTCAGAGCGCTAGAAAAATAAAAATAGAACCAAGATCGCATTCATACAAAACTGATTGTGATATTTAGGATCTATTCAGACATCAAATCCTATTATTTGGGACACAAACAAAATTGACTACCCCAACTTTGATTTTACTGCCAAATTGAGGAAGTTTAAACATGGCACAATTTACGTTTAATGTACAAAGTCCAACAGCACAGCCTCTAGCAGCCCGAGGCCCATGATTGACCACCGTAGCGGTCAGCTACAACTGACAGTTCATGCATTCCGAGCAGCTTTTTAATACCGTTTTACAGGATTAGTGTTACAATAAACACCACTAGTTGAAGAGAAGGAAAATTCAGAATTCAAATTCAGTGTGCGAGGCAGAAGTCTCCTTAACCACACAATGAGCTGCCGTGTTGAAACGAGAGCCGAGCTAACGAGCGCCGTTATTCTGTCAGTAGGAAAGAGATTCTGTGTTCATTAACCTCCACAGCTCATAGAACGGCCCTAATGCACACACCTGATCAATTGTTTTGAAGGTCCATTACAGAATAAAGCACTTTATACATTGCTGTCCCATGTCTAAAATGATACTTTTCAGAAAATATATTCTAGTGGGTTATTTAGTCACAATACTTTGCATTGGTTCAATATTATAAAAACACCCGACATTTGACATTTCATGCTGAACTAGTGCAGAGATTTTACACTAACACGACTACTTATTTAAATAAAATATATAGTGGGTAAGTTGTGAGGGTTTAAATTATGTCTGAGCTGACCTGTGACTCTGAGAAGGTCCTAACCTGTAGAGCTACATGGGTAGTTCAGCCAAGGAGAGCTTGCAGGAATCTTCCCACATAACATGTCAGAGTAGAGGGTTTCTAGGGTTGGGTGGGATCCCGAGGAACCGGTAAAACATTGAGATAAGGAACTGGAATTGGTTCACATTGGGAAACCTTTCGAGAACCTGGTTTTATGACACTGCCAAGAGACTTCACATCACATCTGCTATACAATTACAATACTGGTGGTTCTGAAATTTTGATCACAACTCTTGCGTGCGCACAAATGGAGTCACATTGACCCATAGAGTCCTTTTAGATGAAACTACAAAATATTCCCAAGCGCAGGACAGTGCAACGGTCCAAGCAATGGGTGAATTGCAAATAACAAATTTATAGGACTTCCAACTTTTAGGTTCCATATGCACACTTTTACTTACAGACCCGTCAAGGGCCATTTGTAAACCCATACCATATTGCCATCAGACCTTTAAGAGGAAATAGTTAGAGGAAATGAACAAAGAATTCCTCCTAAAAATCCTAGAGATCACAACCTTAAGGATGGGTGATCAAGGGCAAGAGTGTGTGTCACATACAGGTAGAAAGAAGATGCATACAGAGCAGATTTAGAGACTGATATACTGACTTTTTGAGTCCAGCGATGAGGTACATGCTCCTTGGCAGAAGTAGATAGACTTGGTCTGTTAGGACAGCTTCGATTATCTTCTTGGCTACGTATTCTGGGTCTAGGATTGGCAGCACTGTTGGCCATCTGATGAAGAAAGAAAAAGATAATGTATCACCACAAGAGACCTTAGAATTGGTCCATTCAACCGTTTGTAGGGGCTATTAGTCAGTCACACACACACTTTTAGGGAACAATATTGATGGAACTAAGATACTCGAGTGACTTCGGAGTTCGATTTTTATATACAAACAAAGTAATAAGCAAAAGTCAGACGCAATTAAATTCCTGTTAATCTAGATTGGAATTTAAATAAATATCTGTAGTCAAATTGGCATTGAACCAAAATATCAAATGAATATTCAAATATTTTAATTGCTGATTTTTTTTTAACCTTTTATACATTGGGATATTGGCCAAAATGTCTCTCGATATGATAACATTGTGTATTAAACAATAATTTGCCCATTCTGAGCTCACAATGGTCTTCCCTTCTTTACTCTTAAACCATTTAAGCTCAGTCGTTCTCCGTTGTTGGCTAGGCAATAAAATCAAACTGCTAGCATTGGCTAATAGACTTCCTACACCACACCCCCACAGGGGAAGACACATAAGAAGCATAGGAAGCCATTATCCCAGAGCATGCTTGATAATCTACTACTAACAACCCCTCACAGCAGTGGAGACTCATTAAGAACTGCAGAGGGGGAAGAGAAAGGAGTGACAGTGGAGACAAGAAAAAAAAAAACTTTTCAGACAGAAAGACAACAAGAGAAACCAGGCTGATTGAGAAGAGAATAGCTAATTCACCATGACAGCACTGCAACATTACATAACCTGTAGTGCCGCTATTGTTTCAGTAGGCAGAGAGGCAATACGCCAGTCCATCAAGTACGGCTGGGAATCGATCCGAATTCCCTAGATCGATTCGATTTCGATTCACAAGGTCACGATCCGATTCGATCCACGATTCGATCCGATTCGATTCGATATCGATCTATTTACAGACATAATGGAAATAAATACTGTCCAATAGACAAGACGGCCCCATATGTTGGTGATTGTATATGTGTAAGAGGGACACAGAGAGAGAAGAGTCAAGTATTAAGTAGGCCCTACTGTAATTTCCGGATTATAAAGCGCACCTGAATATAGGCCGCATCGGCCAAATTTAGCGAAAAAAAAACAATTGTGTACATATACTGTACAAGCCGCACTGGACTGTTAATTAATTACCATAAGTAAGGTAATTACCATATGTAAGGGTTCTTACTTCTTGCACAGATGAGATTGTCGGCAACGAAATGGTGTTTGAGAAGCATCCTTTTTATTATTTAAACGACTTCAAGAAAAAAAATGCATTTGTAGGCTATAACTCATTCAAGTGTTTTAATCTATAGTGCACAGAACGTGTAGCCTACTGTGCCGTGAACTGTATTGTTTCAGTCATACACGTGTAACATTTAACTGCACGTGCTGTATGTAATTATTACTTTGGTTCAATAAGTAGCATTGCATCTCCGTGTATGTAGGCCTATTTATAGTTTTAATTTAACGGATTGCACGGCATTCTGGCCATACGTTGGCTGTGGGCTGCAATGTTGATTCACACGGTAGTAGATACACTCAGGCGCGGATTGGCACATATTTTCCCACCGGGACAATTTTGCCTTTGCCAGGCCACCCTGGGGGGGTGGCGCAGGCCACCGGGAAAACTCCCTGTACTCCAGATGGCCAACCCGCCCTTGGATAGGCCTACACTTGTTGTATGTACTCTACGCGGGGAAGGAAGCGACACGGACACTTTACAATATGTCCAGAATCCAGACCGAGGGTATAGGCTTGGGAAATGACCGTGCGTTCAAACTGGAAGACAGTTGTTTGTTTTCCCGAGTCGCTTTACACTCGCACGTGCGAGCCCCTTCATTGCGACGCGCAGTGGATATAATACTCATTAAAAGTTACCGAGGACGCGTTCCGACCCTGGGTCTGTACATTTTGTGGTCTCGATTCTCTGTAAATAAGCGATCCACAAGCTTGCTCGCTTAAATAGCTGATCCACAAGGTCGCGCCGCATGTGTTTCCAAAGTATGTGTGCTGGAGACCACCTAACTCCCCCAAAGTTACCGTACATCTGGTTAACCAACTGTCTATCATTTAGCTGGCGACCACCAGGAATCCTCTCATGCGCTCAACGAGGCGACATCAATGTGACTTTTATTAGGCTTTTTTTCGCCGCCTCGTCCTGATCGCGCAGCAGCCCAGCCTTTCGAAACCCGTTCGTGATCGTGGATGGATGTTTTGACACTTTTCCACGCAGTCAGGACCCACTGCCAGACTTGAGAAAAAGTTGCTTTCCGCATGCGACCAGTTTTGGTGAAAGATTTCTCGCCGCTAGTCATCCAAGCCTGTTTTCAAAGTGGCGAAGTGCCACTTACCAGGGGCTGCAGGTGCTTCGTTGTGCCCCCAGGAATCACGGCAGGAATCGAGCACGATTTCACAGAATATATGTGCCCTCATGCTGTCCAAAACAAGCTTTTTTTGGCACGTGTTTTTTTGGCAGCGGCGGCGACGCATTTAGTAGTGTCTGTCTTTTCTATAGTGCGCCTCCGCGTAAAAGAAAATGGTGCCAGTCGCCTGGAGAAGATCGATCCACACATTTTTTAATCGATGTCGTGTTTTTGAGCGTGAATCGATATCGGATCGCTGGATCGATTTTTTGAACACAGCCCTACCATCAAGTACTTATGAGATCATAGGTCGTCCTATATTAAACATATACAGTAGGTCAACTGGGAGCCGATGGGCTGTCAAACCACAATCTCATGATCCAGTGGTCATGAAATATGTGCTAGTTCTGGAGATTCGATTGGTACAAGTTACAGCATAGATACCCTTTCAGGAAGGGTATCTATGGCTAAGGGTATCTATGCTCCTAGGCTCTGGAATAGTTTACCTCTCAATATCCGAGCCGCCAAGTCCATCATTTGTTTTAAATCACTGCTTAAGACCCACCTATTCTCCCTGGCCTTTGGGGTCAGCTGAGATGGCTTCTTAATTGCTTCTGCTAGACCCTACACCCAAAACACTGACTATTCCTGTAGGCTTTTCTGTGCCTAAAACTTAGTTTGTCCTGTTTTATCATCATTATTATTTATTTACTTCCTTTTGTGTTGTGTATTTTCTTCATTGCCTGCTTATTTTTGTTTTTTATCAATTGTTTATATTGTGCCTTGTCTTTTTGTAATCTGTACAGCACTTTGGTTGACCCGGTCATGTTAAACGTGCTATATACATAAAGTTGAGTTGAGGAAATTAACCATTTCAAATAGCTTAATACTGTATTCTCATATGAAGCATGTATGTTATATATACGGTAGAGCCAACTCTGCAGGATTGTATAGTATGTTTGGAATTTGTATTTTACACAGTTTATGTAATAGAGGCTGTGAATCTGTGTATATTTACTTAATCAGTGATAGTAAATAAACTCTACTGTTTTGCATACTGCATAGACCCATCTGTGCATCCCAAACAGACCTGAACATTTACAGTATATGCAAAGTCTGTATCTTGTGAGTGAGACAGAAGGCAGGCATCATCGAGCCATCTTTGTGCCTGTAGATTTTGGGATGCGTCACTTACTCTCAGAGTAATCCCGTTTAAATAAACGCAATTCCGTTAGTTTTCTCTGTAATTTGTAATCTAATTATTACTTTATCCAGCATGACAACGCCGTTACAATTACAAACATGACACAGCGCGATCACCGCAAAATGATCAGAGACACACACACATACAATTTGTAATTGAGTTACTTTTTCAAAGTAATTTGCCCAACACTGCTTACTGTAAATCAAATGTGTGAGGGGAAAACCAGAGTTCCTTTAGAAACCTTTTGTGATTTTTTTTTTCCAAAAACAACCTCTTTCACATGCATGATGCATGCCTATTGAGCATGCCAAAGACTTATCCTTGAGGTTCCACCACATTCAAACTATTTTTTTTACAATGCATAATTAATCACTCATTATGTGCCTCTCTGTTTTGTCTCTCAAGTTGGTACTGGTAGCCACACCCACACACTTTTGAAATATTAACGAATTTTGAATTTGATCACTGCAACAATAAAGTTGGGATGGCGGTATATTTAATATGGTGTTACATCACCTTTCCTAACAACACTCAAAGTGTTTGGGAACTTAAGTGTTGAAGCTTTGCAGGTGGATTCTTTCCCATTCTTTCTTGATGCATGACTTACAGTAATCTATTCAACACTCCGGGGTCTCCAATATTGTAATTTGTGCTTCATTTTGCTGTTGTTAACACATGCGCAAGGTTTGGCATTGTCTTGCTGAAATAATCAGGGGCGTCTCTGAAGAAAAAAAGTTGCTTGGATGGCCACATGTGTTACGAACTTGCTCCAAAACCTGGATGCGCCTTTCAGCATTGATTGTTGAATGTAACAAACTAACACCCCCTATTCCATCATGAACTTTGCGCTGGTAACAATCTGGATAGTCTCTTTTGCCCAGAGGACATTACGTCCATGATTTCCCCCAAAGAAGTTGAGTTTACCTGTGAAATATTTCAAACAGGTATTATTTGGGCACTACTCAACTTTCCCAGTCTTTTGTTGCCCCTGTACCAACTCTTTTGAAAAGTGTTGTATCCATTAACTTCAAAATGAGAAAATTTGCATAAATATGAGTTGAACATTAAATATCTCATCTTAGTGTATTCAATTGAGTATAGGTTGAAAAGGATTTGTCAATCATTGAATTCTGTTTATTTACATTTTTCACAATGTCCCAAATTCAATGGAATGGTTGTTTTAAAAAGCAGTTCGACCAATTATGTGACCCATTTGTGAAATCATGACCTACTTGGTTTGGGCACCATCGAACATGCCAGTGTTGATGAAATAGGGGCAGACAACTGTGGTTTTCACGCCATCCTTCCCCGTTGCCAGGAGCTCCAGGCCAACAGACTCAGCAAAGCCCACCGCTGCAAACTTACTGGCACAGTAGTCTGAAAGACAGGGGGGTTTAATGTCACAGAAGGACAATAAAACGTTATAAAGGATGTTTTCAGAGCAAGATTCAACAATAATGATAACTGGATGAAACATTTGGTGGGGGGGGGGGTGGATTAATAATAAAAAATACATAAAAATAAATGGTGGAAAAAAAAACTTTTCTATAAGCGTATAAGAGACCAAGTTAGCTCATGCGAAATGACATCATAAAATACTATGTATAAAGTTTTGCATCCTGCGCCATCTAGAAACCCACACACCCAACGCATGATACCATTCTTCAGTCAGGCGACAATGATTCCACTTTGCTTACATACAGTACGTTATCAACGGTTGCCAATAGTTAAAGAATTTGTCAGAACATCCCCGAATTGTGAATTTGATTTTTTCTAATTTTAGAAAAGACATAATGTCTATAAGCCACAATTTAACAGAGGAAGGGGATTCAGCCTTTCATTGTAAAAGTATTCTCCTGCGGGCTATTAAAGAGGCAAATGCAATGACATCAAGTTGAAGTCAATCACCCAGGCAAACCTTTGACTTTCAGTCTGACAGGGTAGGGTAAAAGGGTGGCTCAGAGATACTGAATCAACCTCGTCCACTATCTGTCCCTCCTGATTTGGGCGAAAAGTCAAAAGGTCCTGTAGGGTACAGTTTCATTAAATATTAAGCTCTATTCAAGGCCAGAACTGACCTTATCTCTCGCTGATGTAACGTTAATGAATCTAGTCAGCTTCCCCCGTGCACACGGTATGCAGGAATTTTAACCAGCTTGAGTAGCTCATCGTCCTCCCTTGTGAACAGGTTCCAATTTTATATAGCCCTTTAGCATGCCTTGAGGTATACAGTACAGTAGTACCATTTGGTGAGGTACAAAAAAGTATGATATAGTACAAAAAAAAATATGATATTAAGTGAAGTTGTACAACTCATTGGGGGGGGGTGGGGGGGGGGGGGGGGGGGGGCGCAATACTCAAAAGCTACAGCCTGCACAGAAAGGGTTCACTGAAAACTGTATGGTACTTTGTATGGCGACCAAAAACCACACAAATAGACCCCGCCTGGGTTGAGAAATCCTTTCCTCTTCATATAATGCTTATCTCATACTCTGGGAATACGAACAAAGTACACCACAACACAGATTGTTGAGCGAAGGATATGTTTTCAAACACTCACCATTATGTAAAAAGTCCAAAGATACAGTGAAATACAGCAAAAGTAATATGTGCAACGCAATTGTGTATTACTGAACGATGCCATAACAAGCTACCCACCTGCCAAGCCGTTGACACCAATGAGTCCTGCTGAACTAGCGATGCTGACCAAGTGTCCATGGTTGTTGGCTATCATGGCTGGCAGGAAGGCCTTGTAAGTCTGATGACAAAGAGAAAAAAAAAGTCATCCACAAAACATAATAAAAAGAACTTAAACCTAGCAGTTGCATTCCATACTATAGAGATGCTTGTGATCTCAGAGAAGAACACAAACCTGTTACACATGCAGCCATGAATGAACATTCATGGCATCATGTAGGGTTCAGCTGTGAGTGAGCTAAGATGAATTAACTCATGCGTCATTTTAAAGATGGTCTGATCGCTTAGTTTGCACATTCTTAAAATTCGCATTCCTCTTCAATTCAAAAGGGAGGTCTGACTGGCTAGACCCCTTTGCAAGACCATCATTGTTCTGAAAACCTACTGTTAGAAATGGGGTTGTGAATGTGCAGCATCACCCACTTTGAATGAAAACCTACAATCACCAGCAGGTTCTTATCAAGACCATTCAATACAGCCAGTATGGACATTTCCTTTTCACATACTGCGACTAGGCAAGTAGGAAATGCATTGATGTGACATTTTTGTGAAGTGAAAAATGATATCCAAGTTAGTGTGAATGATTTCAGTGCAACAAAAATCACTCCCTCATCTTGTGTTCTTTTGACTTTGTGTGACAATGCAGAGTAGAATGTCATCAGGCAAACATGCATTTAAAAAAGAAAAGAAAAAGGAGAAATGGCACATGGAATGTGATTGCAGAAGCATGCACTTTTGGTAACTTTCACAACATTATGAAACTTCATACAGTGCATATTCTCAGGCCATAACCATCAATAAGATGTTGCATAACACAGAGGGTCTATTATGAACCTGTTTTAATTCAGCCTTGGACATAAAATTGTGCATGTATCTCTTTCATACACGATAAGCCTTGTATGTCTGTAGACAAAGAAATGCAAGATCAGAAAAACGTGAGGCTACTATGGCATAATGTCTGTACACATCCAGCATGGTTTACTGACCCAGAAGTGAGCCATTGTATTGACTTCCATCGTCTTCTCAATCAGAGTATCTGGAGCCTCCATGAACTTTTTCCCCGTCACAATGCCAGCATTATTCACCAGAATGCTGACATCTCCTACCTCACGTTTCACCTGCAAGAGTGACACAAAACGAACAGATCTTTTCAAAAAGGAGATAGTACAAAACAAATAGATCTTTTCAAAAGGATAGTTAAAAAAAATAATAAAAAAATAGAAATGATAATTTTCAGATGTAGGTATTAATAAAGTTAATAAAACAGTCTTCCCCCATTTCGTTTTGTTTTGTTTGTCCACACAACCCCCCCACCCCGTCTGCTTGTCTTCTTGTTTCTGTTAAGATGTGTAGGTGTTGGGTTGTGTGTGGAAAAATAAAAAATAAATTATATATTTTTTAAAATGACGCAATTTAAAAAAAAATGCAGAGTGTGGTTGTTGCAGGCGCTTGTATTGGCCCCTCGCACTAATTTTGCCAGCCAGTTATGATGTCAGCTTTTCAAGTTACCTCTACGATCATGTGGAAGGAATTGGGAGGGGATTTTTACCCCAAAATCATGTTTTGCAACAAATCGGGTTTGAGCGCATTTGTGGGCCCCCCCATGGACGAAAATGGAAATGGTTTTGGCTCCCTGTTAATGCCATCACCCAAGGGAAAGGGCAACTAAAAGTAAATCATCAAAAGTAATCATCTACAGAGATACTGTTCAAACAAAATTGTTGATCCTCCCAATATGTAACCACAAAAACAAACAGCCACTCCCTAGTTGGACATCTTACCAGTATAGTAAACTTAACAGTCCAACATGAGTCAACTTGATCAAATGGAACGCAGTTTCAGTTCAGGTGACATTTCATCCCCCAATAATATACAATAGACGCTGCTGGAATATTGTGGATTGAAGAATATTGACATTGTGAGACACAAGTAGAGGTGTAGAAATAATCAATTCTAAGATGCATCACAATATAGATTCAGAGGATTCTCTATTGAAACTAGAGGCATCACTTCAAGAATTATAGACATTATTGCTCACATTTAGATTCTTCAATTACTTCCAAAAGCGGAATAATCACCTGAATGATGTTTCTATGTGTATTTATGACTGCAGTAGATGTCATAATAATCACTTTTCAAACATGTAACATCACCGCTCTGTAATCAGTAGTCAACTTACTGGTGCCAATGTTTTAAGAACTAAAAGTTAATAATGTTGTTTTTGAACCATCTCAGACATGTCTTTGGAGGACATGGAATGTTATCCTCCCCAACAACTGCAGGGCATTCAATGTCTGTTTACTCAATAGTGCAAAAACAGTAACACGATGTCACCATCACAACTCTATTGTCAACTAAAGGTGCCAAGTAACATTTAAGGATACTGCAACACAGCTGCCTCCGAATAACAAATTAGATATTGGGAGAAGCTTCAAAAGTAGAGATGGAACGTTAAGGAAAAAGGTAGTATGTCAGTAATACTAACTAAAGCATCTCACCCCTATATCAAACAGAAGTGTGTTTTGTGTGTCAATACCACTACACCCAAAAAGTAAGTCCTTGTGATAAGAGTTACCTTAGTTTTGTATTCACCAAAATCAGAACAGAACTCCCACCACAGGACTCAGGCAATCAATAAAACAGTCGCAACCACTATATTAATGGCAAGTATTTCACAGAACGTATGTTAAACAATTATGAACACTTTAAGTGTTGACCCGCGCCTCTGGTTCAAATGCAAAACAGCCACCCAACTTCTAGAGTAGACCAATCAGTGAGAATGGGTGATAGCTCCAGGATTAAAAAGGAAAACAGATGTGTCAGTGTCCGCTAACAGCCAATCACCATAGAGAATGACATGTTTTTTAACCCTTAAAAAAAGAAATAAATCAAACAATACACCAGTGATGAGCCATCACTTCAATGTTGAAACAGTATGAATGCAGCTTTACCCTCCCTGACCACCTCAGGGCATTCTCTGTCTGTTTACTCAGTAACACAGCTGACAATACCATCTAGGGCACATTAGCTCAGGTTTCAAACACAGGACTCAGAGTCCATTTGAGTTATTCCCTGTTGCAGTGCCATGGCCACAGAAAATACCAATTTTCAATTCAATGAACTGGCTTTTGATAGACACCAGGTGAATTTCTGGTGACCAGGATCATGGTTGAGGTCAGGTGTCCTGACATGTGACAACTTTTGTTGATTTTTTTTTTTTTTTATTTTTTTTTTTTTAATACAGGATTGCCACTTATCCCCATTCATTATAACATGTCACAATGTGCTGTACTTATTTTAGCAGGTGGGGGAAAAAAAAACTTATTGCAATATCATTTATTGTGGGTGTGGTACGCTTCTCTTAGAAAGCCGTCATAACTGAAACACAGCCATATGGGGGAGAGAATATCCAGTCACATATTGACCACTCACCCAGTTACAACACAAAGTTACTTGGGTCAGTCATTTGTGCCAGCAGCCAATCTAGGAATCAACCTTCACAAGAAAGCAAGACACAATACTCACCTGATCAGCCAACTTGTAGACCTCTGCTTTATCACTGCAGTCGCACAAATAGTGATGGACCTTGACTGCTCCAGCCTCCTGTGCCAGCCTAGCCGTCTCCTTCATGCCCTGCTGGTTGATGTCCCACAGCACCACCACCGTGCCCAGGCGTGCAAACTCCTGTGCCATGAGGCGGCCGATCCCACTGCCCGCCCCAGTGATCAGCACCACCTCACCAGAAATGTTTTTCCTCTTGGCAGGGATAAACATATAGATGAAGGACTGCAGGTTGTACCAGATGGAAAGGAGCAGCACTTGAAGAGTCTCCAAGAAGAAATTCATGGTGTCTGACCTAGTGGGCAGAGAGAGAGATTTCTCAATTGTTCAAGAGTTCTCAAGAGTTTAACTGTTTAGTCACTCAAGCTTGGTCCATACCAAGCAAAAATAACCCATTATGAGCTTGTTTTACTTTCTCGGGCTATGTAATAACAGTGTCATATCCATCGTTTTTTGCAAGATAGATACCTACTAACCGACTATGATTTCAAGGAGCACTCTAGTGCCAACATTCAGGTGTTCAGACAGATATCTTCAAGAGATCTGACTGAACACCTCAATGTTGCCACCTGAAATGGGACGCAACCGCCTGTAAACGCAACACAAGATAATATCTTATGTTGCGATTTCAATTTGCCTGGTCTGGCAACCTGAAAGCAAACTCCCAACTCCTGCCCCACAAGTTATATTTACCTGCCTGGTGCAGGTGGGCAACCCTTAGTGTCAACACCCAAGGGCACATGCTAGGTATACATCCAACTTACAATTCTTTGAAACAACCTTTTCAGGCTTTTTTTGTTTTAGAAGGCAGACTGCAGAAAGTTACCACCCAACGCTACTACACAGACCATTTTACTACTTTCTCCCTCAATGAGTCCCAATTAGTGAAGTCACCTTGCTAAACAAGTGAATATAGCTTTGGGCCATGTTGCTCACCTGCCGGAAAACAAGGAATTTCACCCCCACTGCCCTTAAACACGCCCCTAAAAACGTTTAGCTATACTAATCACACTGCCTGGAGCCATATCATTTTGCAATGCAAAGGACAAGGTAGACAAGTCTGGCAACAAAAAGTGATACGTGAGGCAGAAGGCTCTGACGTGAGGCAACTAAAAAAATATATACCATGATGTAAAGGAAATGGGTACTGGGAGTTCATATAGCAGTTATGTGTATTCTGTCCTACTGAGTCATTTAAGAAGTGTCTGTCTGCATTATCTGGATAGAATGACTGATGGATGATACGATCGGCACACTCCGAAAAGACACTGCAGTGACAACGAGGAATAAATGCCCTTGAGAATAGGTGAAAGACAAACGTACCTTATTGGTACTAGATAGGGTTACGATTAACGATGCATCACGCTTTAGTTTCAAATCAGTTAACCACAAACTGATTTGAAACTACCCCCACCCCCCAGCAAATGCCAAACGTAGGCCTTATCAATATAAAGATCGTTAACCATTTTGAATGCTACTAGTGGAAAACTTGTTTGAAATAAAGTAAAAGTTATTTGAAATCAGTGCCCTCACTTACCCCCGTGTATAGGATCCGCTTCGGAGGAAATGTAATTTACGATGTGCTCCTCAGTAGTAGAACAACGCCCCGCTCGGCTCTTTAAAAATGAGACCTTTGCACTGCTGCAGATAACAATATACACTACACAACTGCGACGACGCCGCTGGCAGATCCCTGTACTAAGCAGACGCTTGCTACAAAACTAGGCACAAAAGTTATCGGGACGCTTCTTCAGTTTGTGTGTGCTAGTGCGTACCACTACCTGGTAGTTCGCTAGTTCGGAGTCACTCAGGGTCGTACTCGTAACCATAGGGTCGTAACGGTACAGCGCCCTGTTTGTTTACTACTAGTACTGTGCTATCCCATTGGCCGGAAGGACGACCGCGCCGTGATTGGCTAGTTGATTGTTGGCGGAGATTGTTTCAAGCTGTGGGCTGTAGTTGTGTTGTAGACCAGCCCACCGGCATTCAATGAAGAAAGATGACAGATGATGACAGTCACAGGCAGCCTATGTGTGCGCATCTTAAACTATTTTGTCTAAAACCTTAATGTCAGATGGTAAAACTAGTACATTTTATTCAAATGATAGTAGACCCACAGTGAGCACCTACAACTTTTCGTGGAATGGAAAGCAAAAATGTTGATTTGTGATGAGTGGTGCAATAGCGCCCATTGTTGGGACGAGCATTGCTGTTCATTATGCAAAAATGTCTGATTGTATATACAGCATACGACTACCAGTGCTGCAGCTGCCTGTATTCATTTGTTTACAGGTCCATCTCAGTGAATTAATATATTGCGTAAAAGTCAATTTTCTTCCATAATATAATACAATTAAAAAGTGAAATTTTAATATATTCACAAATTATTTTTTAAACAAGAAGTGCATACATTGATATACTTTTTCAGATAGTCGACAGTTGTTTATTTTACTTTATTTTTTATTGGTCTTGTAAAATATTCTAATTTGATTTTTGGATTTTTAAGAGCAGTACGCCATTATCAAGATTAAAAGAAAAAAATGTTTTAAATACTTCAGTTAATGCACAATACTTTGAGAGTATATGAACGTTTCACTTTTTGAATTATATTTTGGAAGAAAATTAACTTTTACACAATATTCAAATTCATTGAAAAGGAACTATGTCTAAATACCCTATTGGCCTGAATATAAGACAGCCTTAGGTTGTGAGCACACGATAGCCGAAAAAGTCTGCAGTCTTGGCCGCCACGTTTGGATTTTTTGAATGGCTGTGGATGGGAAATAAAAATGGCCATTGTGGCAAAGTGCCGCAAAGACCTGCGTCCTGGGGACGCACAGGCTTGCGGCAAAGACGTTGAGTCCAACGTCTCTTTCCATCCAGCAACAAATACGCCACGTGACCTCAAAACGCTGCGTCAAAAAGACGCAGTTCGCAGTATGGTGTGCCCAGACTGTTATCAGTCATCATGCAAAAACTTTTCCTCCTTGGTGGAAATTAAGCCTGGTGATAGTGCTGGCACAAGATTCCACAGTGGACAAAAACCACTGACTTGTGACGTCCCTTTGCGTGTTTTATACAGGTGCTGCATGAAAGTAGGTCAGCTAGTTGACTGAACTTGTTGTGGTGAAACACAACTTGATAACATCATCAAGTTGTGTTTGTTCATGATTCTTCTTTTAGGACCTTTTTTGGATCCATTTGGTTCAGCTCTCAGGAAAAAAATCTCATTTAAAATGTTTTAGTATAATAAAAGCACAGTCATTTGTGGGGAAAAAAAAATGCCTATATCAATATTGTATCGTATCGTGAGGTAAGTGAATCGTCCCACCCCCTTTTGTTTTGGTGAGATAAAACATTCTATTTCCTAGAAGAAAGGACCAGAGCTTGCTGGGGCCCAGCTTCCATTTTTTGTGAGGGCAAGCGTTTCCTGAATCAGCATTTTGCCACTGGGGTGGGGGACTTAGTTTGCACTCACAACCATTCTAAAAAAAAAAAACACGGAAAGACTGACTGACCAAGTTACACATAGGCTTTTTATGGCATTTTCTTACATGAATAAACCTTCGTTCAGACAGCCAACACCGTAGAAGGTAGCTCTTTGAACCCATGTAAGTAGGCCTGTCTGGATGTAACTTATATTAGATGAGAGACTTAAGTTGTCCCTGTCAGTCAAGTTTTGTAAACACACTCTTATGTCACACAAATAGACCCTCAAGGAGATTTCAGCACACTAGAGATTCCACAGCGGACGAAAGCTTCTACTTGTGAGGTTAGTTCCTGTGTCTTACACGGGCCATGGCTGCTGGGCGCTGGCACACTATTCCACAAGAGCCCCTGGCGCTTTGATGGAAAGGGAAGCATGGACACAACCTCCAAGTGTTTCCTGGAAGCTGGGCAAAATGGCATTTTATATCCATGACTATTCCGAAAAACATGGAAGAGTACAGAACGTCAGCTTCTTTTGGAAGTCTGCGCTCATACCCCATGGAAGTAACGTGAAACTCGGACATGGCTTCAATTTTCCACAAGGGCAAGCATTTTCTGGAATCTGGCCAACACAGGCATTTTGCTGAGTACACACACACACACACACACACACACACACACACACACACACACACACACACACAAGGTGCTATGAAACCTGTTTGATCACAGAATTGATGAGATGGTCATATTAAGTCATACCACAAGATGGCAATGGTAGTAAAGAAAAGAGAGAGAACTGTCATGAAGCCTTTCACTCTCCTTTGTCTCTTTAGACCACCTGCAACTGGTCCAGCTAAGTTAAGGACCAGGTCAAGAAGAATCACATAACACTTATTATTGCCTCCTTGCACTGGCTTCCAATCAATTATAGAATATTATCACACACAGAGAGCCCTTTCACCAAAAACAATAGTTTTGTGTATATTATAAAAAAAAAAGAAAACTCATCTTTTCATATGCCTATTTTTTGTTCAATTTCACCCGCTTGCTTAAATGCTTATTAACTTGAAACTTGAAAAATGCCCATCGCTTTTGTTTTAGAAATGATTTATTGTTTATATATCACTTTGTATTTATTTACTTGTTCTGCTATTTTACTTTTTACTGCAGTGGTTTTGCTATTATGTTAACTGTACAGCACCTTGGTCGACCATTGGTTGTTGTGATATGCGCTATATAAATAAAGTTTGAGTTGAGCAAAATAACCCTTAATTCTGGAGGGCATTTAGATTTGAAAAGTACCTCTGAATAACCAAGCTAAAATGTTTTATTTATTTACTGAACATTGATCTCCATTTTTGTTCACTGCAAAAATGTGATGATTTGTTGTACCGTCAGCTTCACATAGTATGTGCAATTTGTGCATACTCATGAAGTGATGGCCTTACAATCACAAGGTTTCCGATGTCAGAATTTTAATTCCATCATCAGTATCGTGTACGTTTTAAGGGGCATACAATAGGTTTAAGTCGATAGGATCAGTGCTTGAATTATGTGCGAGAAAGTCAGAAGTACACAATACACATTCCCATTCTGTGCATTTATGTACTCATTTAAATCAATTAAAAGTCATCAGTCAACAATGTATTTTATTCCAGATTAGTGCAATGCTTCCGACAAAGTCTACAATGGCAACATTCAAAGCTCACTAACAAGGTAAATCTAAAGCAGACACACGTTGAAACACATGACATGGCAAAAAATGGCCTGGCAAATCCATGGCATAAAATATAATATAAAATATGAAGTCACATTCTTGGCATAATGGTTATAATATAATAAGTGCTACATTATCTATGTGTTATGACACATTTTGAATCAGATATACAGTACACTTACTAAGTTCATGCAACTCTAAATTTCAACTTCACTACTGGTAACCAGGTAAAGGCATCTCCTTAATATAAAGAGCTTTAGTGTATTAACAATGCCATTGTTGTTGTGTGAAGAAAAACTCCATTTTGATTTCTTTTTATGTTTTAAAATCTTATTATTATGGTAAGTTACCGGTAACTAAACATTACCATTCAGAATGGTAATGTTTAGCAATCAGGCAAGCACACTGTGCTTGCCTGATTGCCTTTGAACATTTTGTTCAAAGTTAATCAGTGTATGTTTCAGTCAACAATATGCAAAATATCTATTTCATATATCAAAAGCATGGTCAGTCAATGTCCCACTGTGCACTAGATCTAAAAAATATGTCTAAAAATGAAGTTTTTTTAGAGGTATAATCTTATAGATTAGACATTGATTAGACGTCTAATCAACTTCTAACTCAAGATTAGACCTTGAAAAAACTTTTAGATTTTTAATTTTTTAGACATTTTGATGTGCTGCTATCCTCAGTGGGGTGCAACCCTGGCAAAATGCAAAGCTGTGTGTTTTGTGTTATTGTGATTTCATATAATCTATCTGTTAGAATATTTATCCTGATCATGAGATACTTTAATCTAGTCTTTTGTTTCTCTCATCTAGTCTTTTGTTTCTCTCTCTCTTGACGTGACCCAAACGCCACCCAAACCATTATACTGGACCTGACTAGGCACGGTTAAGTGAGATTTTCTCACTAGACATTTTATTGTTGCACACAGGCTCTCTTTGTAGCATTGCCTGTTGGGCGGAATGTTTAGAACGTCACTGAATACTATGACAGGCTTGAGTCATCTGTAGTCACAGACAGCTTCAAATGGCTTAGTATAAAAAACATTTTCTTAGAATCCCTTTCATTGGCATTCAGTGCTCCTGAACGTGTGTTCCTGTGTGTGTGTGTGTGTGTGTGCGTGCGTGCGTGTGCGTGTGTGCGTGTGTGTGTGTGTGTGCACGGTTATTTATCATAAACTAAAATAAACCTATGTTTAAAAACATGATAGTCAAAGACTTGATGATCTATCAAAGCGTGAAACTTGATGAATATTCTGTGCATCTAAAACTTCAGTAATCCAGCTGATGGATAAGAGAACTAGTACATTTTTATTCAAGTATTAAACCCGATTAACGATTTTGAGCACTTGGCAAGTGGGAGATCAGTCTGGCTATTCGTTCATACTGTGGGGCAGGCCTACCATTCATCCACAATGCCACAAACTATACTCGGCTTGCTTGGAAATAAAAGCAATTCCTCTCTATACACATGACAAAGCATTACCATGAAATGCTAGAATTTATGATATTATTGTAATAAAAGCAAATGAGAAACTAGTAGATAAACAATAAAATAGGCACATAGTTAAGTGTAAGCCAAAGGAATAAATTATTTGGTGCCTACAATGTGCCTTTTAGCCACATTTGTTTGTTTTAACAACGCCAAACATTGAACATAGTGCCATGTTATAGATCTCACAAAAAAGTTGTGCAAAAGCTTTGAGTAAGTACTAAGTAGTAGTTGCATTGGATAACGTGAATGTTTCACTTGGGAGACACTTTTCTTATCAGTGTGAAATTGTACTGCAACATAACTAAAGCAGAGGTTTTCTTAACTGTTCCATGTCTTTCACGTTCCCGCTCCTTTCCTCCACAGTTGTCTTCTTTACAGTTGTTTTTTGTTATGTCCTTTGAAATGATCCATGGCGGTGAAGGCTCCCATGTACTGACCCAGCATTTGGCCCTGTTTCTGAGGTAGGAGACTGTCAAGAAAGAAATACAGAAGGCAAATGTTAGCATGGTCTTGTTGCATGTGCTGCCTCAGGACAGTGACCATGAAAAAAATGAAAAGAAAAAAAAAGATGAGAAAGAAGGTTAAGAATGATCCTGTTCCCACAGAAACGTAGAATAATGTGAGTCATGTTTAGAAAGGTCTTTCCAGAAATGTCCTCCCATAGAAAATGGAAATGTTTTGGTAAAGAATTCTATTTTTAAGGATCTATGTCATTTTGAGAGCTTTGGGCATGATTGGCAGGGGCGGGACGATTCACTTACCACACGATATGTTACGATACAATATGAATTTTTAGGGTTCCAAATCGACTGATATTGCAATCTTAAATATATTGTGATTCGATTTGATATATCAATATATTGTGATATTTTCCTTTCATATAACATTTAAAACATTTCTAAGAGTCAGAGAGCAGAGCTGCACACAGAGTTTTCATACAGACACAGAGTTTTCATACAGACAAACAAAAAAAAAATAGTAGAGACAGGACAATACAGTTACGTATAACACATAACCTGTGTGCTAAATGCTCTCCCCATTCAGGAGCTTAATCAAGAGAGGTATAAATGAATGTCTAAACCGGTTGTATTTTATCAACGGTGGAGCTCTGTATCTCCTGCCCGTTCTCATCAACACATACTCAGAGTTGAGAACATGTAAGGGATCAGCAACAATACATTGAGCCTGTCGAACTACTGCTTGTTCGAAAATGGCTTTTAGGGTGATCGGGGGGCTAGACAATCCCATAATCTTCCCAGCCTCTTTTACAAGTCTTTCAATCTGAGACTTATATTTGACAGTAAGGTTACCAAACCAGTTAGCTATCCCATATCTCAGGATGGACTCTATGCTTGCCCTGTAAAAAATCATCATAATACTCAGACTGACTCCAAATGGACTCCCTGAAAATACTAATCATCAAAAAGAAAAGCCTGTGTCTGTGTTTGTGCTTAAATAAATAAAATGTAGGGTTCTTGTTTTTACTTATTTCCTTCCCAGCAGCAAACAACCATGGCATGGACGTTACAGCCTTGGGACGTTACTACGCTACTGTGCAGTGCGTGTTACACTTACCATACGCAAAAGTACAACAATATACTGTATCGCTGTATCAATTTCTTATCCCATCCCTAGCCTCTGCAATAATATACAGCATATACAAGATAATTGACCACAGCAACAATCAAAAACCTCATAGTGAGCTTTTATTGTATGGGAGAGCCAATTTCTCCCATTGTTGACAAGGTCAAAAGCTGTTAAATAATCAATTACAGTAGTATCCGCTACAGTACTAAAGATGACTAGACAGTAAAAGAGGCTTAATAAAAGGACAATACATCAGAGGTTTTAAGAGTGTGTAGCAACGTGGCGCCTCTGGCATGTTCCAGACATTATAGTGTATTGTCTTTACCAAACCTAACACTCAAAAAGGAATGGATGCTGCCCTGGCTTCATTCTGGAGTGCAACTACATAAACTTAATTGTAAAATAAAATAACCTCCAGTCAAACACATCCTTCACCTGCATGTATGTGGTATGGTTATTGCAAATACGTCACATTTACTTCTAAAGTTTGTCGGTCCACCTCACCACAGCGCTTGTGCAGGTAATTAGGGCAATTGAATGTGAGTACATTTAATAATGGCCCTGTATGAATACAAATCGGGTGGAAATACTGTTGCATTTTAACCCTGTATGTACCCAAACGTCTGGTATACAGTATGGCATCTATCTAGCTACAGCACCACTGGATGGAACAAATCAGTTAATATTCATTGTCTCTTACGTCATTCACAGCTTCACCAGACTTGCATGACAAACCTCTCTCCACCAAACAATGACTGTACCCTAGTGGTGTGCAGAGCTGAAGGCGGAACAATACGACTATTATTAAAACCTCACATCACAAAGGCTTGTATGAAGTCCTAACACGGGCGACAGGCAAGACACAATATGGATTTGTTAAGGTGGTTCTTCACATGACAAGAAGCTTTCCAATATGGAATAAAAAAAAAAACAAGACGACATCTTCATAATGCCCTTATCAAAGGTAATTAAAGGGTGAAGTAAGTCAGCAGCATGAATAATGAGTAACAAGTTGTATGTAATGTCTTGCACAAGATGATTTTATATCATACTATTGTCAACTGACGGATCATTCCTTCAGTGTCAACATGCTCCTTCCACACAGTGGTATAAAGGTTCTTTATGCTGCTTCAAGTTGAAAATCAGTCTAGGTCCCATAATCGTAAGCACTGGATTCAAGTGCAAGACACCACATAATCACACAGCACACTTATCTGGTTAGCCATGATTAATGACGATTTAAATGATCAATGCGGAAATAAAATGCAATATCAGTGCAGCTCTACAGCGTTTGCTGCAGGGCAGTTTGGAATTTAATTGGCCCTCATTCAACTGTGGTTTACTATTATGGATAAAATGAGTTCTCCATAAAAGGCTTAGTGCACATGTAGTTATTCTCCCTCGGCAAATGTTTGTGTGGCTCATGCTTTATGAGCATAATGACTTCATTATACAACTGGCTGTGTAGCATAGAGAACTGCTACTCTGCAAGCTTACCTTTGTTGTGAGGTTACATGTGTTGTGCCAGTTTATTCATCAGCCATTTTCAGCAAGGGACACCATGACAGTGTATAATTTAAACAAACGCCATGCCCTCCCATGAGCAAAATATAAACACCTTTATTAAACGCCTTAAAAACTTGGACTTTTCATAATGCTACTCAAAAAGTGCCTTTTGATAACAAAGTGCTTTTATAAAACCAGACGTAGGCCAGCGTAGTGTGTCATGCCGCAAGCACAGGTGAAATTCTACAAGGCCATTATGTGTTGAAGAGGACAGCTAAAAACAGCCTGTGTGCAAGCTAGCACCAATGACGTTTATGGCATGCATGTACCAAGAGTATACACACCAGTATACAAACCAGTATATGTTTGTGTATGTGTTCATGTATCAGTCTTTTATTATTATTATTTTTCAAGATTTCATGATAAAATTTGACAACAACACCATATGTGACATGATTAATGAGAATCAGTGATGTTTTCTTAGTTGAAGAGGAAGGCATGACAAGATCAGGATAAGAGAATGAGGAGGAGGCAGGACTCCAGGAGTGAGTAATAGAGGGGCATTACAGTAATAGGGCCAGCAACAGACACAACCCAAGGGGAATACTGATCATTCTGCTCTTCCTCAACTACTTCAGTTACAGTAGAAAAGCGATTCCATGTTCCATTAACTTCTAAAGCTCTCAGAACGACCCTAACACACGACATGCAGACACCTGTCTTTTTTATTAATTTCCCATCTCACAGTTAGTTACTAAATGGTCTCAGAGAAAAATATGAGGAATTTTCCTAAAAAATGTAAAATAAACCAAGCCTGCCTAAAGCCAGATCGACTCAGCTGATTTGGTCTGGCTTTAGCCAGGATAAATCAAACCCTGCAGTACATTTGTTGTGTGGTTGTTCAACAACCAGGTCAATGTTTAAGTGACATTATATCAATATGAGTTATACTCATATTTGGCGTGTTAATAAAAATTATGAGCAGTCATTTTGAGGACCAATGCAAAGGCATTCATCATTACAGAGAACTTTTACAGTACGCCTGCCTGAAGAATATGACATTATCCGATTGTTTTGGCGGGTCTACTACAGAATAAAGCACTTTCTGCTTTTCATAAAATGTGTTCCAGTGGATTATTTAGTCTCAAGCTAGTAATTACTTTTTTATAAAACCCACAGACACTTGTCTGTGACATTTTATCCTGAAACGGTAAACCAGTAAGTACAAACCAGTGAGTGCTTTTACGTAAGTTGTGTTTTACACCAACACCACTTTTTTTTGTAGAAAGAAAGTGGACACATGCGGAGAGGAATACATTTCACATAGATACCGAACCCGCTATAGGAATGGGTAAAGGCAACTTTTGCTGGACCTTTAAGAGCAAATCGTTAAGAAGGATTAGGATTAAAAAAATCCTAAGGCTCCCAAACTGAAGGAAGGGTGATCAAGGGCAAGATTGTGTGAAGAGGGTGAAAGGTTATGACATATACAGCTAGAACATGAGAGACATACAGGCTCAAAGGAGTAGAGACAAATATACTTACTTCTTGAGTCCAATCATGATGTACAAGCTCCTCGGCAGCAGTAGATAGACTTGGTCCGCTAGGATAGCTCTGATTATCTTCTTAGCTACGTAGTCCGGTTGTAGGATTGGCAGCACTGTTGGCCATCTGTTGGAAAGAAATATATTAATAATATTATATACAACATCATACAAAACAAAGATAACTGTTTCATTCAACAGTAAATAATCAGAAATTAACACTGACCGTACAAAAATATATCATAACATATTTATGAATTAGGGCTTATAGAGCAAACAGTACGTTTTCAAAAGCAACATCAATTCTGTACCTAATAATGAGAATCGGTTATTTTCAAAGAAGGAGCTCATTAGTAGGCTATTCTTTCTTCCTTCAATTAAACTATCCAGAGAAGGTGCATTAACCAGGGTGATTTTGGCTACATGTGTCATTAAGACCAAACCAGAGCGCCTCAATTAAAAAGAGTAATGAATGCAAAACTAATGAACAAAAATACAAATAGGCCCAGTAAAGATGATGGAGCTGCACACACAGTTGCTGGGATGGTGGGATCACACCAGGTCTCTGTGCTATGTGCACACAAATACATAGATTGTTACTAAAATTACAGCGGCATGGATTTAAGTGGGCATTCAGTGACTTGGAAACCCCCCCCCCCCCCCACCCTGTAACACGATGTGGACATGCACACACTATACAGTTGGGGAAAGTACAACAGGCCAACACCACGTACACCAAGGCCCACCCCCACTCGACCCTGATTGGAGGATGGTCCCTCTCATCCTGATTGGATGAAGGCTTTTCTTCCCAAAGCCCAAACTGAAACTATGGTTTATTGACTCCCTGGCGACAGGGAGAAACTCCTTTCATGGTCAGCACACTCTATAGTAGGGAGAATTACGCTCTTAACATTGTACACCATCATGAATATCAGATATCAGATATTGGTTATATACAATATTATATGGCCATTGGCTACAAATGTCATATCTCCCATCCCAATGCCGTTCCTTTTTTGTTAGTCGCATACCATTTTATGCTCAGTCATTGGCTGTTATGGCTGGGACATAAATACCAAACAGATAACATGGCCTAATGGACTTTCTACAGAGTATACCTCTGCACGGAAGCCCACATAAAGACAACCAGGAAAATCTATAGGAAGCCATTATCACAGAGCATGCTTGATAATCTGCTACTAAAACAGCGGCAGCCCTTCACAGCAGTGATGACTCAATAAGAAATAAAGAGCTAGAAAGAAGGACAGAACGACAAATGCAAGTCAATCTGCGCGAATTGGTTTGAAGACTAGAGAAGCCAGGTTGAAAGAGATAATGGCTGATTTGCCGTGAGTCATTGTGGCACCACAACATAACTTATTTACGCAATTATTTGCGCAATCATAACACTAAAGTGCTTAGTAATGTTGTCGGCTGCATTTTACAACATGGTACTGGTGTAGGTATGGTGTGTATGCCTTGGTGGTCCTCAATTGGCGATGACGTAATTAAGATATGCTTTGATGTTATTGGTTTGATGTTATTGGTTGCTGGTGGTGACGTAACTAGGATACATTTCATTTCAAGGTTGGCATAAGGTCAATAACTGGTCTTAATGGATTTTGAACAGCAATTGTAAAATACATTATTAGTTAGTTGCAGTAGTGCTCTTAGGGAGAGGACATTCTGTGTTGTGTTTATAGTGAGTAAATTTGTTAGACCACTATGTGACCTTTTTGTGTAATCCAGAGCAGTGCTGGTGACCTACTTGGTTTGAGCACCATCGAACATGCCAGTGTTGATGAAATAGGGGCAGACAATCGTGGTTTTCACGCCATCCTTCCCCGTTGCCAGGAGCTCCAGGGCAACAGACTCAGCAAAGCCCACCGCTGCAAACTTACTGGCACAGTAGTCTAAAAGAGGGTGGGGTTCAATGTCACTGAAGGACAATAAATAAGGGTTGTAAATGGTGTAATCTAGACAAAATTTAAAATCATCCCATCATCCTTTTTTCATACATCACTTATATTGCAAGTAAACAGACATCCACACATGAATGAAAATAAGTAGTGTAGTATCAGTCAGTGAAGATGGAACCATGACATATCATGACCAGTCATCGGTCAATAGCATTCGCTTAGGCATTCAGGCAAAGAATCGTGAATTCAACGCATAATGATATGTGTAATTGATAGAAAATGTGAAATAGTTTGGGTGAACTACTCCTTGCCACTTTGGACAAATATTAGACAAATATTTCAAGCCACTCCTGTTTGAATTATAGAACAAATGATATGTATTAGAATATTCACACACAATTATGGCAAAAGTAGGCCTATGAAGATGCAGTGAAATACAGCAAATGTATTAACCTCATACTGTATTACTGAAAGATGTCATAACAAACTACACACCTGCCAACCCAGTGACACCAATGAGTCCACCAGAGCTAGCAATGCTGACCAAGTGGCCATGGTTGTTGGCTATCATGGCTGGCAGGAAGGCTTTGTAAGTCTAAGGAGAGAGAGAGAGAGAGAGAGAGAGAGAGAATGTCAAAAGATATGAAAATATCTACTCTAAACCAAGAGTTGCATTGTATGAGAGACGTTTAGTCCAGCTATCCGTGATGCAAAGGTTTTTTCCTCCAGATTTAAGGCCTTTTCAAGACAGTGATTTCATTTGCAAAATACTATGTCTGTGGACAAAATAATTTCTGCTACTATGGCAATAGTCTTAAACAAGACTATTATGTGGTAAATTAACCATGGAAAAAAATAGATGCCTCATTTATATGTCTATGATCACAACTCTATACACTCCACCCAGCATGGTTTACTGACCCAGAAGTGAGCCATTGTATTGACTTCCATCGTCTTCTCAATCAGAGCGTCTGGAGACTCCATGAACTTCTTTCCTGTCACAATGCCAGCATTATTCACCAGGATGCTGACATCTCCTACCTCACGCTTCACCTGCAAAGCCACAAAGAACTATAATATCAGTAAGGAGACATTTACAAAGGAACATACTAATAATATAAAGTGAATTAACGCCTTTATTGCAGACTAATGGTCCATAAAAAATATACAAACACACAAACTATGTGTATCTAGTGCAACTTTTGACAGGATTATTTAAAGTGACAATGATGCTATCCATAGACTCATCCAAGCGAGACAGCTTGAAAGTATTGACTATTGTAGCCACATACATTTCACTCGCACTATAGGCTTTTTAAGTAAAGTTCTTATGGCATTATTGTCTCCACCAGGTCAGAGTCATGGTGGGGAATATGTTTTACCCTCCGTCCATGTGAGTGTCTGTCCGTCAGGTAATCTCTTAACCCGATAGAAGCCAAAATTTGCACACACTCCCTGGATGCCAGGGAGTGTTTCCAGAAGGGCCCATTATAGCAAATTTTCCACAATAGCTTGTTATGGCACCACCAGGAGGGCGATTTTTGCCATTGTTTTGCAAAAATCTGTGTGTGTCCGTCTGTTACCAGCTAATCTCCCAAACCGTTAACCCGATCGATGCCACAATTTGCCACAAACACCCACCTACCCAGCCACATCATCACCACTCAAAACAGTTAGAACATAATAGCATATTTATTGATGTATTCAGAATTCCATCCTACTTGATACGTCCTGTTGCTTAACAGCTAACAATGTGGTGGTTGGTGGGGTGGGTGAGAGAGGCTGAGCAAGCTGTCTGTGGATTTACTGTTATGTTTACATGTACTGTCTGTATGTACAGTATTATCTGTTTTTTTCTGTTATGTTTTTGTTTTGTTCTTTTTTTGTTTTTGTACCTGGTCTATGTAAAATGAGATGCTGCATCTCAACTAAACGGGGCTATCCCCTTCAATAAACGTAAACATAAAGCTACAAGGTCAGTCCTTTGTGCCAGCAGCCAATCTAGCCATCAACCATCACAACAACAAAGCTCAACTCAGCCCTTACCTTATCAGCCAACTTGTAGACCTCTGCTTTATCACTGCAGTCGCACAAATAGTGATGGACCTTGACTGCTCCAGCCTCCCGAGCCAGTCTAGCTGTCTCCTTCATGCCCTCCTCACTGATGTCCCACAGCACCAACACCGTGCCCAGGCGTGCAAACTCCAGTGCCATGAGGCGTCCGATCCCACCGCCCGCACCGGTGATCAGCACCACCTCACCAGCGACATTCTTCCTCCTGGAGGGGATAAACATACAGACGAGGGCCTCCAGGTTGTACCAGATGGAAAGGAGCAGCACTTGGAGTGTTTCCAAAAAGAAATTCATGGTGTCTGACAGACGGTGTGACCTATTGGGCAGAGAGAGACAATTTACTTCATTGATTTACAAGAGATTATTTGTGTTATCACTTAAGCCTGATTTGTACTGTTAAAAATAACGGTTATACATATGGTTGCCCCTTTATCATCTCACCTGCATTATGAGCTTGTAGATCAGCCATTTAAAGAGGGTGTGCCGTGATTTTTGTATTTTTATTTTTTTTTTCAATTTTGTACATGTTTAAGAGGTGACAGTATGTAAATAGACCCCTTGGTGTGTTTTTTTATGTGCAATGATGTCTTCCCTTTGTATTTAGGGTTTCTTCCTGGGGGCTGGCACGTTTAACTGGAACCTTTCCAGTTAAACGTGCCAATGAAAAAAACTTCAATATAGTGATAACATGTGTTCAGCCCCTCCCCTAACTCCTCCTCCTTTATCATGCAACTAAAGCTGTGGGCGTGGCTTCAGTTCAGCTGGATCTCCACCCATCACCACCCACCAGACAAACCAGGCATACTTAATGAATGCATAATGCATAATTAATTTTTATGATTATGGAATCATAAAAATGACAGTTTAAGAAGCACTGTACACCTTTTGGCGGAAAAACTTACTTTTCATACAGCATTAATAGCTGTTGATCATGTTTTAGGGTAGAAAAAATTCATGGCATTCCATCTTTGAGGACCAGAGGTTGACACTTTTAAAGGTAATAGAGGCAACTTTTCTGTGTAAAAGACTGTGTTTGTAACAGATTTGTTTAAAAACAGAATCCACCTCACCTCCACTTTAATGATTGAGGCTATTGGCTCATTATGAATCTGCTGGAGACTGCTGTGCTGTGATTGGCTAAAACGCTGCCTCACCAACCCCCCCCTCACATTAGCACCGCCTTCCATGAGCCTGGCGAATGTCTTAGTTCATGATTTGTTGACAATAACAAGGACCATCTACAGGACGAAGCAAGTGTCTGTCTGCAGGTAAACAGCTGCAGCATCAAAGTAGAAGCAAAGTAGAGGGGTGAAAACGAAAATACTATTTTTTCTTCCTGGCTGTGTGCAAAAGTAATGTTATACCTTTTATGCCAAATAGGCAAATTCCTAAGCTGACTCCGCAGTGACGTCACCGCCCCTGTTCCGGAAGTCTTTTCCCCATTCATTTTTCTCATAGACTTTTCGAAAATAATTTATATCAAGACAATTACGCCGCGGCCAAAGCCAACTCAGGTCGTGACAAATCATGACAACAAATACAATATCGTCCTATAATATATAATTGGGAAGAAGTAGAAAACGGCATGATACAAGACTTTTTGTTTCGTTTTTCATCTTAGAAATTATTTTATTGTCCCAAAAGTTTGTGTGTGTCATCATGATTCGTCACGACTCGAGTTGGCTTTGGCCGCGGCGTAATCGTCTTGATATAAATTATTTTCGAAAAGTCTATGAGAAAAATGAATTGGGAAAAGACTTCCGGAACAGGGGCGGTGACGTCACTGCGCAGCTCTATTAGGCCAAACAAAAACGCCCCCTTTGGGCGTAAACATTTTTCGCCTCTCCGCTCCGTCCCTGCTCTAGGGCAAATGGCACAGAGCCAAGAGCAGTCAGTCCGTCAGTCAGTCAGTGAGCCTAGTAGCGGCAGCAGCAGGATTACTAGACTAGTGACCTCTCTGTTTTATACTTTACATTTTTATTTACATTATTTACTTATTCTCTGGCTCACTATGGTGCAGACTTGCTCTGTTCATAAATGCCATAACAGAAGGACGCCTCACGCAGCCTCACGCAGCTTCGAGTGCAACTGTTCCAGCATGGACCCATATAGACTGGGACCATATTACAAAAATGTGAATCCCGAAGGCAAAACGTGTTAATTTATTACATACAACTGTTCTAGGGGTATTAAGGCGTGCTGAATCCAAATCTGCTGTATGTAAAGCTCAAAAATGGCTGCTAAGCCTTCAAAATGGACCATTTAAACATGGCGGCCACCACCATAATGAAGCATAGTAAAATTATGTATGTTTCACTAAATAGGGTAGAAAATAGATTGAAATGTATGTTTTCATGGGGAGTACATTGACATTCATATTTTAGATCAATTTTAAAGGTACACTTTAATATAATTTATATTAATGAAAAACATTTTTTTCTTATTTTGTTGGTGAATAATTGTTTCAATAATGGCCGAAATTAGTGTTCATGACTTAATGCATGCAGTAAACGCATGGACAGTCAGTCCCTATGATCTTCAATGTTCTGGCAGGTGTTGCCAATTAAGTTTCTTGAAACGGCACACTTCAATGTACTTTATGTGTACTTTCTTGCAGCCGCAGCGTTGGCTGAAAGCAGCCTTGTGCAAATGCATGACGTGTTCTTGCTGCATGCTTTTGGCAATGGTGGCAAGGAAAGCAGCCGGAGTAGCAACCAGGGGTGTAGTGGAGGGGGACGCGGGGGGGGGGCGTCCCCCCACTTCTCACATCTAAAATATTTTTGGGTCTGAAAAAAAAAAAAAAAACATTAGCATGGTGAAATACATCTTGATGACATCATCAAGATGTGCTTCACCATGTTAATGAGTTTCCTTTTTTCTGAGAGTGTACAAATGGAACCAAATGGACCCACTAGGGTCCATTTGGTTCACATTTGTACACTCTCAGAAAAATAAAATAAAATGGGGGGAATTCCCCTTTCAGAGGCATCCCCCTACTTCTAAAAGTACCACTACAACACTGGTAGCAACTGACCATTCAGGATCATCCATGCCATTTCAGTAATGGGAGGAAGATCAGGGTGTGTTAAGTGAGCTTGATTCTATACAAGAGCTTGATAATGGGAACGCATGATGTGAAACTTTACTGCATCTGAGGTTGGTGACATGGTCTCTTGCGGACGCCCCATACAAAACAACTTGACTCTTGCTTCATTGCATGCACCAACTTCAGGCACACCTCATCGAAGGCCAAGCACTTGTGATGGAAATGGAAATGGAAAGTGCCACCTGGCATTAGACCAGCTCATTGTTGTATCAGGGGGGTTTGCTGGAGTGAATGACCATTGTCAAGTCATCTGATCCTGATGCCAGAATCTGTGCCAGTCTCATCTCAGTTCTGACCAAGAGGAAGCTGACACATGGCTTGGTTTGCACTACATTCATGCATGAAACAGTTCTTAGTTGTGTCAGCACATGATAAAGATGTGCTTCTTTTACTTCTGGCATGCGATGGCAAGATGCAATGTAGGCCTGTGTCTCTACATTAAAGCTGGGACAGCAAAGGATAGTAAGTATCTCCAGTGCATGAAATTCAGAAGTTGCCTTTCTGGTCAAGTTAATACTCTACTTGCCTCTCAAGCTGTAACAGTTTAGTGGCAGTGGTAAGAAAACAACCTGGCAGGTGTTCCAGCAACATCCCTCAGATGTCATTGTCCTTGGAAAAGGTCTTCTTACGGAAGACCTATGAGCTCAGCAGAGAAATTAATCTGTAAGATATTTGGTGTTGGCAACACCTGCCAGAACATTGAAGATCATTGGGACTGACTGTCCATGAGTCTACTGCATGCAAATAAAAACCAATTTAGGCAAATAATGAAGAAATTATTCACCATTAAAACATAGTACCAAAATAATACCAAAGAGGCCAATTTCGCAATATAAATTATATTAAAGTGGTACCTTCACAATTGATCTGAAATATGAAAACATAAAAAATACATTTTAATCCATTTTATAGCTTATTTAGTCAAACATACATCATTTTATTATGCTTCATGTTTAAATGGTCTATTTGGTCTATTAAATGCCTTAATGCCCCTAGAACACTTGTATGTAATAAATTAACACGAGCTTACTTCAACACTTAAAATAAGCACATTTGCTGAAATCTAGCCTAGTCTACCACCACGGACCGAACGCATGGCATGGATCACAGCTTTAAACCGTCGGAAAAAGTAAAAGTGTTTACACTGCACAGCTGATGATGATGAGGCGTCAGGCTCAACGAGAGGTGAGAATGTATGAGTAGCCTGCAGGGCTACTAGCGTTTTTGCCCTAGAGCAGGGAGAAAGGGGCGTGGACATTCGTACGACGTAATCTTATGACGCGCCGTTGGTACTCTTAATAGGCTAACCTGACTCCGACAGATAGTTCACAGTTCACAATTTCCGTCCTCCTGCCTGCATCTAGTCTTCGAGTTGTAGTCCTGTTGTAGTTCCGTGTAACGGGAGCCAAGATGAAATAAAAAGGAGCCTTTAATGTGAAGGGCTGCACATGGCATAGCAGAGGAAGGAGCCTTGATTTTGAAAGCCTGTGCTGCTTACAGGAAGTGCACTCTCTCACCGGAGTGCTGACACAAAAGGCCAGTGTCAGTTGCCCCTGAAATGTTTGCCTACTGCCAGAGTTGGTAACAAAGAAAAGAAAGAAAATACCGCGGATGTAATGGTCCAAACAAATCAAGTGCGTGTTGCGAGGTTAAACAAACAATTCAAATGGAAATGGAACCTTCAGATTTTCATTTTTGGTTCATTGATTTTAATAGTGACTACCTTGGAGACAGACAGAGGGGCATATCTGGTAGCACCTAGCCATGCATCCATGACGCTTAATAACAGCCATGTTTCAGGGCTAGTTAGCACCTTAGCTGGAGAGGGAACAAGGTGAATGTCTATTTTATTATTGGTTTATCATACTTTGTGGGGTTGTATTGCTGTATGATTTTGCTTATATAGTATTGACTTTGATATGCACTTGTATTGGTGTTGTGGCTTTGATGCTTGGCATTTGTTATTCTGGAAGTATTTGTTTATATGACTGCTTAATATTGTTTGTGTATGCTTTATACTGATTTTATTTGTGCTTTATTTGTTTAGTTTTAGTGTTGATTTAATAAAGTTTTCATAAATCATCAGTCAGCTTCAGTTTCATTAACCAGCTTGGAATGCTACAGGTTGTATTTACAATTTCTGCTAGAAAATCCCTGCAAAGCTACGAATTTGATGGGTTCTTAATATTTTATTAAATGTAGCAACACTGACAACAGAACCCTATAGGGCTCTTATTTCAAACTTCACAAACCAGATTGATTATATATACTGTGTACAGTATAATCACCCACCCACCCCCTCTCCTCTTTGTACATTTCTATTTTGCGTTTTTACGCCCACTATGATTTACTATCTCCATGATTTGCTGCTTCTGACTAGTGTTGTAGTTCTCGAGACATTGTCTCGTCTCGAGACCAGTCTCAAGACAAATTTTCATTGTCTCGGTCTTGTTTTTGTCTTGCTTTGTTTTGTCTTGGTCTTGTCTCGACCTTGCGGCTCTCCACTTCATTTGTCTTGTGGTCTCGTCTTGTTCTCGTATAATTTTGTCTTGGTCTTGTCTCGACCTCGGAGCCTTTGTCTCGGGTCTTGATCGCCAACAAGACCTCTCGAGACAAGACAATGCAAAGGAAAAGTTCTATTCATTGTGCAGAGCGAGGACCCATTCATAAAGACAGCTGCAAGCACAAATAGCAATATACTTTTTTTCTTTAAATATTGAAAAGAAAGAAGACAGATACTGGGATGTGTGTGATTTGGGATTTTTTTATATTCTTGTTATCAACCATATCGCCCCAGCCCTATTATATTATTAGTAGTTTTGTTTAAAAATGTAATGGTGGATGGGGGCAAAACAATCAAATTCAGTGTTACTAATAATAGAAGATTGAAAATCATTAAGAATGTTATTATATGTTAAAATGGGCATGACAAGACTAGGTCTTGGCCTCGGTCTTGACCAGTCTTGGTCTTGTCTTGTTCTCGGCCCCTCTAGGTCTTGGTCTTGTCTTGTTCTCGGCCCCGCTAGGTCTTGGTCTTGTCTTGATCTCGACCCTCTAGGTGCTAGTCTCGTCTCGATCAAGTCTGTGGTTGTCTTGGTCTTGTCTTGGTCTCGATTTAAGTGGTCTCGACTACAACACTACTTCTGACTTTACTGAAATGGTTAATTTGAATGTCTTAATTAAATGAACAAGTTGGCCACTATTGTAATCAAGTGTATTTTTAACTAGGGTGTCCAATCAGTTTGTCAGACTTGCTTTAGTTGTACTTGAATTGTACTGTAATTCTCCAAGCTGTTATCAGTTTTGTTGCAGTATGTACTTGACTTGTACTGTAACTCTCATCTCTGTTAATAATAATAAAAAAATCATCATTCATAATCATTCATTCATAATATTTTGTGTTTACAGGCGAGTGTGGCCCGTTTCAAACGAGCACTTGCCTGGTCCGACAACCTCCAACAAACTCCACCTGCAAGAGTTGTATTTACCTGATTGGGACAGGTGAGTGTCAACACCTGAGGGCCTTGTGCCAAATTATTTAGCTGATCGTTATTGTCACAACGTAAGTGAGTTTCTTATATAATCTCACCTTGATAACGGAATTACGTGTACATGGGAGCGGGTCCATGGTGGTGGGAGATTTGGTTTCCCGGTTCATTTATTCAAAGAACTCTAAACAGACTCTGAGAATTATTGCCATTCTGATAAGTAAAGAAGTTGATCTAATATCCCTTGTCCTCAATTCCTTCCTTCTGCATGTAGATACTGAAGGTAGAAAGCTATCCATTGTTGACTATGTGCAACAGTATAGATACAGTATATTGTGATAATATTACGAATGGCCAAATTCATTTCTTAAAAATAGATTTATGGATTTATTAACATGTTCATGTCAAAGACTGACTTATCTAGAAGCATTGAGTATGATTGAACATTCCATGGTCTATATTGTTTAGAATTGCTTTAAAATGTGATTGAACTTGTCATGATCCATAGGCCTCTTGTTTTAGAATTGTTTTAAAATGTTGTAATTCAAGTAAAGTAACAGAGGGAAAAATTACGGTAACAGGTCTGGTGAAACCGCAATAAATCAAAAATATTGAATAAAGTTGAAATATCAAAATGTTAAAAACGTGGTAGATATGAATACCAATGGTCTACCATTTCAGGATATTGTTGTACTAATGAATCACATGGTTTCGGTATTGTAGACTACTTCATTTATTTCTACTCGTAGTGTAAACTCTTCAATATTCTCTCTCTCTCTCTCTCTCTCTCAAATCATTTTGAACTGATTAAGGTGAAGTAAAACTAAAACACTCTAATGACTGAAATCTGTCGAGTTCAGTTCTCCACTTACCCCTGTGTATCGGATGGGCTGTAGACAGTGCAGAGGAAATGTGACTCTTCTTCAATAGTAGAACTGCACCTTTAAAAGGAGTGTCAGTGCATGACCTTTGCACTGCAGTCTGCAGATGTACAATGTACAGTAAATGTTACACACACCTCGTGCCAGTGCGATCTTATCAAAGTTATCTGGAGAAAAAAATATTTATATATGGACTACTATAACTGCATTCCCAAAGCACATGCAAGGATGCACTTGCAGGGGCAGTTGGGCACGCCTGCGCCCTGTCACTGACTCACTAATCTGTGATAAATGTGTGATAGGGTGGGATACCAATGGGAGAGTTTACTGTACCCCCCCCCCCCACACACACACATACACATTCACACCCCTTGTGTTGCCCCTGTGCGCAGTGTTGCAAACTGTGAGAAGTGTAATAGTGACACAATATGAAGCAATAAACCCATATGTCCAGTCGGTCAGTCTAGGCACTCCATACTCTCCAGAGTACTCCATTAGTCCATATCCAGGCACGTAGCTGACCATTCGACATACTCATGCCATATTTGTGTTGCCCCACTCCCCTCACGAGAGAGCACATATTTTCAATGCTTAGTGCTAGTGAGGGGACACACACGGCCGCTCCTTTATGCGGTAGAGAGAAATTTGTTCTTTTGAGGGTGCACGTCGTCCGTGATACTCACCCAGTCTCAGGGTGAGTATCACTGCCCTGCTTGAGTGAATGTATTTTTTGTTATCTCAATGCACACTGGTTTAGCGGGACTATAAACAAAGGTAACAATAAAATTGAGGAATATGGTGCAGGACCAGCCTGGCGTGGCAGCCAGTCCAGCCAGTGCGGGACTCCACACTCCACGGGGACTAAGTGAGACTTCTTTTTTGTTGCGGACAGGAACTCATAGCCTACTCTACTCTCTGACTGCTGTCGGAGAAAAAACACCTAACTCCAATATGCATTTTTCACAAATTGAAAATACATATACATTTTTTTGGTGGTAATTAAGAAAATGTCATAACCGTATAATACTGCCTCATTAACACTTCCTGGTTCATTTTGGTTAGGTGTGTGTGTGTGTGTGTGTGTGTGTGTGTGTGTGTGTGGGTGTGTGGGTGTGTGTGTGTGTGTGTGTGTGTGTGTGTGTGTGTGTGTGTGTGTGTGTGTGTGTGTGTGTGTGTGTGTGTGTGTGTGTGTGTGTGTGTGTGACATATAGAAGGTTTCTTCCTCATAGTAAGGACATTATGATCATTCTTATCACAAACCTCAGGCACAGCTATCTCCTGGGCTTCGTTATCGAAAATAAATCTTTCCTGCAGGTCATATGGTTGAATGAATAATGTAGGCCTAAGGTTATCAAATGTTATCGTTTCATCTATTGGTTGCCGGGTTTGATGTCCAGACATGGAATAAAAATTAATTTAAGAGGGCAATTAATCTCCATGAGAGGACAGACTCGACATCCAGATGCTATGTCTTAATTCATTGACCACTTGGCTTATGAAGAGTCTTTGTTATCAACATACAACAGATTTCTCAGCCAAAGAACAATGAGGAAAAGTAGATGGAATCAATAATCAAGAAACTTTATCGACAGTCACTTTCAACAGATTTGAAAGTTCAACCTTTGAAATCTGGGTTAACCCCTGAACACCCGGTCCAGACCAGGAGAGAGAGCGAGTGCATTTACTGGCTGTGGCAAATGCCGAGGAAGAGCCGGTTCAGTCAGTATGCGGCAACCTAAACAATGCTGATGGCAATGTCGATGCTGGTAAATGCACTCGCTCCTTATGCAGACCAGGCTGAATCCGGCACTTATAGAAAAATGGGGAAAATACATAGGCCTAATTTGGCAATGTGACTTGGCTGAGTTATAGAGTATAGAGTTATTTAACACTTAGCAACTTAAGTTCCAGCAGTGGAAAAGCACCATAAGATATTACAGACTCATATATGTGACAATGAGTGTTTTTCTGTCTGCCAACAGCATGCATTAAGGAGACACACAGCTCATAAAGTGATACAGGGGACAGAGCACATGAATGAAGAAGAATGGGGAAAAGATGGAAAGAAACAACGTAAGGTAAGAGCTTGTTATATAAAGCTGGAATGAAATTAGAAAAAAATATCAGATCAGATGGAAGCCTTATCTCTCTCATACAGTATATCTTGCTCCGAACATAAACTAGACCTGACATCGACATATCTTAGCCCGCTTTATTACCCTGAGTCTTTGGAAAGCTGTTATATATCGAACATAAAAAAGACAATAACATTTTACTATTTAGCATAAATTACTAAATCAATAGCTATGTTTAAGCTAAAATCAATATGACTGTATATCAGTATTCTGATATTAACCTGTGGACCAAATTAAGATGTGGGCTATACTATACACCAAGCCTGCGCACGCACACACCGATAAAATAAAGGTGATTTAATTTATTTCTTCATTTATTTCTAAAGAGAGCTTTACAGCAGTAGGGTGTAGCCTACCCTACATGCTCATACAAGATTGCATATAGGCTACCAGGATCCAGGAATCCTTTCTGTTGAAACAGTTTAGCCACAGGAATCCTTTATGTCTAAGCAGCAACAGTCCAGCTGTCTATACACAGTACACTACGGGTCAGATCTGGTTCCAGATGTGACAATCTCTGGTTTCTCCCTGTTGATGGGACTTCAGCCGCTGTGGCACTGCCGCTATGGCGCCACTGTGGCGGTATCCAAGTACTGCCACAGTGGCTTCACAGTGGCAACACGGCCAGCTCCACAGCACCTTCTTATGCTCTCTGTCTTCACAGAGCCTGCAGCTAGGGGTGGTTGTGGCTCAGGAGCAGGTTGTCCAATGATCTGTGGGTTGGTGGTTTGAATCCTGGCTCCTTCTTCTACATGTCGAAGTGTCCTTGGCCATGTCACTGAATTCCATTTTGCTCCCGATGTGCTGGTTCTTCAGCCGCAATCGGTCTATGTAATTACTGCAAATATTTAATGATATTTTTCAGGCAGACAACACTGGAGAAATTATACTTTGATACATTAATGAAGTCAGTGTACAGCTTGGCTATCACTATACATTTTATTTTACTCTCAAAATAACATAAATAAATAAATACAGCCATTAATTCCACTGCAGGCCACAAAAGCAAGTGTAGGAGCCAATTTGGGTGTTTTTATTTTGGTATCATTATTGTTCATTTGGTGGTGGTGTTATTGCGCCGCCAGGCCTCTAGAGGGCAGTCGAATCATGGTGGTGGGCTGGACACGTCACAGCAAGCTAGCCCACTGTTTGTTAAAACAGACCACGCAGGTGTTAGCCGGTGTGTTTGAACCACAGAGATGCTACAGTTCTTACCGCTCGCTCGCACACTCGCATCACACACATCGCATAGCATCACACCAAAGGAATATAGGAACGTATTATAGGAGGAATTATATGAACACTTAGGAAACGCATAGAATAATAGACACACTTGGGTGTATTGTTTTGAGTTTATTATTTTGAACAAACAAGTGCTGCTGCTACTGTTGGAACCAAGCAGGAGGCGAGGCGGAGCGCGTCAATAACTTTTCGGTGAGTTCAGACACCACCGTGGACAACTGAACGTGGCATTGGGCCAAATTTAGTTTAGCCACAATAAAAGTAAGAACTTTATCTCTTATCGACGACGACGCCATTGAGGACATCGTTGGATATTCATGTTCACAATGAGGACATCGATGGATTTAAACGTGTTCAATTGAGGACAACGCTGGATTTAAACGTTTCGATTGAGGATCATCGTTGGATTGTTTGCGTTTGGACAACAGGAAAGACACTCGCAAGCAACGCTGAAAGAAGGCATTATCACTGGTGGGTGTATCAATTCCTTTACTTTACGCTGCTTTACGTTTGATGCAGTATTGGGCTGCAAGAAGGTTGCGTGTTGGACTTTAAAGGAACCGACTGTCTACTATGTGGGCATTTATGAATATTTAATTTAATCGCATTACTATAATATTATCCATACGCCCACCAGCCAGTGTTTAAATTAATATGGAGGAACCTGAGTCTACTGTCGATAGAGACGAAGACTATGCTATTCCTATGGGGGATTCGGAGTCTGTTCCCACCCAGGAAAATCAAACGGAAAAAAGGCCGATAACATTGACCGAAAAGGGGCTTCAAATGTTTATCGAAAATGTTCAAAAGGAAAGAAAAGCAAGCTTTGCTAAAGCAAGTAAAGTATTGAAACAAATCGAAAATGACATGCAAACAAATGACAAAGTTAAAGAGGTGCATGATGCTTTAAAGGACTTTGTACAATTTTGTAATAGCGCTGCAGAAAGTCACAATCAGCTATTGCAATGCCAGCTCCCCGAAGAGGAGCTTGAACGCCAAGAAGCATGGTTTACGGCTAAAATTAATTTAAATAATCAGTTTGTGGAGCATGTTAATAGATGGCTCTCTGACAGAGTTATCCAGCCTCGCGATATTGACGACGACGTTAGGCCAGAAGATAGTGTTTCAAACCTGTCAAACAAAGCACAAACAAATGTGTCAAAAACAAGTAGCACCACGTCCTCTGCCTATCGAAAGGCCCAAGCAGAAAAGGCTGCATTATTGGAGCGTGCTGCGGCACTAGATGCTAAGCATGCGCTGGAGGCTGAGGAGGAAAACATAAAAAGGAAAAAAGAGAAACTGGCCATGGACACTGAACTTAAAGCCGCTAATGCTAAGTTGCAGGTGTTAGAAGGAAGTGGGGTGTCGATTCGTACTAAGAGCAGCAAAGGAAGCAAAGGTGATGGCATGAATGCATATCTTGACGCAGCTCAAAGGCCGGCTTCAAAGGAAGCACCCACTACATTAAAAGAAAAGCAGCCTGCCCCAATGCAGGCCATGGAAAGGCCGCAGGTTACTAAATCTATGTTTCAAACCACAAATACAATTTCATATACACAGGATGCCCGACCAAAAGAGCCCAGACAAACATATCAACCCATACAACATGAAGCGCCTGTTGGCAGGCCACAGCAAGGACGACAAACCTACTCACTTGGAACCATGGAGGATGAACTTCATCCACACATTAGACCAACCCAAGGCCATAGAACCACAAGGGACCGCCAAACTATGGATTATCAGTTTCCCAGTCAGGCTCAAACTAACAGGAGCCATGCTAATTTAGTTCAACCCCCTTCTCATGACAACAGTCAAAGTAATGTACAAAATTTACTAAAATCACAAAATGAAATTACAACTTTATTAGTCAGACAACAGATTGCTGCTATGTTGCCACAAAGAGAAATCCCGGTGTTCAGTGGGGACCCACTTGAATATGCAACATTTATTAAAGCCTTCGAACATTCAATTGAAAAGAAAACTGACAACAGCCAGGACTGTTTGTATTTCCTAGAGCAGTTCACCAAAGGTAAACCTAAAGAGCTTGTTAAAAGTTGCCAATACTTACCTCCTCATCAAGGTTACCAAAAGGCTAAATTATTGCTAAAAACACACTTTGGCAACGATAGCAAAATAGCTACAGCTTACATTGAAAAGGCTTATGCTTGGCCTACAATTAAGTCAGAAGACGCAAGTGGCTTGCAATCTTATGCTTTCTTTCTAAGAGAATGTTGTACAGCAATGGAAGAGATTGAAAATATGGATGAATTGAATATCACATCTAACATTCGATTGGTCATGATGAAATTGCCCTACAAACTTAGAGAGAGATGGAGAGTTGTGGCATGTGAGCTACAGGAGCATAGAGGCTACAGAGCTCTATTTAAAGATTTGGTCAACTTCATTGAGAAACAAGTTAAAATAATGTCCGATCCTCTATTCGGTGATATTCAAGATCTTAAAATTGACACAAGCAAAAAGAGCTCAAATGTCAAATCACAGAAATACAAAGGAAGCAGTTTTGCTACAGTGGCTGCTGCTATTGAGCCAGAACAACCACAGGAGAGTTGTGTGGCACCTGGCGACGCGAAGGAGGTCTGTTTGTTTTGCCAAGGAGCACATCCACTAGGGGAGTGCAACAAACTGAGGAAGAAGATGCACAAGGACAAGATTGCCTTTCTAAAGGGGAAAGGAATCTGCTTCGGATGCTTAACGGTAGGACACATGTCTGTTAGCTGTACTAGGCGGCTCACTTGCAGTGTGTGTAATGGCAAGCACCCCAGCATCCTTCATATTCAGTTTAAGGAAAAGCAAACCGTAACAGATCAAAAGCAGGAAGCACAAGTGAACAGTGTAATATCAATGGAATCATGTGGCCATACAGGGGCCGGTGAAGACAATTCTGTCCTGTCTATTGTACCTGTACAGGTTAAATCACAAAAGGGTGATAGAATAGTACAGACATACGCTTTTCTAGACCCAGGAAGCACGGCTACATTTTGTACTGATAACTTATTGAAGCAGTTAAACTTGACAGGAACACGCAAAGAAATATTACTCCGTACTATGGGGCAAAATAAAGTTGTAGCTTGCAGTGCATTGAAAGGGTTAGAAGTTTGCGAGCTTGATGGTGATCATTTTCTCCACCTCCCAGAAGTAATCACGCAACAGACAATGCCTGTGTCCAAGAACAACGCTCCTACACAAAAGGAAGTTCGGAAATGGCCATACTTGAACAAGATCCAAATCAAGGAGATTGACAAGGATGTGGATCTGCTCATAGGAACCAATGCTCCTCAATTAATGGAACCGTTGGAGGTAATCAACAGTCGTAAAAATGGACCATACGCTGTTCGAACCCAATTAGGATGGGTAGTTAATGGACCACTGAGAAGTGGAAATGACAACAGTAGCATTGTAAGTGCAAATAGGATTTCTGTTGCCAATATAGAGGAGCTTTTGATCTCACAATACAACCAGGAGTTTAATGAAAAGTCCACAGAGGAAAAACCTGAAATGTCAAGAGAGGACTTGAAATTCATGGACACAATGGAACGGTCAGTCCAACTTAAAGAAGGCCATTACTATTTAGATTTACCCTTTAGGAATGACAATGTCACTATGCCCAACAATCGTGGCATCGCTCTGCAGCGTCTGCAGAATCTAAAGAGAAAGTTCAAAAGGGACTTGAAATATCAGCAAGACTATACAGCCTTTCTAACTGAGGTTATTGACCAGCGTTACGCAGAAATTGTACCACCACATGAATTGGCGCGTAACGATGGTAAGACGTGGTACCTCCCTCATCATGGAGTGCACCACCCCCAAAAGAAATCATTGAGAGTAGTTTTTGACTGTGGGGCAGATTATCAAGGGGTCTCGCTTAACAGCCAATTACTACAGGGGCCAGACCTGACTAACACACTGCTTGGAGTTCTCTTAAGGTTTAGAGAAGAACATGTGGCCTTAATAGCAGATATACAAGCGATGTTTCACCAGGTCCGAGTGTCAGAAAAACACATTGATTTTCTCAGGTTTTTGTGGTGGCCTAAAGGAGACTGCTCTAAAGAGCCAGTAGAATATAGAATGTTGGTGCATTTGTTTGGTGCCACCTCATCCCCCAGTTGCGCTAATTATGCCCTTAGGAAAACTGCAGAGGATAACAAGGACCTTTTCCCTCCAATAGTGTCCGACACTGTTCATAATAACTTTTACGTCGATGACTGCCTCAAAGCATTAGAATCAAAGGAACAAGCTATGCAAATGGTACAAGACCTGGCTCATATGCTGCAGAAAGGAGGATTTCATCTTTCGAAATGGATCGCGAACAGTCGCACAGTGTTAAACTCTATTGCAGAGGAGAAAAGATCTAAGACCACAAGAGAACTAGATTTGGATAAGGACGATTTGCCCATGGAACGAGCTCTTGGACTGTATTGGTGTGTGGAAACTGACACATTTCAGTTTAGAACATCTGTAGAACCCCGCCCATGCACCAGACGTGGCATCCTATCTGTCATTAGTTCAATCTATGATCCCCTAGGCTTTTTAGCTCCGTTCATTCTCCCACCTAAACGGTTGCTACAAGAAATGTGTAGGAAAAACATTAGCTGGGATGAAGAGGTGCCCCAGGCAACTTCAAAGCAATGGCAAGAATGGCTGGCAGATCTTAAAAAGATTTCAAACTTTAAAGTGCCACGCTGCATTAAAGATCAATGTTCTAGCGTGCCAGAAAGTGCACAATTGCACCATTTCGCAGATGCGAGTGAATATGGTTATGGCACCGCATCGTATGTTAGACTAACTTTCAAAAGTAGAGTGCAAGTTTCCTTTCTGTTAGGAAAATCTAGAGTTGCACCAATGAAACAAACTACTATTCCCAGACTTGAGCTCACAGCTGCTGTGCTAGCAGTTCGTGTTGACAAGATGCTGAAGAAGGAGCTTTCGTTTCTGTGGAAACCATCTGTTTTTTGGACGGACAGCATGACTGTACTTAAGTACATTTCAAGTGAATCTACAAGATTTCTCACCTTCGTAGCAAACAGGGTGGCTATCATTAGGGAAGCGACTGAGCTCTCACAATGGAGGTACATCAGTTCAAAAGCCAATCCTGCTGATGATGCCTCCAGAGGTTTGTCTGCAGATCGATTTATGACTTGTAACAGGTGGATCGAGGGCCCAGAGTTTCTTCTAAAACCAGAAGAGGAATGGCCAAAACTCAAGGTAGAGCCCGAACCTATTGCTAACGATGACCCAAATGTCAAAAAGAATGTTCACGCAAATGTCATATCTGTGAATGATTCAAAAAGTGCTACACAAAAATTGTTGTGTTACTTTTCAGATTGGACTAGACTAAAAGTCGCAGTAGCTTGGTTTCTAAAATTGAAAGAAACACTGCTAAAATTGGCAAAATGCAGAAAAGAAACACAAACCTCTGATGATTCAAAGTTGAATAAACTGAAAACTGAATTGGGAGGACAATCAGTCACTGTTGAAGACATTTCAAAGGCTGAAATTGCAATCATTCGTTTTAGCCAAAGAGACAGATTCCCAATGGAATTTGACAGCTTAGAAAAAGGGAAAGCTGTAAAAGGCAACAGTGACATTAGTAGGTTAGACCCTGTGTTCGAGAATGGGCTGTTAAAGGTAGGAGGCAGACTTAGTAAGGCAGCCATGCCTGAAGAAGTTAAACACCCTGTCATTCTGTCTAAAGACCAGTTCATTTCCAAACTCATTCTACAACACATTCATAAGCTCTTGGGACATGCTGGGCGAAACCATATGCTCTCCGCACTCAGAAAGAAATACTGGATCACAACTGCCAACGCAGCATGCAGGAAAACCATATCAGACTGTGTTGTTTGCAGGCGTTATCAAGGAAAACTAGGAGAACAAAAAATGGCGGATTTGCCCCCGGAAAGACTAATTCCCAACTTACCTCCTTTCACGAACACAGGAGTGGACTATTTTGGACCCATTGAGGTTAAAAAAGGTCGCAACACGATTAAGCGCTATGTTGTTATATTTACTTGCATGGCGAGTCGAGCTGTACACCTTGAAATTGCATATTCTTTAGACACTAGCTCGTGTATAAACGCTGTGAGACGATTCATATGCCGCAGAGGCCAAGTTTTACACCTTCGGTCAGACAACGGTACAAATTTTGTTGGCGCAGAAAGAGAGCTCAGAGAAGCGTTGTCGTGCTTAGACCACAGCAAAATACAGAGAGCATTGTTATCGGATGGACTCAAATGGAGCTTCAATACACCCGCAGGATCTCATCATGGAGGAGCATGGGAGCGTCTAATACGCCTTGTCAGGAAAGTGCTTTACTCTGTTCTCAAACAGCAACTGATGGACGATGAAGGCTTGCACACCATCATGTGTGAAATTGAAGCGATTCTGAATGATAGACCTATCACAAAGATTTCAGATGATCCTAATGACTTGGAGGCGCTCACGCCTAATCATCTGTTACTTATGAAAAGGAAACCATTGCTGCCACCTGGACTTTTTAAGGAAGAAGATCTATACACCAGAAAGCGGTGGCGACAAGTTCAGTATATGGCGGACCTATTTTGGAAAAGGTGGTTGAAGGAATACCTCCCACTACTGCAAGAAAGACAAAAGTGGAACAAGGAAAAGAGAAGCTTCACTGTTGGTGATTTAGTTATCATTATGGATCCCACTGCACCAAGAGGTTCGTGGCTGATGGGAAAGATAATTGAGACTCATCCCGACAAAAGAGGTCTGGTACGATCCGTGAAGCTTAGGACCAAGACTGGACAGTTAGACAGACCCATCAACAAGATCTGTCTACTTCAAGAAGCTGCAGAGGTTGCTGTTAACACCTCTGCCGCACGAACCACCTAAAGCTCACTTTAGTATTGGCTCCTTAGGACTTTGTTTTGTTTTTTGTAATTGTTTATCACAATTAAGGGGCCGGTGTGTAGGAGCCAATTTGGGTGTTTTTATTTTGGTATCATTATTGTTCATTTGGTGGTGGTGTTATTGCGCCGCCAGGCCTCTAGAGGGCAGTCGAATCATGGTGGTGGGCTGGACACGTCACAGCAAGCTAGCCCACTGTTTGTTAAAACAGACCACGCAGGTGTTAGCCGGTGTGTTTGAACCACAGAGATGCTACAGTTCTTACCGCTCGCTCGCACACTCGCATCACACACATCGCATAGCATCACACCAAAGGAATATAGGAACGTATTATAGGAGGAATTATATGAACACTTAGGAAACGCATAGAATAATAGACACACTTGGGTGTATTGTTTTGAGTTTATTATTTTGAACAAACAAGTGCTGCTGCTACTGTTGGAACCAAGCAGGAGGCGAGGCGGAGCGCGTCAATAACTTTTCGGTGAGTTCAAACACCACCGTGGACAACTGGACGTGGCATTGGGCCAAATTTAGTTTAGCCACAATAGCAAGTACATGCCCTTAAGTGAGAATGTTCAAAATGAGCCCATGTGATAATTTGTGTGGCCACTATTACTTTCCAGCACTGCTTGAAAGTAAAAGTAAAAGTAATAACTCCTGGGCATGGAGTTAACCAGAGCTTCACAGGTTGCCACTGGAGTCATCTCTCACTCTGCCATGGAAACACTAAACATAAAGTGCATAGATGAGTTTTGAGTGCAAACTAATTTAATTGGCAGTAAAATACTGATCTGTTTTCATCTGAGCAGGACAGAATGACTCCATTTCACAGTTGAGGGCCAGATAAACAGAGGTGGATAGATAGGGAGAAGTAGATTGAGACCGTGGGATAGAGATGAAATGTGCAGGTGGTGGTGGGGTGATGTTTTTGTATATATTTTCTGTATAGGTTTTCTGTAGTAGTTAATTTGTATTGGGGGGTGGGGAGGTGGGTGGGGCGAGGGTCCCGAGACATGGCCAAAGTATTTCCTGTGGTCTCTAGCCCAAAACGTTGAGAACTCCTGGACTATTTGTTTAACTTCCTTGTTTACGGTAATGTCCCTTTGTTTAAATGGTGAGTGGTCACTATAACTATATACTCGAGCTGATCGTGTGTTATGGAAATTCAAATACTTTTATATCGTATGACTGGATTCTGAACTATTGCAGTTATAACCACACATTGTTATGATTATTGTCTCAGTGGGCTGCCTATTGCAGGGCACGTAAACAATGAAATAATAAGCCATCTGCATTAGTGCTCACTGGGAAAGGAGAACTACTTAGCCAAAATACTGCCTAAGAGGGTTGTCTGTCATTTGTATCCTTGGGGTTAAAATTTCATCATGCAGCAACTCTGTATGTAGTTTTACTAACACTGTTATCGGGGGTTGCGGTCTCCTGTTGCCTTCCGGGGCAAGTGCACGCTCTGCGCTTGGAATGTCACTACTCTCTTCATTATATTATTGCCATTCGTTATCTAACCAATATGCTTTTAGAGGATCACAACAGAAATAAACCATAGGACTTGTGGGATTGTGTTTTTATCCTCTGTGATGGTGTGTTCATATAGTGCTGATGCAGCCTTTCCTTTTATACCCAATTAAATTCAATCGATTATTCTCAACCATGAATATGACAGCCGACCAATCAGCACTGCACAACCTTAGGACCCTCTCAGTCCTTAGTGAGAATGACTGGCCCAGGAAAAAAATTAGTTGTTTTCATTGCATTTTCTATATTAATTCACACTACCAGATAGTGATAGACTGTGACATCAAAACATCAAAAACCCAGAGGTCCACATTTACATCTCTCACACAGTACTTCATCTCTCTTACATAGTAAGAGAGATGATCTTTGGTTTAAAGTAGACTAAGATTTAGGCTCTCGTAGAGAGGTGTTTTCGGTTCTGTCATCACTCTACGAGAGTCTATGGAACATATAGTTCCACATTTCCTTGGTGAATATTTATAGTTGGACAAGTGGAATTCCATGTTTGTGAGAACAGATTAAGAGAGTTACTTTGAGGCAGAAACACTCATTCCACCCAATCTTTCCTCTTGAAAAATAAGGCAGGCGCACTAAGACTCATTTTTCAGAATCGAAAATCTGCAAGACTCTAAATCTTAGGCTAGGTTTAAAGAAATTGTGTACAGTATTTGTTTAAACACACCCACATGATCATTAAGTATGTCTAGTTTGCCTGGTGGGGTGTGATGGGTGGTGAATGGTGAACTGAAGCCACACCCACAGCTGTTGTTGTATGATAAGGGGTAGGGGTATGGTGATATTATGATGTCACTATCACTTTTTTCATTGGCACGTTTGACTGAACCCCAAATTGCGCCTGTGCAGCTTTGTATGCATGGCTTCTACTCCCACACACCAATTGTTTCAAAATGCTTACCAACCCCTTGCTGCCATGCCCAATGACATGCCCATGCCCTCTTCAGTTTAAATTGCTTGATTTTGCTTGACCCCCCCCACCACCACCACCACCACCACCATCTTTTCTGTTCTCATGACTTGTACCACCACAGTATATGGATCCATTACGCAGGATTAGGGTCATATAAACCATTATTCAAGAGGCATTGACTTGCATTAAAACGCTTCTTGTCTGTGGATATGACCACATATTTAGCCAAATGACATTTACAACTTGCATTAGAATATAAACCTGTCATTCAAATTTACATTAAAGCTCTCTCTCCCTCCTATGTAAATTGCAGATGACCGCCCTTGTCACTATCTGTCTTATTTACATCCTTTAGGGGCTTTTAACATGGGAAGCATAATTAATTTTCACTGAGAGGCGAGTCAGGCAGGGAAGCGCTGATAGGCTAAACAACAAGCACTACCGTGAAGCGGTCACGTTTCTGAGCTCGGGTCATGCACATGCCAGCCCCTGACAAGAGCTACATTGGAGGAAACTTTATTCTATGCAACTGACAGCAGAAGATTAGTGTGTGTGTGTGTGTGTGTGTGTGTGTGTGTGTGTGTGTGTGTGTGTGTGTGTGTGTGTGTGTGTGTGTGTGTGTGTGTGTGTGTGTGTGTGTGTGTGTGTGTGTGTGTGTGTGTGTGTGTGTGTGTTGAAAATTGCAAATCTACAAATACAATACAAGTAAATATAAGTATAATATTTGTTCTTGAAATATATATTGAAGACTTTCACTCCACTATATATTTCAAGAACAAATATTATACTTTTAGGGAGTTGTATGAATACTGTATGATCTACACTTTTAATAACTACTACAGTACTAAAACTATTTGTAAAAGCAAGTAAGTACACTAGTATTTTACAAAAGCATATTTTGGACTTTCAGCTGAAGTTGAGTTATACTGTACCATGAGTATTAAGACAAGAACTGAGATTGAGTATTTTGTCCATCACTGCTTGTTGTGAGATTGTAATATATAGGATATTTCCCCAAATGTTCGCCCCGGGTTTGGGACACTATGGGTCCATGCAAAAAAAAAACACCCCACATTTGTGACTAAATAAAACTCTCCCACTTTTGATTCTGTAAACTCTCATGAAAGAGTTATATCTGCTATATGAAAATAGCAGATTTACAAGCTATAATATGTCTATTTGTGTTTGTAAACTGGCTATTTGATTATTGGGATTTTATTTTTATTCATTTGTGTGGTTCAGTGGTTAAGGAGTCCTTGAATGAACCACCTAACTGTTCCACTCTCACTGCAGTTATTCTGTTGGAGTTATCAGGCAAAATGGATAACATTTTTATTTTATTAAATCACACACATTTTTGACACGGCTCGGTCAACAGATTCTTTTAATAAATAATAATAATAATATCATGATGAAATCAAATAACAGACCTAAAAGTTGTAGCCCAAAAAAATAAATAAACATTATTTCTCAAGATATGAATTACGTACTTTTCATTTTTACACAAGTTGAATTAAGGATCAAGATGAACCAATGAAGGCAGCCAGCAGCAGTACGTTTTAACAAAGCCAATACGGCGGAATTCGTGTGGAGACGGCATTTCAAAATAATGACATATCCAGACTACTGGGATTATGATTAGTTGTAGGTTATCGTGGCAACTGTGTGTGTGTGTGTGTGTGTGTTTGTGAGGGGGGGAAGGGGGGGGGGTTAGTGGGGTAATCATACTAGGCCTAGTCCATGAATCCCCCGTACCGCTTCTGTATCTCACTGCCATCTTCCCAGGTGCGCTTCATAGCACCGCCGTTCTTGGCATCTTCCACCAGCCACTCCGGTCGGCCTATGCGTCTCATAAAGCCACCGTAGCGCTTCTTCAGCCCGCGGCCCAGCACCGCCTCCAGGAGGTCTCCTTGCACTTCTCCTTCCCCTCCCGCCCGCCGCATGAAGCCGCCGTAGCGCTTCGCCGCGTCTCCGGCGCCGTGATCGGCGTTGAGAACCTTCAGGATCTCCATTCGCACCCTCTCCTCGTCCTCCTGAGTGCCGGTGCTCTCTGGCTGGGAGGCGGGAGAGCGCCGTGCCATGAAGCCGCCGTAGCGTTTCATGAAGCCGCCATACTTCTTGGCCAGTTGGTGCTGCGGTGACGCAGCATCCTCGTCTTCGCCGGCCACGTCCCCCGCCGCTTCCTGCTCCTGCTGTTGACCCGGGTCCTCGTCAAGGAGGTTCTGGTTTTCATCTTCCAAGAGCGTGTCCCGGCAGAGGCGCAGCATCCGGCTGTCCAACCCACCCTCGCACTCCAGTGAGCATGTCTGAAAACATCAAATTATGTGGTCATCATCAGGCATGTCAGATATTTAATGTGTAAAAGGTTTTAGTTTAGTAAGAAACTATCAGACTAATCCAATTCACTCATTGCTGGGCAGTTTATATTCACAATCACAAGTCAAAGCTAGGGTCTCCAAGATACTCCCATTATTTGCACAACACAGCTCACTCTGGAATGATTATAGTTGCACTCATGGGGCAACCAGGTGAGCTGACTCCACCAGATGGGGCCGTATTGCTTCACAAGTTCAAAACACCTGCTCCATATGGATTCACTCCTACAGCAGCAATGAACCATCTCGTCTGACGTTCAGATCAATCAGTGGCAGCTAAAGGTGGGGTCTGTCAATCATCACCTGCCAAGTAACTTGAAGAAAATGGCCTGCTTCTTCTGCGACTGCATGGGCTATACTATGATCCCAGTTGGAAGATGGCCGTGTTTGCTGTTGGGGAGTCGGTATTCTGTACCAATTTGTTGGTCAAGGTGTCTGTTTAGCAGAAAGCAGAAAACTCCTTGTTCTTGTGTGAGCAGAAGCATCTGGTGGCTCTATGTGCAGAGTGAGACATGAGGCTGTCTAAACACCCAGCAAACAATTGAAGTTGGTCTAGTGAGGCTGACTCACCCTACAAGACCAAACAATAGAGCGGGTGAGGAAAGGGACTATACATGGTGAGGATTGGCATAATGACTAAAATGGGTAGACAAAGAAATAAATTACAGTGTGTAGTTGCATTATGTATACTCGGCAGCACAAAAGGGTGGGGAATTAGGGGGATTCCCTCCTTCCCCTTCATCACATTTGTCCCCTCCAAATGAGTTGGGGTGTCCGCTACAACTTCACATGCATTACCCCCCACCAGAAAATGTATCTCTGGAATGCCATCTTACGGTGACATTTTATGCTTTGCACTCTGGTGCTTGCTAATAATACAGAAACAGGATTCAATATGTCACCACTTTTTGTGTGTCACAGCTTAGACACAACTTGTTTGTTTACATGCTATGCATTCATATGGATATGTTTTCATGTCTCAAGGACTCCCGCGTATTAGCCTGTGGAACCCCCCACTTAAAGAGATATGTCAGGACCCCCATAAGCGAAGATTTCTATCAGTGATTCTCAACCAGTTTAATTTGAAGGACCCGTTTGCCAAACATTCGCCTACAGAACCCCATTTAATGGCATTTTTACTTGTGGGACTCCAATTGATAATTTGCTATTGTAAATTATCAATTTGCAACCAAATGAACACTCTAGTAAGGCTGTGGGGGTATTTTGGTATATTATCATTAGTATTATTCCCTCTAATGTAACACTAATTACATGTTTAAAACATGCAAACCATCTCCTCTCCTGAAAACCGTCCAGAAGATGATGGTTTACATTAACTTTATCTATACTTTATGCTTTGAAACACATGGGAGGAGGAGGAACCACAACCACCTATCATATCTGTGCCAAAATGGAGTTATGTACTGTATGTGCATTTGTAGGGTTTAGGGATTTAATGACGTCTTTAGTTTTATCGTCCTCGTCCTTGTAAAAGTTTCATTGTTTAAAGTCATATTGGACACCGTCACTGCTCGACCCGTGGACATCTTCTGGAAATCTAATATGCCAAGGTTGCAAGTTGCACATTATAATGCAATGAGAATACTCCTTTAAGAAAAAGATCGGGGGCGTGCTTTTCATACTAGACAGATGTTTGTCACTGCTGGAGTGAGGAGGTTGTTATGCAACGGATTGATGTATCTGGAAAAAATAAAATCATTGTGACGCTCTAAAGCTCCACTATGAGCTGCATACGCTATTTATTTTCATTGTCTATTTCTTGTATACCTTGCATACAGTATGGACCTGAGTCAGCTGACATTCCAGGAATCTATGTGCTGTATGAGTGTCATTTAGCATATCTGAAGAGCTATCACAAATAGTGCATGTACTGCTGAGGACCCTGCAGTGGAGTGGAGTGTCGAGGGTGACATTGATTAGTGGCTTCAGTCATTGAATACAGTGCCGCATGGTGACACGGGTTGCCTCAAAGTGCTCATCTGACCGACTTCACACTTGGCAGGAGTATTGATGAGGACCCAAGAAAGTGCATGGTTGAATGTGAGGTCGATCAGATTACTTTGAATGAGCATGATTTCTGAATGGTAGTGGGCTTGGCTCCTCTATACAAACGTATGCACACCAAACTCATGTAATGCTATTGTTGTTTACACCTTGTTTATACGCAATAACATTAGTTTATGATTTCATGCTGGGTGAAAAGTGAGCACCGGATATGCCATGGAATTGGTATGAAGCATTTGGACATTTTGAACAGTACACGGAGATATTAGCAGCAAATATGATCTGACTGACTATTTCCTTTTTGTCAAAGAAACAAAAAGAATGAAAGCGCAGTAGTGCAATATCATGAAAGTATAGGAAAGATTGCAACGTGCATGTAACAGATGCTTTGGAAAACCAAAAGTCCCCTTTAGTGACTAACAAACAACAACACTTGTTAATTCCCCTCTAAGAAAATTACAGACTCTCCCATAAAACCATCTGTTCATCGTTTTTCCCATTGTAACCAACGTCCCATATAAAAGCCATCTGATCGGAAACCCCACTGGCACTCACACCCTTAACTCAACTAAATCAATTTGCCCCTTAGGGTTTAGTATTGCCAAATAAAACCTGCTCAGAACCTCATATCAGTCAATATAGGATTTCACCTATTTGGGTCTTTCAGATATTCACATTTTTGCTGAGCTTTCAGTGCTCCAGGCATGTGATTTTAGAATTAATGGGCAGGAAAATTGTGTTGAGGATATATTGATGGCTTGGGGGGGCACAGAGATTGAATCACAGCAGCTCCCTCTGCTGCTCAGGGAAGGAAGTACATAAAGGAACAGGATTCAAATAAGGCACAGAAGCCTAAGATGCCCCAACTAGTTTACTAATGGTAAGAAGCCTGAAACAAAGCACATAACCTGAAAACTGCATGGCGTCCATTCCATATCGTGTGTGTGTGCGTGTGTGTGTGAGAGAAATGGACAGAGGGGGAGAGAGAGAGAATTGCCTTTGAAGTCTGCAGGCAGAGTAGCAATTATACACACACAATAGTATAGCTAATATGCATAATTCCATTTAGAATTTGAGGAGGAGGCGATGTGTCACTAACCAATTAAATGCCATGCGCAAAACGTTACAAAATAAAATAAAAGGACGACTTCCATTATGGCCTATTATTTAATATTATTAGACTAGAAGGCGCTAAAGCCTTCTGAATTCCATGCTATTTCTGTTTTCCCTTTGAACTGCAGTCACGTATGACGGCCATTACGCACACTATTATAAACAAGCTATTATGCATAATTCCATTTAGAGGAGGTGGCGACGTTGGGCTACTAATTAAAGAACGAGCTGCACATTACATGAGAACATGAAGGGGCACAAATCGCTCTCGAATCTAACAGTTCCCCGCTGAGGACACAGAATAAGATTTTGATTTTTTTAATTGGTTATTTAAAACAGCTGCAAGATCGCGCAAGCAAACCGTGGATTAAGAAAGTCCATTAACTAATGATATGATTAGACCAAACAAATGCATGCATGGTTTCTGCTTGAAGGTGAATTTTGGAGCGTGAAACTTCGTGCGTAATTTGGAGAGCCCGCAGGTGATGCGCAAATATGGGATTTCGAGGAAGAATTGTCAAAGAATTCCGCAGTCCCCGAAAAGTTCCTTTTAATAAAAAAAAAAAAAAAAAAAAAAACAACAACAATAATCTTACGAAAATGAATGGCGTTGAGTTGAACAGAGGGGAACCTCTGTAGGCCCTCAAACATTCACAGGAGAAATAGGCATGATGCCATACAAGTGCTAGAAGTCTAATGAAGGGCTGAAGGTTCCAATTAAAGTCATATTAACAATTAAGCAATCACCTGGACACTTTCAGCTTGACTAAAACACACAGAGTATACCTTTTCTTCTTCTCATAATAGAGACTTGTGCCAACTGTAGGGTACAGATCGAGTTTTAATATAGCCTAAATCATATATATGTATAGCCTACCAGACAGTGGTATTCAAGCAGTGGTTCTTGTTGGGGGGGGGGGATCCCCACAGCGGTCCAAATGGACCATTATGGAGCTTTACCCTTGGACAGGTCCAAGTTCCGGGAATGTTCAGGCTCAAATACAGAATAAATCGGTGGTTTTCAATCAGTGGTCCGGGGACCACCAGTGGTCTTTGAGTGGGTTCCAGGTGGTCCCCAGCTAAGTTGGTTAACCAGATGAAAGTTGTATGAAAAGATGTAACACTTGACAGCGTAAACGTGAAACCATATTACATGTGTCCTATTCATCGAAACTTAGCCCACTTAAGAAGTCTACAAGAATGTAGCCTATAAAGATTAATGTTCATTGTATTTTACTGTATGCCTGTTTTGCTTGCACAAATCCATCCTGGAATTGTGGACAAAACCAAAAGAAATTATTAGTTTTGGGGTCTGTGGGGTGAAAATGGTAGTGGTCCGTGGCTCAAATGCTGAATAAATAGTGGGCCCCATGGTATCAAAAAAAGTTGAAAACCACTGGAATAAATCATGCGAATACGCGGCAAGAGAACAGCACTACCGTAATAATAATGCACGGCTCTTATATAGCATACTAACCACAGAGGTGAGTGTCTGCTGCTCTCCCAGCAGACGGTAGACGCACAGCGCGCACTCCTTCCCACAGTCCGCTCCATCCACGGCCAGCGCCACGCACGCGCCCAGCGCCAACATCCACACACAGCTCGTGTAGTGCGCAGCAGCAGCCATCGGCTGAAAGTCATGAAACAAACAGACAAAAAATGTCATGAAATATTTAAACGTATGAACAATTAAATATATGCCCCCCCCCCTCTCCCTCTCTCTCTCTAAAACGAGTCACTGAACTGGCGAAGACAGAGAATCTCTTAGAATGCGTTTTTAAAAGTGAAAAAAAAAAAAAAAATGAATCCGAAAGAAAAACCTCCCAAAAAATGTTTGACAAAACATTAAAAGATGCTCAGCCAGTGATTGTAAAGTATTGCAAACTAACTGCAAGTTAAATCTAAATTATAAGGTTAAATATGATATGTAAGTATATATTGTTTATAATATATATATTATATAAATAATAAAATAGATCAACAAGTAAGTCCAAAGGATAAAGTGGTGCACTTGCCTTTCTGTTTTCCGTTGTGCGCTGAGGAGAGCTCCAGGAACAGTTAACGGGGCGTCGATGCGTCGCACTCAATATATTCTGTCCACGCGGGCCAACAGCTGTCTGTCACGGCTCAGCCAATCAGCGCGCAGCTGTCCCCACGGAGTGGAGGCTCGTTTCGGATGGCGTGAAGTGGAGCAGTGACACGGTGATGGGATAGATGGAGATAGAACAACAGAGAGAGAAGACCCCTGGAGAGAGCCTGGTCGTCAGTCAGGCTATACAGCCTCGTAAAAAAATGTGAGCCTGCTGCTGTGGGTTTGTGGGCTTGATTTAAGTAGGGGATGAGTGACTACGTCATCACCAGGGATAACGGGCCACTGACGTCTGCATGCGGGGAAGCCCAATCATGATATGACGTCTCCCCCTACCCGCCGCCCCCCCCCCCCCCTCAACAAACCCGCAACATCCCATCATTATTCTCACTCATGAAACGGTCTGCATGATTCTTTTAGTCTTATAGGCCTAACTCTGTCGGTAACTGGAAAAGTCGGGCCGCTGCAAAGTCGGACCCTTAGTATAGACAGAGTTACGCTGTCCCACCTTTGATGATTATACTGTACGTAAATTTTATTTTAGAATGTTTTATACTACTACTAGTAGGCCAACAGCCTAGACATTGTCACCGTGCAATGCTTTAAAACAGATGTTTACATAGCTCGATTTGCACCGCCATCGTTGAAACACAATGTATTTCAAACTCCAGTTTGTCCCTCTTTCAGGGTGAAACAGCCCTCCCGCGCTCAGTTTTTGGACTCCTCAATGTTGCAACATTTTGGCTGGACCGACTTTTATTTGGGCCATCATTTCCCATATTCACTCTGTCTGTGTGGGTTAGGGATAGGGACACACACATCACAAATGCAAAGTATGGGTAGCCCAGTCCTAGAGCTCTCGCCTTTGGACACAAGGTTCATGGGTTCGATTCCGGGCGCCGCCAATTCTGCATATGAGTGAGTAGCATGGCTTGGTGCAGCAGGTCGTGCGGGAAGTAGCTGATGGTATAGGCGTGGCGCTCCACCTCAGCAATCCATCTCCCAACTACTGTAATTGGATTTTCATATACTCACAGCACATACAGGCACACACATAGATGGATCTAGAAATGATGGGCCCCTGGGCCACCACCAGCCAGAGAGGGGGGGGGGGAGTTTTAGGGCAGCCCAAAGCTAGGGGGGCCCTCTAACAGCAGATTAATATGGTTTTATTTGTATTTATACAGCAAGGCTGCACAGTGGGGGCCCTGTGATACAATTTTCCCAAAATTTGCTGCAACGCCCCTACACACACACAGATCCAGGCATGCAGTATATCTCACAGGTTTCCAGTTAGATTAAAATAGTCAGATTAATCTGTTTTTTTCACTAGTCCTTACCCATTCTCATTTATTAACACCAAATTATGTAGTGTGGGTATGCAATGTAGCATATGTATGATGTAGATGTATGTTTTTTGATGTGATAAATCAGTAGGACTAGACCATCATATAATGAATGACACCAGATGAAAATGTGTTGAAGGGACAACCCCATCCCGTTCTCCTCCACGAATATGACTTCAGGAGAAATGGAATGCAGTGAAATATAGGGAGAAAGTGTACAAATGTTCAAGTAACAAGAAAGTGTATAGGAGTGTTTTTTTGTAGGACAAAAAAGTGTGCAAAGCTAGGTGAGGCTTTGGGGTAGGCAGCTTACTTAGGGTCGTTAATTTTCACGCTTGTTGAGAACTATTTAGTCTTGGCAGGCTGCCGGGAGGATCTGCAATAACGTTGGGGGTGGGCTTGCCGCCCATGTAGAATGGATGGATATTGGTCAAAAAGGAGACATCGTAGATGAAGGATGGGTGGAGAAAGATCAACATTTGGAATGTCGGAACAGGTTTTAGAAAAAAGGGTCAGATGTAGAGTTATTGGCCGGCTATCCAGGGTTTGATGAATTCAGTGTCATAATCTTCATATATGGAGATGGCCATATATAGTGTCACGCTCCATATGGCTATGATGTGGTGTGTCACGAGATGTGGCAGACTGTCATTCATATATGGAAGCATGTGTGCATCACATGATTACCGTAAACGCACCTAAGAGGGAGCTGGGCTGGCCATTTGGCCAATGTCCAGCTCTTGTGAGCAGCTTTCCTCAAAGGCACGTTCATGGCAACATTCTTGTCACATTTAATAGATGGTATACGCAGTGGTGCTAATTACTTCAAAGATAATTTATTAGGCCAAAGGCCAAACGTTGTTATGGTAGATTTAATTCAATGACAAATAGGAGTTACGGAAAGAACAGATGGCCTGTAATTTCTCACACGTCTTTTACTCTCACTGTGGTGACTTTGCTTCAAAGCCTTTAACTCTCCTGCACACACTCACCCGCCCCCACATCATACATTCTGCATACACTGATAGCATTAGACTGTTAGTCCTTATCACCACGGCAGGTATAACAAATTGTAGCTTTTAATTAAAAGACAGCCACTGTCACACCTTCTCAATGTTTGTGCTCAGGAGTCATTTGTGAGCAACAAGGACCTCAATAAAGATTAACCTCCAGTGTTAGGTGTGTGTGTGTGTGTGTGTGTGTGTGTGTGTGTGTGTGTGTGTGTGTGTGTGTGTGCGTGTGTGCGTGTGTGCGTGTGTGAAGGGTGTGCATACATGTTTAATTGCGTTGCTTAATGCTTGATGTTAATTGTCACTGAAGAATAAAGACAAACAAGAGAGTCAGTGCAAGAAAAAAGGAAGCAAGAGAATGAAAGAAAGATAGAACAGCCCAGCCACTATTAGAATTTTACTCCCTTGAGCTTAAATATTAATTTCTCAATCAATCGATCGAGGCTCAAGCTTTAGGTGGAACGTGGAAAATAAAAATATCGTATCCTCCACCTCCATCACCCATTAGCCAGCCTGGCCCATGCATGGACCAAAGTCATTAAAATGTTGATCTTCAAATCGAATGCAATAATTTCTGTTTGAGGGTGCTGTTAGATATTTTATTTCAATTATGCTTTATTATCTCATGATTTGTGACCACACTTAAAAATGTCTGTATGGGATGTCCGCACCATACTAAGTTCTTTTGCTCATACCATGAACTATTTTTCATGTTCATAATTTGCATCTTTAACTAGTCTAGTATTTGTCGCCCACTGCCGATTGCAACTTACACCAATGGAAAATGATACAGCCTAAAGGATAAACAACAAAAATGGAGACAACATTATGGCCTTAACGATGAGAACAACAATGACCAGCCACTGTGATAAAGAAGCAAAACTGGATTGATCAACTAATTTCATGTGTTCCGGAGTGGGAAAAAAGGCCTCTGACCAAATGACAGACCAGATGACACTATCGTGACACTTAACTGTGTTATGAAAATCCATCCAATGGAAATGCGACAACCATGGACTGATCTATGTTATACCAACATTTTCATGGTATAAAAGTGTCTGTAAGTGATGTGATCGACGATCAATGCCTTGTGGACATTCTTTATTCTATATCTTTGCAAGTGTAACACTCTGGATCTGAATTTATGATAAAATATGAATTGAAAGTTCTATTCCAGAACTTACTATGTTGTCTGGTGACCTTTTTTCTTAAATACTCTATATGTCAATGCTTTCATACCTGGGTTAAAGGATTTCATGGTTATACATCTTTAAAGGTGAATTTATAAAGCCACTTGGTCATACAGTATTTCCATCAGGTGTGTCTGGAATTGTAAATGGTGTGTTTAAATAGTGCCCTTTTCTGAGGCACTTTACATTGATTGAACATTACATTCAGCCATAAACACATGGATGACAGAGCCATGCAAGGTACCAACCTGCACCAGGAGCAATTCAGTGTGTTGCTCAGGGACACTTTGACACCAACTCTGGGGGAGCCCAGGTTCAGTCTGGCCATCAATATACCATAATGTATTGGCAATGAAAAGCATTCAAAGATTACAAGAGAGGTCACAGTTGGGGATCTGTTCCCTTGTAGTGTATAAAATAACATTTGATGTACCGTCAATTCTCTGAACCCACACATTGACAAAGGGAAAGTTTGCTGAATGATTACTGGTGTAGACGGCATGGGGACTGTAATTGAACTGGCCAGTGTAGGAGGATCGACTGGTGCATTGGACTGTATTGGAACACGACAAACTGCTTGTTCAATCTGTCTGTCTCCTCTTTCTCTGGTGTGTGTTATTATAGTGAAACTGCACGCCTTCTTCAGGCTGAACCTTATATGCATTGAAAAACACAAAGACTATTCATTTCAAATTCCTTTATCATTTTCACTATTCAACTCCTACTCCTAACTCCTACTCTTTACTGTTACCGTTGCAACGCTTTGTGGATCCTGTTGGCACGCCAAGTGCCGCGCTTGCACATGCATGAGCGCGCACCAAATGTTCCGTCACTTTAATTACACAGAACATTGACCGTTAGAGTCTGTTTTCAAGTAATTTATGTACTCGGTGCAACCAGCGCAGCCATTTAAGAGTAGACAGATTTTTTAAAACAGGTGATGACCTGGCCAGTTATATTCTGCAGTTAAATGGATCCTTTGTTCTCTGTCTCCCCTCCCCATGCCTGTCACTGTGCTCTGTGTTAATTTATTTCTGGTGTCCAATTGTGTCCAAATTTGGTTCCATTTATACACTTGAAACATTACAAATGGATACATGTACACTTGGCTCTCTAAGTTATTCAATGGCATCACAATGGGCTAATAATGTTCTTTAAAAGCCATATTATATGTCTTTCTTCCCCATCTTTCCTCCATCTTTTTAAACTATGAGCCATATTACTTTGATATTTTCTTTAGTACAGACAGATAGAAATGTATAAGGAACACCAAGCTGTCAATAAGTCTTTTCATGCCTTTATTGAGCGGTAGCTCGACAGGAAAGGGGGAGAGAGATTGGGAGTGACACACGGTAAAGGCCATCGAGCTTGGGAGTCAAACCCGTGGAATACGGTTGGGAATGCTGCCAAAGCTGGCTTGGCAGCCTGGGTCTTATTGTCTAGTTTTAGTCAACTAAATATTATTATATTTTGCAGGAGAGAGCGAGGACTAGCACTTATTACAAACATATTCCCATTAGTTATGCAGGGAACTGAAGTCTTCTCACACTCTAAAAGAAAAACTGGATGTCTGTGTGCCCTTGAGTTAGACACAGATAAGTTGGTTGCACAGCTTGAATCTGCCCTTGGTGAAGCTCTGCTCCCAGCAGGATCCTGTAGGGAGTTAATGAATACGTCTGTCCACAGTTTGACTCTGAAAACATTTAGTATGAGGGAAACAGAGGATACCATTTGACTAAACACATCAAGCATTCCCGCAAGATACCACTTTGTCTGTTGGTCACTGGTATCATAGAATTATTGATCCCAAAAATGTTGTATCAGAGAGAATCCTCTCTAAAAACTGTGTTGCAAGGAATTCTCTTTCACTCGAAAAACACCACTATGCCAGGCAATTATCTTTGAATCAAAAATTGTTCGGATCTCACTGCATTATGTTCGGCTGTAAAACCATTATCTCACAGGAAAATTACCTTGACTCTGTGAGGTTCCGTTTCCCCTTTCAGGGCAGGATAGGGTGAGTGTAAGCCCTGATTACCCACCACCATGATTATGTTATTTCTGATGATGATGATGTTGATGGCAATGATGAGGAAGGCGAATCAAGTCCCATAGTGGTAGTGTAGCTAATGCCTGCATTAGCTACACTACCCATCGTTTCACTCACACTCAAGCACGCACACAGAAACAAACACAAATGCACGCACACGCACAAGTGCGCACACTGGGCGGTATGGAGGTATTAGCCCACTTCTCTCCTTGATGAGGGGCTGTTTCCCATCGATCCGGACAGAGGCGAGAGCAGGGGGGGGGAGAACAGAGTCTGAGAGGTGACAATATTGAAAGTGAAAATGATGACAAGACAAAGGGGGAGATATACAAAGGAAAGAGATGCAGAGAAAGGGACGTGGGGGGGTGGAAAGTCTGAAGGGAAATTATACTGTTACATTTCCAGCTGGGGACAAAAAAAGCAGGTGACACAAGGATGAGCACTGGAGTGTGTGTGTGTGGGGGGGGGGGGGGGGGGGGTTGGGGTGAAGAAAATGTGGAGAAGAGGGCACAGACAAATGCCAGAGATAAAAGAGAGCTGACAGAGAAACAAATAGAGAGACAGGACATCAAGGGGAGGAATAGACAGGGGGTAAGAGAAGGCACAGAGGAGGAAAAATATGAAAGGTAAAGGACAGCACAGGGGATGAGTGAGAGGAGAGAAAGCAAAAAGATGACAGAGGTCAGGTTCTGAAGAGAAGGAATCATTTTAAGATAGAAGAAGAGTGTAAAAATAGACCCTGGAAGGTGTAATTATCTCTACTATGTAGAACCAGATCGGCACTCAATAGAGTGCCAACTTTACGTATTGAGGACAAGTAGGCCATGGCCTGCTTTTGCATGAGCAGAGCAAGTGATCACAGAGCAAGTACCCCAACACCTCCAGGAGATAATACTCATGACAATTTATGTCATCTCCTAAACCAGTCACTCGGGGTACTTCGTGGGATGGTCGACGACTGTGAACCGATCACTATACCACTCACTCAAGTAATGATGATGATTATTGTCTGTTGGATGTCCTGGCTAACTACTGAGATCCAATATGGACTGTAACCTCCAATATGGACTATCCTGTTCAATCCCCACAGGCATCCACAGTTCTAATCTACTCTGGCAATATAATGCTGGTTGGGGGGTGCACAAGCTTGAACAATGGTTCTCTGTTCCACTTCGCCTTACATGGAATCCGTCATTACTGCTGATGGGTGTTGTTTATGAACAAGCATATCCTTCTCTTATACACATTTGAGAAGTTTTTGGAAAAGAAAAATGGCATACCATAACCATTCCTCCAAGTTCAGCTCCACTGAACAGGCCTAAGCCAACCTGTGGGAGCCATGAGTGCAGCAACAGAGATCAGAAGTCAGTTGTGATTGTCTGGGCACCCTGCATAGAAAAGAATACCAGTCAGTAGGATTCTTGTTTTCATCTTTTGTCATTATTCCCCCATACCTATAGTAGAGGGCGATCAAAGGATAAGATTCTGTGTCTTTGGATATACTGTATAACAGTGTGTATCTTGGACTTAGTAGTTTCAACAACTCATCGTGTTACTGAGAGATCTAAATTATTGTCACTAATTGTGTTTTTTTTAATGTATGCGTGGGACCTAAATGGAAACAAGACGGTGAGGTCTTTCTTCGTTTTTTATCCTTTTGGACTAATATGCTTTTGACTGTACCATGTACTTTTTTGCATTTCTTTTTTGTCCAATCAATCAATCAATCAATCAATCAATCAATCAATCAATCAATCAATCAATCAATCAAAGACATCAAGCTTAACAGTAGCATTACTGCTTTTACTATCTCACCATCCATTTTGCTATTTTTATTATTGTTGTCTGACTAGTTTTTGCCTCTGACTGTTCTTCTCAGAATATTTTAATTCTGTGCTGTACCTGTATAGCACGTTGTAACAGTATTGGGAAGGACACTTCAATAAATAACATTTACCACGTCAAACCTGGTAATGTAAAGCTGATCGTGGGGGTCTGTGCCCTGTATTGATGCTCAAAAATAGATCAGAGATCCGAAAATCTGATGTCAGAGCCTTTACACTTCCCTTCATGCACAGCATTCTAGTCCAAAGAAGCTCCCGCACAGCTGGAAACATTCTATTCAGTCTCAGACAATAGTAGAGTGAGTGGTTATGGTTCAGGTGCTATTGAAAATCAGCAATTTCTCACGTTTCTTCATGTAGGACATTTCATTCCCTTGTCAATCTGGGAGGAACCTTTAGTCTGGAGGAGAATGTAGGGCAATGGTCAGTTGATGCTTTTTTGTGGTCACTTTGTACTTTGCTATACTACAAAAATACTGACTCATGCCCTTTGTAGCATATTCAATGTTTTCCATGACGCAATATTAATTCTTATTAATTCTTAATTCTTAGTACTGTGAACAACAGCCTAATCAGCTTAATCTGTGAGCTATATGATTCTCTTTAGGATCGACAGTGATTGTCACGATCAGAAATGACTGCATTAAAGGCCAGAAGGATAATGGATTGCATTTTTATAGCGCTTTTCTATGCACAGCGTGTATACTCAAAGCGCTTACAATGGTCCATTCATTCATACATTGGGAAATAGAGCGGCGAACAGTCAATGCCAGCGTCCCCACTTCCCACATTCACACACCAGTGGTGGTAACCACTGGAGGCAAGGTGGGGTTCAGTGTCTTGCCCAAGGACACTTCGACATGTAGACAGGAGGAGCCGGGAATCGAACCGCCGACCACTGGATCATTGGCCGACCTGCTCTACCTCCTGAGCCACAGGAGGTAGAGCAGCAAGAGATGTGGGGTTGAGATGGCTATGTAATGTTATTGAATGTTAAGACGAGAAGAGTCCAAAGGTGGCTGAATCAACCATTTGTTGACACCTATCTGCCAGTGCAAAAAAGACACTGCATGCTCTCAGCACGTGATATGGCCAAGCCAGGCTAGTGTTATCCTTCTAGAGGTGTATGGTCATTAATAGATCATCCAGGCTGACTAGAATCCAGCACTGGAGACATGACCAAATGTATGTCAGTCATCTTGTCAATTGTGACATACTTTCACCACCAGGCCTGAGCGTGTGCCATAGACTGTAATGTCTTTGAAGTGCCTGAAGTAACGCCCTACCTCTCTCTGTCTTTGCACACAGATCTAACGTGATAACTTCCCTAACAATAATTGTTTGGGGATTTCTGAAGATTGGGCTGGGGAGTGGTAAATTATAATAAAGGATTCTTATTACAAAAAATGATAATTATAATTATAATCCATCCTTGCAAATTACTTTTCTGTTTTGCGTTTTAAATGTTAGTAAAAATAAACACTGTAGCCCTGCAAATGAAGATAAAGTTTTATTAGTTACAGACTACCATCCTATAATTACTTGCTTACGGGAAGATACTGTAGTTCTGTACCTGGCAATCTGTACCTAATTGTTTAGGGTATGATGATGTCGCTTGCATAAATATTCAGTGGCATATATAGTATGATATGAGCTTGTAGATTGTCTCTATCAGATAGTAATCCTACTTAAAGGTAGAGGAAGTGATTTCACTTTTGTCAGATATCACCCCAATTTTTTTCTGTTAAAATGCTCTATTATAAGGTGTGCAGACCACCCCCCCCCCCCCCCCCCAAGTTAGCAGAGGAACTAATAAAAGTTCCCCAGGGTGAGGGGGAGGGTGAATTCTCCTCCAATCAGGATCGAGCAGCAGGTTCACATAGTGTAGCTACCCCTAGTGCACCAGGCTGGTACTACACAATGAATTTCAAATCACTTACCCTAGCTTTAATGTTTTCAAATAAGATCCAACAACCCCAATTGTCTGCCAACTGTTGCTACTCAAATATTAATACATGGTGATCAAATTGGTATATTTTGGCTGAAGTCACAGTTTTGCAGCATTAAACTAATATGAGGCATACTGTATCTAAACATTGATTTGAATGTGATTATTTGAAATAAACAGGGTGTTATAGTACATTCTAGACCTATCCTTTATCAAAAGCTGAACCTGCTTTCAAATCTGAAGTCATCTAATGCTAAATATGTGCTGCCTAGCATACAAAATGAAAATATCATGGAGAGCTGTAGGCATGTGCAACACTTAAATATACGTACACACATCCACATACCGACTGCATTTGTAACAACTGCTTTGTTTGTCCAGCAAAATTGCCACTCTGCTGTATAAAGATAGATAAATACTCTTCCATACTCTTCACACCCACACCAGAGTACACATGCACAGTGCACATACGTGCGCACACACATGCATGCACACGGCGGCACACACACACACACACACACGCACACACACACACACACACACACACACACACACACACACACATTGAGTGTTGTTGAGGAGCTTTATTACAGGTGTGTTATCTGATTGTAATTATGAGTCATGCTTTTCAGAAATAAACCATCAAGCTTTACACATAGCATCCTCAATCCTCCCCCTCTCCCCCGTCTCTTGTGTCCACATTATTCTGTTGTCTGTCTGTCCTTTGGCTCCTTGTCTTTCTGTCTGTTCCTCTCTATTTACTACTACTGTACTATTGCACAACTGGAGGGGATTTAAATGATACGTGCCATGAATACATCATTAACCTCATAAGAAACAGCTGGGGGATGTTGCATAGACCTGAATCCATTAAAGGACAACTTTAGTGTTTTTCAACCAAGGTTCATATTTTAGACTGTTATTAGACAAAGTAAAAGGTGAATGTCTTTTCATTTACTACTTTCTTCAGTTTTAGTGATTTTAGCTACTTTTGACAGGGGTGCTGGGGCATTCGCCCTAATTATGTCTGTTTTTCCATTTTTAAATCACTAAAACTAAAGAAAGAAATGAATACTCACATTTTACTTTGTCTAACCTAAAAATAAGAACATTGGTTTAAAAAAAACAACTAAATTTGTTCTTTAAGGAGACAAAGATGCCTCAAATGAATGTCCCTAGAATCAAATAGGAAATCGTATCATTTCCCTATAGATGTTCCCCTTTTTTCTGGCTACATGTAAAACTAAACAGCAAAAACGTTACTCATGCAGACCAGGACATGGCTTCTCTTATTCCCAATTGTTCCTTTGCAACACAATCAAGTTCAGTGCCAACAGATTGCCATTCTGTCTTCTCAGCAGCCCTATAGGCCATTTAACTGCAGGTTTCTGAACTGATCGTCTTTTCATTCCCTGGCTGAATGATCCGCTCTACCCTCCAGACGTTGATTTACCGTCCGCCTCCTCTGTGATGTGGTGACTAGATATGGCGAATCTCACCAGGCTCATTTGGCTCAGTATTCAAGAAGTTCCCATCATCAGTGTGCGATGGTTTCCCAGGCAGCGCACGCTCATTCAAAACCACAAAAGGAACATTTTATCCAAAGTAAAACCATGCAAAAAAAGAGCAAGCATGTGATCATATAGGCTGACTGTCTTCCTGACTGACTGCCTGCCATGTTCCTCTCCCCGTTTTGTTTGCGGTTAGGTGATGATTCATGCAAGCGAAACAATGAGCTGAAATGGCATAACAGACAACTTATGCGAAAGAGAGGGTTGGGGAGAGGGAGAGAGACAGAGAGAGAGACAGATAATGGTGAACCAAAGCCATTGTGAGAGAGAAGTGAAAGAGACAGTGATCTGCAGTCAGATTGAAAACGGGGCTGGCGGCGGTGGTTGCATGGCCTTTTAATGAGCCTCACAGTTGATTGTGAATGATGAGACGTAACCTTGTCATTTTCAAAAAGGCTTGAATCTATGGAACAGGAATTGGACTTTTTTTTGTCTTTTCCCTTCCTTTTGGTTTTACAAATAGAAGACAGCAGGAGTTAATTGGAGACCTTGATATGCCAATACGCACACACACACACACGCACATGCACATACCCTGCCTCCCTTCTTCCGCCCTTCACTCACATGTTCCCTCAAGATTAAAAGCAAACAAAGCATGCGTACAGATGCATGTACACACTTGCTACAGTGTATCTACAACATGCTGTTGATTATAGGTCAAACACACTGATTATTTGTCAGGGGCAAGAGACATGACTCACATGCATGTACACACACAAACAGCGACACATGCACGCCCACACACGTGTACACCGCAGGGGGGTGTAACATGTCACAGCAGGTGCCCTCCTTTCTCCACACCACATGTGCACATGGGTCAAATCCTCACTGCAGTCCATTGGGCTCTGAGTATTAAATTGCACCAAATTGATTTATTTTGTACCCCTTCAAAGTTACTGTACTGTACTGTGCAGATAATACGGTTCAGCACAGACTTTTTTTGTGTGTGTGTGTGTGTGTGTGTGTGTGTGTGTGTGTGTGTGTGTGTGTGTGTGTGTGTGTGTGTGTGTGTGTGTGTGTGTGTGTGCATGCAAATAATTGTGTAAAAATTATTTCATTAAAGTATCATGATGATGCGGACTGGCAAGCGCTCGGGTGCATGCGTTCTGTCCGACATCTCAGGGATCCGATGGGGCGGGGGTCCGATGGTACGGATCGGGCGGGGGTCCGATGGGGCGGGGGTCCGATGGTACAGATGGGGTGGGGGTCCGACGATCGGCCCGCGCTCCTCCAGAACGGGATTTTCTACAAGTTCACAAACTGCCTTGGACACGGCCTGCGCGGGTCCCCCTCTCCCCCTCTCACTATACGGCTTTTAGAGAAAGAAAGGAGGGAGACGAGAGTAGTGTAAAATAAAGCGAATTGCCCCGCACCCCCCTCTACCTGACAGCTCGTGATCATGCAAATTTCGTATGTATAACTACAGCACTCTACCCGCCTTTGTTTTTAAATGCCCCCCAATTACCATGTCGGCAAAACCATTCACACCGTGGCCAAAGATGCGCTGGACCCCCGCCCGCTCCCACTGCAATCCTTAACTCAAAATAAAACGATGCACTGGGTGCAAAAATCACCGCCGGAATGACATGCATTTCATTAATAAGCAGCTTCTAATAATTAAGGCTTTGAACATAGGCCTACTTGGATTTTCCGCCACTCTTCCTCCTCCAATCTCCTGTTTTATAGTCCCAGTGTGAGATGTGTGTGAGTTTTTAAATCGTAGCCTATAGCGCCCACGCATGATGCAGAAGTCCGTTTGGTATGGAAGTACCTTAGGGTCATAAGAAGAGATCTATCCAAAGAGATGACCTGCATCACCCTTCATTAGGCTACTGAAATTGCCATAATTCCATCATTTTCTCCTTACCATAACAACAGTGTAAAACATACATGCAAACATGCAAACTAATTAAAAGTTCTGTTGAACGCTTGGGAGTAGCATATCCTGTGTAGGCCTACATATTTTGTGGGTGTAGGATGCAAGCATTTGGGGTGAGGGGCAGCTCAAAAGTGTTATGTGAGCCTGACATATTTGAATATATGAAAAATGTGCTTTTATTCTTATTTAATACACTTGCTTTTCCCTCTTTTGGGGTGTCTGATGGGGATGAATATATTGTTATTGTCTTTGAAGAGGTGATAATAGCTAGCTTAGATTTTCGAGGCAATTCACCCATTAACCAAACAATAGACCTTTCAATTAATAGGCTACTAATGAAGTGTGCTATAAGCACACTATTTTGATTAGTTGGCCATTCAAACAATGTTATGGCTTGCATTGAAAAGACCTGCTTGATGGACTTGTGACGTTAACTCTGTTTATTCACATTTCCTAAATGTCTGAAAAGTCATCAAATTACGATGTCTTTCGTAAAATAAAATATAGCAATATTTGAACTTGGTATTTGAAAAAATCCTGGCTACAACACTGTCTCTAGGGTAGCTGGAAAGATGTGACAGGTTATTCCTTTGCCAGGAATAATATCAGAACACATTAAGGGTGGGTATGGTGAAGGTCTATTTAATCCCATCAAACGACAACGTTGGAGATTCAAATTAAAAGTATATTTAACTTTCAAAAAACATTTGGTTATTTCATCTAATCAGTCTCACATGAGCACCCCAGACAGTTTTTGCATTACTTGATTCAGTATTTAGATATTTGTGTCCCAGCACCACCCAGGTTGAGTCTTTGAGGAAATTCTCATTTTTCTTTTATCATAACTACAATTTGACATATTGTTTGTGAAGTTTGACCCACCAGTTCTTGAGATATGGTTTATAGAGTAATGTCTTGCAGAGAAACAGGAATTTAAGAATTTCGCTTTTAAAGATGTAGTTCTTGGTCTGGGCATTGAGGGGTGCACTGTTTCCTCTTCTTTGCTGAGCAGTTGGGGCATGAGAATACCTCCTCAATACTGTGGGGGTAGTGTTGAGTCAGGGTGTTTGAATAGTAGCCTAATAATAGTAGCTAAAATGAATGTGTACCTTACAGGCCCTAAAAGAAAAATCATTAACATGGTGAAACACAACTCGATGTTGTCGTGAAGTTGTGTTTCACCTTTTTTCCCAGACCTCCATTTCTAGGAAACTTCAAGGTATATTGACAGTAACATGTTAAAAATGGGTAGAATTCCCCTTTAATAGTGTGTCCATTCATACAGTGGTTAATGCATATTAAATTAAGTGTTCGCTTTTGTTGTATTGATCTAGTGGTTCACAATGTGTTAATGTCCCACTTTCAAGAATCAAATCAAATCAACTTTATTTATATAGCACATTTAAAAACGATTTTCATCGTACCAAAGTGCTTGACAATACAACTCAACACACAACACAGTACATGAGGAACCAATAAATTAAAATGATCAGCACACAACAGTGGTGCAGCATAAAACAAAGAAGGGGACAAAACAACAACAAAAAAAAAAGGTCTAGGAACAGAGTAGAAATTAAAGTGCATGGGCGTTAAGGGCCCTGGAAAGCTTCGGAGTAAAAATACGTTTTCAGTCTTTTCTTAAAAGACTGAAAACATTGACAATGGCTAGGGCCTTTCCTAGATGTTCACAACAACAAAGCTTCTCTTGTTCCAAATTGTTTTTAAACGTAAAACAAAATAACGTGGTTAATGTTCATATATACTGCACTTTGGTTCTTATTAAGTCTTCAAATAACACAACTCTTATTTTTATTATTTACCGTGGGTATGCTGTATATTGTATTGAGAATAAGCTAATAACGCCAAAAAGCCCAATAATATCGAAGTGATTCTCAACTTCTGTACTGCTGATGTGGTGTCATAGAGCTCATGCAAAACATTTTTAGAAACACAAGCACTTCATTAATAGTCTATTAATTGGTAGGTCTATTGTTTAGTTAATGGGTGAATTGCTGTAGCAACCCTTGGCTGGTGAATGAGGTGAAGTCCAACTGATGATTTTAGTCCATTTATTTAATCAACGTGAAAACTAAAAACAAAGCACAAGCAAAGGCAACAATCAAATATAAGGCAGACATAATACAAAATATACATTCCCAGAATAATAAAAGTAAAATAGAAAACCACAACATCAATAAAAGGCATATCAAAAAGTTACAAAGTCCATACAAAAACAACAATAAACCCAAAGACCTAAACCATGGAGTATTTACCTTGTTCCCTCTTCCAGCTAAGGTGCTAAGGTGTGTAAGATGCATGACGTTACTGATCACAATCATCATGTGTTTGTCTCCCAGAGTCACTATTAACAAAGACAATAATTAGAATCTTCATGTCACATAATGTTCTACTCACTCATTGCATTTTTATTTCTCCTATACTCACTTTAATTTGTTGGTCCTTTTAAAACAACTGGATCCAACACTCGCTCCTCACTTCAACCATGTCTGTGTTCCAAGAAGTGGCTAACAACCAACAGTGAGAATGAATTAAACTCTTATATGTCACACACATATTTCACATGTTTCATGATCACATTCCATTATTTTAGCCTTCAGTCGTGTGTACTCACTTCGGTAGGTCTCTGTTTCATTTAAAAACGCATTTAGCGTGGTCCGTGTTTGACCGTGTCTGACGGCGTCTCGAGCAGCAAACTTTTCCTCACACTCACGCTGAGATCCTTTTGACTCGTCAATGCACTACTAATGAGCCAATACTTCCGGTAAGTATTTCCGGCAACTCCGTTGAGCACTGCAGCCCTTCAAAATAAAAGCTCCTGCCTCTGTTGCATTTTCGGGTCCGTTACACTCCCACCAAAAATCTCACGTGGGCATGGAGTGTCATACGTAGATTTTTCCCAGTCCGAACAGGGACAACAATGTAAGTATCAATCCACATGAGCATTAACCTCACAGGGTCAGGGATGTCAAAAACTAAAAGCTCCTCCAGTTGCAGTATAGACTGAGAAGTTGAAAGTACGAAAACACTACAGCCATACGCCAATGCAAAGCCATGAACATTATTGCTGGTTAAAATTACTGAGTTCCTTTAATTTTACTTTCCTCCTTGATTGATGTTGCGTTCCTGATATGATCTGATTGAGCCTTCAGGCACCCTTTTATCTGGTTGAAGTCACACCTTTTAAGATCTTTGATTGTAGCCCCTTTGTGTCTAATCATTCTCTGTTGCCGGTCTTTAAAGGGATGCTTTCGGAATTTTTCTTTTGTAGTGTATTCATGGTCTAACATTTTCCCAACGATAAACACTTCTTTTGCTTCTAGGCAGTGCTTCATTTTGATCCGGCTGAGAAGAGGCTCATGTCGTGGTGGTGGTCCCTTGGGTTCCAGAAATTTCCACTTGGAGCGGTCTTTGGTCCCATCCACCTCCCACCGTGACTCACTTTTAGCTTTCTTCTTTCCGTCAGCAACATGTACTTCACCATTTTTCACCTTCTTGAGCTTGACATCATTATAGCCCTGTCTCTGTTTTTTAAACTTCTCTTCAACTTTCTTAGATTTGAGCTCGAAGTCATCCTGGGACACCGTTTTGTTATCACCATCACCATCCGACTCCAACATGCAAGTGGCATCAGCAGGGGTAACTGGCGATAGCTCTTTGGTAATTATTCTGTGACACATACCGGTGGGGTTGGGAAGGTCTGGTTGTGGCGAGGAACAGCCCACAATGCTCCACCCCAGATCAGTTTTCATCGCATATGGTTCATTTTGTTTGCCCAGTATTACCTGTTTAGGGGCCAATGCAGCAGAACAATTGTAACCTATTAGCAGTCCCACATCACAATCCTTGAGAGGTGACATCTCATCTGCAATCTCTAATAGATGATCCCACTGCCTTGCTGTTTCACAGGTGGGGATGCTAGTTCGATTTGCAGGTATGTAATCCTTTGTATAGACAAGTGGAAGGTCTATGAAAATGGATGAATTGTATCCTCTGACTCGAATGCCCGAGATCCTTTCACTGTGTACAAGATTGTTATTTCCACTGAGCGTGGTCAGTTTCAATTTAACTGGGTGCATCTTTGCCTTTAATGACTGGCTCAAACCCCTTTCAATAAATGTTGTGTCACTCTGCGTGTCGAGCAAGGCATAAACAAGCTTCTCCGTGTTCGGTTCATCCCTAATTGACACCCATACCGGCACAACCATAGAGGTATTAGCGGATCCATTTCCGGCCACACTGAGTGATGTTGCTGCAGTTGGAGTGTCAGTATCGTCCTGTGATGGAGCGGATACAAATGCCTCCGTGCCGCGACTAAAATCGTGGAGGCAGGTTGGATGATTTTCCTTACAGACTTCACAGACTAGGGGATAACGGCAATGTTTTACATTATGGCCTTGTCTTAGGCATCCATAACAGAGTCTCCTTTCCCTTATATAGTTGCATCTCTCCTCCAAAGGCATAGTTGTGAACTGTACACAGCCCTGAAGTTGATGCTGATTGTCTTCACAGAGTATGCATAGAGGTTTTGAAGCCTTAGAATATTGATAACCACCATCCATGTTTGCTTGGGTATGGAATACACTAGCCTGGTTGCCCCTCGTTTCCCTGTGCTGTGTTCTTCCCATAGTAGAATCTGCAGATCTAAGTGCATGAAGGGATGTGATTGGGTTACAAGCAATTTCTGCCTCCATGGCAACGAAGTCAGAGAAATCCTTAAAACTAGGGAAATCTTTGTTGTCATGCAGACGCTGTGCAACTTGCCTGTTCCACATAGAAGCAGTCCATTCCGGTAGTTTTTGTATAAGCCTTTGATTTTCTTCGCAGTCATTTAAAATGTCTAAACCCTTCACGTGGGGCATGGCATCTTGACAGGACTTTAAAAAGTCGGCAAATTCTCTTAAGCCTATAGCATCCTTATTGTTAATCTTGGGCCACCTTGTAAGTCTTTCCCGGAAGGCTCGCTGAATAGTAAAAGGCTGCCCATAGCGCTGCAGCAGTCTGTCCCAAGCCTCGCCATAGGCGTCCCCATCGCTCCTATAAAAGGTGCCCTCCAGAACCTTACGTGCCGAGCCACCCACATATCTCTTAAGGTAATACATTTTTTCTGCGGATGAAATGGGCCGCTGATCAACTAGTGAGCTGAATGAAGCCTTCCACTCAATGAAGCTTATCGGATCACCCATAAACACAAAAGGCTCTGGAACGGGGAGTCTGTTTAGGGCCATGCTGTTGTAAATTGCCTGTGTGAGGGAAGTAACATCAGGGTGTGCATTTTTCTCCATAGTGATATCCAAATTATGGATTGCGTTTGAAACAACAGGCTCTTCTACATTGATCTTAAGATTAGGGTTAATGTCATCCCTAGTGACCTCCTCTTGTACAGCTTTATTGTACACCGACAGTCTGGCTCGAGCCACTTTAACATTTCTCGCTGCTTGTAGCTGCTCAAGTTCTCCCTTTTGAATCTCAATGTTAGTCCTTCTTTTTTGTTCTTCTACTCGAGACTCATATTCGGCCTCCTTCGCAGCGAGATCGGCTGCTGCCTCCAGGCGACTGGCTGCCACAGATGGAGCTTTAGAGTGGTGGCTCCTTATAGAGCCAATTTGTGACGGGGCCCCAAATATGGACTCGGAGGAGTCACGTAGACGCAGTTCACGAAGGAGATTGTTCTGTGTTTCCGCATCAAATTCTTCATTTAACATTGCGTCATATGCAATTTGCAATAGGTCTTTTGAGATGGCCTCACAAGCATCCACCCTGCGCCTTATGTCCGCAGCTGGTGTGCTGTGCTCCCTTATTTCAACATAGAGCTTGAGTACATTTTCCTTACTTTTCACCACCTCATCAATTAGGAGTTCTATTTCGTTTTCTGGAATATTAGACTTCAAACTGCTCCTTGCTTTGCGCACAACTTCCTTCCATTTCTCATACATAGTGAGCAGTGTTTTAACCTTTTTGTCCAAAGTTTCCTTTTGAAATGCAAGCATTTTCTCAGTTGGGGCTTGTTTGCGGTTGCTGCGTCGAATACTTGAGCTTTCTTCCTGGATTTTATCCTGGAGATCCATCCATTTTTCTTTTAGATCCGTCAAGGTTTGTTCTTTAGCGGCAATTGCGTCCTTTAATGTCTGCCTTTCCGCAGGTCCTTTTTCCCCTTGTAAAGTATCCTTTAAGACCTGGATTTCCGTGTTTGTGTTTTCCATTTCCTTTTGCAATTCATGGTCTAAATCGGACCCTTGTACCGACACACTTATTTCTGGCATTGTTTGTTTGAAACCGTAACAGAGTACTGAAAAATGACAGTAAAAGGAACCAATAAACCCTTACACACCAGATGCCCGTTTCATGAAAGGCATTGACCTTTGTATAGACCTCAAAAAACAGTGTTTAAAACTGTATGAAACATTTCAACCATATGAAAGATGTCACAACCTGGTATCAACCTCAAAACCCTTTTTACTCATGGATGGGACAGAGCTTGGAAAACCTTTTATACCATTCTCAAAAAGGTAGGTGAAAATGTCCAGTTCATTTTCCTGTGTAAACCTTTATTTTCCTAAAAGTGTGCGTGTGATGTTCAATTGTGCATGTGTGTTTGTGTAATGGAATGATCACCGTCTCTCCTAGACCACTGACCACCAGAAGGCAGGCTGATGGAGGATGGGGTGTAGTAGGCCTAGTCTTGACATGCAGGCCTCAGAGAGACTGGAGTGCAGAATTCTTCCAGGGGGGGGGGCTCCATGTAGGGCAAGTTTTCACTGTAGCAACCCTTGGCTGGTGAATGAGGTGAAGTCCAACTGATGATTTTAGTCCATTTATTTAATCAACGTGAAAACTAAAAACAAAGCACAAGCAAAGGCAACAATCAAATATAAGGCAGACATAAACCGGAGTGAAGTTAGTTTTAAGTTGGATATTCGACAGACATTCAACAGACATTCGCTCCGAAATGCTAATATTTACATATAAAAATTAATCAAAAATATTTACAGATTTGAAATGTAAAAATAAGAGGTGTATCTCATGCAGCCAGGAGAGTACTATGATCCCACACTGATTTTGAGTCAATTGATCACATGACCTGGAAGCTATTGAGCAAAAATGCTAATATTTACATATAAAAATTAATCAAAAATATTTTCAAAAATTAATCAAAAATATTTACAGATTTGAAATGTAAAAATAAGAGGTGTATCTCATGCAGCCAGGAGAGTACTATGATCCCACACTGATTTTGAGTCAATTGATCACATGACCTGGAAGCTATTGAGCAAAAATGCTAATATTTACATATAAAAATTAATCAAAAATATTTTCAAAAATTAATCAAAAATATTTACAGATTTGAAATGTAAAAATAAGAGGTGTATCTCATGCAGCCAGGAGAGTACTATGATCCCACACTGATTTTGAGTCAATTGATCACATGACCTGGAAGCTATTGAGCAAAAATGCTAATATTTACATATAAAAATTAATCAAAAATATTTTCAAAAATTAATCAAAAATATTGACAGATTTGAAATGTAAAAATAAGAGGTGTATCTCATGCAGCCAGGAGAGTACTATGATCCCACACTGATTTTGAGTCAATTGATCACATGACCTGGAAGCTATTGAGCAAAAATGCTAATATTTACATATAAAAATTAATCAAAAATATTTTCAAAAATTAATCAAAAATATTTACAGATTTGAAATGTAAAAATAAGAGGTGTATCTCATGCAGCCAGTGGAGTACTATGTTCCCACACTGATTTTGAGTCAATTGATCACATGACCTGGAAGCTATTGAGCAAAAATGCTAATATTTACCTATAAAAATTAATCAAAAATATTTACAGATTTGAAAAGCAAAAATAAGAGGTGTATCTCATGCAGCCAGTAGAGTACTATCACCCCACACTGATTTTGAGTCAATTGATCACATGACCTGGAAGCTATTGAGCAAAAATGCTAATATTTACCTATAAAAATTAATCAAAAATATTTACAGATTTGAAATGTAAAAATAAGAGGTGTATCTCATGCAGCCAGTGGAGTACTATGATCCCACACTGATTTTGAGTCAATTGATCACATGACCTGGAAGCTATTGAGCAAAAATGCTAATATTTACATATAAAAATTAATCAAAAATATTTTCAAAAATTAATCAAAAATATTTACAGATTTGAAATGTAAAAATAAGAGGTGTATCTCATGCAGCCAGGAGAGTACTATGATCCCACACTGATTTTGAGTCAATTGATCACATGACCTGGAAGCTATTGAGCAAAAATGCTAATATTTACATATAAAAATTAATCAAAAATATTTTCAAAAATTAATCAAAAATATTTACAGATTTGAAATGTAAAAATAAGAGGTGTATCTCATGCAGCCAGTGGAGTACTATGATCCCACACTGATTTTGAGTCAATTGATCACATGACCTGGAAGCTATTGAGCAAAAATGCTAATATTTACCTATAAAAATTAATCAAAAATATTTACAGATTTGAAATGCAAAAATAAGAGGTGTATCTCATGCAGCCAGTAGAGTACTATGATCCCACACTGATTTTGAGTCAATTGATCACATGACCTGGAAGCTATTGAGCAAAAATGCTAATATTTACCTATAAAAAATAATCAAAAATATTTACAGATTTGAAATGCAAAAATAAGAGGTGTATCTCATGCAGCCAGTAGAGTACTATGACCCCACACTGATTTTGAGTCAATTGATCACATGACCTGGAAGCTATTGAGCAAAAATGCTAATATTTACCTATAAAAATTAATCAAAAATATTTACAGATTTGAAATGTAAAAATAAGAGGTGTATCTCATGCAGCCAGTGGAGTACTATGATCCCACACTGATTTTGAGTCAATTGATCACATGACCTGGAAGCTATTGAGCAAAAATGCTAATATTTACCTATAAAAATTAATCAAAAATATTTACAGATTTGAAATGCAAAAATAAGAGGTGTATCTCATGCAGCCAGTAGAGTACTATGATCCCACACTGATTTTGAGTCAATTGATCACATGACCTGGAAGCTATTGAGCAAAAATGCTAATATTTACCTATAAAAATTAATCAAAAATATTTACAGATTTGAAATGCAAAAATAAGAGGTGTATCTCATGCAGCCAGTAGAGTACTATCACCCCACACTGATTTTGAGTCAATTGATCACATGACCTGGAAGCTATTGAGCAAAAATGCTAATATTTACCTATAAAAATTAATCAAAAATATTTACAGATTTGAAATGCAAAAATAAGAGGTGTATCTCATGCAGCCAGTAGAGTACTATGATCCCACACTGATTTTGAGTCAATTGATCACATGACCTGGAAGCTATTGAGCAAAAATGCTAATATTTACCTATAAAAATTAATCAAAAATATTTACAGATTTGAAATGCAAAAATAAGAGGTGTATCTCATGCAGCCAGTAGAGTACTATCACCCCACACTGATTTTGAGTCAATTGATCACATGACCTGGAAGCTATTGAGCAAAAATGCTAATATTTACCTATAAAAATTAATCAAAAATATTTACAGATTTGAAATGCAAAAATAAGAGGTGTATCTCATGCAGCCAGTGGAGTACTATGATCCCACACTGATTTTGAGTCAATTGATCACATGACCTGGAAGCTATTGAGCAAAAATGCTAATATTTACATATAAAAATTAATCAAAAATATTTTCAAAAATTAATCAAAAATATTTACAGATTTGAAATGTAAAAATAAGAGGTGTATCTCATGCAGCCAGGAGAGTACTATGATCCCACACTGATTTTGAGTCAATTGATCACATGACCTGGAAGCTATTGAGCAAAAATGCTAATATTTACATATAAAAATTAATCAAAAATATTTTCAAAAATTAATCAAAAATATTTACAGATTTGAAATGTAAAAATAAGAGGTGTATCTCATGCAGCCAGGAGAGTACTATGATCCCACACTGATTTTGAGTCAATTGATCACATGACCTGGAAGCTATTGAGCAAAAATGCTAATATTTACATATAAAAATTAATCAAAAATATTTTCAAAAATTAATCAAAAATATTTACAGATTTGAAATGTAAAAATAAGAGGTGTATCTCATGCAGCCAGTGGAGTACTATGATCCCACACTGATTTTGAGTCAATTGATCACATGACCTGGAAGCTATTGAGCAAAAATGCTAATATTTACCTATAAAAATTAATCAAAAATATTTACAGATTTGAAATGCAAAAATAAGAGGTGTATCTCATGCAGCCAGTAGAGTACTATGATCCCACACTGATTTTGAGTCAATTGATCACATGACCTGGAAGCTATTGAGCAAAAATGCTAATATTTACCTATAAAAATTAATCAAAAATATTTACAGATTTGAAATGCAAAAATAAGAGGTGTATCTCATGCAGCCAGTAGAGTACTATCACCCCACACTGATTTTGAGTCAATTGATCACATGACCTGGAAGCTATTGAGCAAAAATGCTAATATTTACCTATAAAAATTAATCAAAAATATTTACAGATTTGAAATGTAAAAATAAGAGGTGTATCTCATGCAGCCAGTGGAGTACTATGATCCCACACTGATTTTGAGTCAATTGATCACATGACCTGGAAGCTATTGAGCAAAAATGCTAATATTTACCTATAAAAATTAATCAAAAATATTTACAGATTTGAAATGCAAAAATAAGAGGTGTATCTCATGCAGCCAGTAGAGTACTATGATCCCACACTGATTTTGAGTCAATTGATCACATGACCTGGAAGCTATTGAGCAAAAATGCTAATATTTACCTATAAAAATTAATCAAAAATATTTACAGATTTGAAATGCAAAAATAAGAGGTGTATCTCATGCAGCCAGTAGAGTACTATCACCCCACACTGATTTTGAGTCAATTGATCACATGACCTGGAAGCTATTGAGCAAAAATGCTAATATTTACCTATAAAAATTAATCAAAAATATTTACAGATTTGAAATGCAAAAATAAGAGGTGTATCTCATGCAGCCAGTGGAGTACTATGATCCCACACTGATTTTGAGTCAATTGATCACATGACCTGGAAGCTATTGAGCAAAAATGCTAATATTTACATATAAAAATTAATCAAAAATATTTTCAAAAATTAATCAAAAATATTTACAGATTTGAAATGTAAAAATAAGAGGTGTATCTCATGCAGCCAGGAGAGTACTATGATCCCACACTGATTTTGAGTCAATTGATCACATGACCTGGAAGCTATTGAGCAAAAATGCTAATATTTACATATAAAAATTAATCAAAAATATTTTCAAAAATTAATCAAAAATATTTACAGATTTGAAATGTAAAAATAAGAGGTGTATCTCATGCAGCCAGTGGAGTACTATGATCCCACACTGATTTTGAGTCAATTGATCACATGACCTGGAAGCTATTGAGCAAAAATGCTAATATTTACCTATAAAAATTAATCAAAAATATTTACAGATTTGAAATGCAAAAATAAGAGGTGTATCTCATGCAGCCAGTAGAGTACTATGATCCCACACTGATTTTGAGTCAATTGATCACATGACCTGGAAGCTATTGAGCAAAAATGCTAATATTTACCTATAAAAAATTAATCAAAAATATTTACAGATTTGAAAAGCAAAAATAAGAGGTGTATCTCATGCAGCCAGTAGAGTACTATCACCCCACACTGATTTTGAGTCAATTGATCACATGACCTGGAAGCTATTGAGCAAAAATGCTAATATTTACCTATAAAAATTAATCAAAAATATTTACAGATTTGAAATGTAAAAATAAGAGGTGTATCTCATGCAGCCAGTGGAGTACTATGATCCCACACTGATTTTGAGTCAATTGATCACATGACCTGGAAGCTATTGAGCAAAAATGCTAATATTTACCTATAAAAATTGATCAAAAATATTTACAGATTTGAAATGCAAAAATAAGAGGTGTATCTCATGCAGCCAGTAGAGTACTATGATCCCACACTGATTTTGAGTCAATTGATCACATGACCTGGAAGCTATTGAGCAAAAATGCTAATATTTACCTATAAAAATTAATCAAAAATATTTACAGATTTGAAATGCAAAAATAAGAGGTGTATCTCATGCAGCCAGTAGAGTACTATGATCCCACACTGATTTTGAGTCAATTGATCACATGACCTGGAAGCTATTGAGCAAAAATGCTAATATTTACCTATAAAAATTAATCAAAAATATTTACAGATTTGAAAAGCAAAAATAAGAGGTGTATCTCATGCAGCCAGTAGAGTACTATGATCCCACACTGATTTTGAGTCAATTGATCACATGACCTGGAAGCTATTGAGCAAAAATGCTAATATTTACCTATAAAAATTAATCAAAAATATTTACAGATTTGAAATGTAAAAATAAGAGGTGTATCTCATGCAGCCAGGAGAGTACTATGATCCCACACTGATTTTGAGTCAATTGATCACATGACCTGGAAGCTATTGAGCAAAAATGCTAATATTTACCTATAAAAATTAATCAAAAATATTTACAGATTTGAAAAGCAAAAATAAGAGGTGTATCTCATGCAGCCAGTAGAGTACTATCACCCCACACTGATTTTGAGTCAATTGATCACATGACCTGGAAGCTATTGAGCAAAAATGCTAATATTTACCTATAAAAATTAATCAAAAATATTTACAGATTTGAAATGCAAAAATAAGAGGTGTATCTCATGCAGCCAGTGGAGTACTATGATCCCACACTGATTTTGAGTCAATTGATCACATGACCTGGAAGCTATTGAGCAAAAATGCTAATAATTACATATAAAAATTAATCAAAAATATTTACAGATTTAAAATGTAAAAATAAGAGGTGTATCTCATGCAGCCAGTAGAGTACTATCACCCCACACTGATTTTGAGTCAATTGATCACATGACCTGGAAGCTATTGAGCAAAAATGCTAATATTTACCTATAAAAATTATTCAAAAATATTTACAGACTTGAAATGTAAAAATAAGAGGTGTATCTCATGCAGCCAGTAGAGTACTATCACCCCACACTGATTTTGAGTTAATTGATCACATGACCTGGAAGCTATTGAGCAAAAATGCTAATATTTACCTATAAAAATTAATCAATAAATATTTACAGATTTAAAATGCAAAAATAAGAGGTGTATCTCATGCAGCCAGTAGAGTACTATCACCCCACACTGATTTTGAGTTAATTGATCACATGACCTGGAAGCTATTGACCAAAAATGCTAATATTTACCTATAAAAATTATTCAAAAATATTTACAGACTTGAAATGTAAAAATAAAAGGTGTATCTCATGCAGCCAGTGGAGTACTATGATCCCACACTGATTTTGAGTCAATTGATCACATGACCTGGAAGCTATTGAGCAAAAATGCTAATATTTACCTATAAAAATTAATCAAAAATATTTACAGATTTGGAATGCAAAAATAAGAGGTGTATCTCATGCAGCCAGTAGAGTACTATCACCCCACACTGATTTTGAGTCAATTGATCACATGACCTGGAAGCTATTGAGCAAAAATGCTAATATTTACCTATAAAAATTAATCAAAAATATTTACAGATTTGAAATGTAAAAATAAGAGGTGTATCTCATTCAGCCAGTGGGGTACTATGATCCCACACTGATTTTGAGTCAACTGATCACATGACCTGGAAGCTATTGAGCAAAAATGCTAATATTCACATATAAAAATTAATAAATAAATATTTACAGATTTAAAATGCAAAAATAAGAGGTGTATCTCATGCAGCCAGTGGATTACTATGTTCCCACACTGATTTTGAGTCAATTGATCACATGACCTGGAAGCTATTGAGCAAAAATGCTAATATTTACATATAAAAATTAATAAATAAATATTTACAGATTTAAAATGTAAAAATAAGGAGTAACATGTCCAACCGTAGTAGGGCTACAATGACTTATGAATTTTTTGTTTCATTTAGACAACATATTCCACAAAAATATAAAATAGAACATTTACTTGAGCCAACAACAAAAACAACAACAAAAAGTGCACAATTATTGTTTCTTTCTCCATACATTTTATTACATTTAGTAAATCCTTTGCCATAAGACTGGTGTGCGGGGCCTACTCGACTACAATCATTGGCATAAGACACATTTCCAACTTTTGTCCATGGCATCCTTTATGTCCTCTGTCTCCATGGACACACACAAGCCATGGAACCACCTGTCACAATCATCACACTGGATCTGTTTAATTGAAAACAAATTATATATTTTATCATTTATTTATTATTAATTGACACCTAAACATCATTATAATTGTTTTTTTTTTCATGGCTATTTGACAATTCAACATGTCTGTGACTGTTTTTCAATTACTCACCCATTGTATAATGGCACTTCCTGGTCCTGGTGGCTTAAAAGTGGCACACATTGCGCAACAATGTTGTTCGTCAAAGACTAAAAAAAAACACACACACATTTATTTAATCATATATATATCTATTATCTATCTTGTTTTTGATTTGTATGCATAATTTGCCTTTACCAGAGGCCTCTAGGATTTCAAGAGCCAGATCTCTCCTCTCCTTCTTCATTTGGTTTTTCTCAGTGCTGAAGTCCATGCCAGGGATTTTTGGATAAGCCTTTATCAGGGCTTGTGCCATCTAAACAACATCAAATGCAGGTACTTACAACAATAATGGGGGGCATATAATAAATTGTATACAGTCATGATTGCTATTAAACAAATTATTTCTGTTCACACTATAATTTGTGCATTTGCTGATATTGCTTCACAACAGTTCACCTTTCAAATTCCTATCTCACATGATGAAAACAAATTGTTTTTGGCTTACCTTGACAACAATGACACCACAGCTGCTTCCATCTTTTTGGACTGGATGGGACATAACCCCCCCTTTCCATTTGACATCCACCCATTCTGTTTTTCCATGACAAGTCCTCCTCATCATGAAGTACTCCCTGAATAAAATTTATATTCATCATACTAAAAAAAATCAGGTCCTTCATGTCCAGAGATTATCACACACATTTGCAATAACCCAATAAAAAAACAATGTTTTCATTAATTACAAATAATTATTCATCATCACCATTTACAGATCAAACCCAAAATGGGGATACACTGTTCAATTTTATGAAATATTTTTAATTCTAAATAAATAAAAACATAACTTGCAACATCCATGCAGGATACAGTGATTGCATCCTGCATGCAAGCAAGCTAGTCACACTAACGGAAACAGAAAGACAAAGGCAGTTATGTCAACACCTAACAAAATAGAGAAAGTTTCCTCTCTGGTAGCCCTTACAACAAAAGGTGTATTCAGGGACATGCATCAATCAATAACATTTTGAACTGACATTTCTGCAGATGGTAAAAATTTACCGTCAGTCATTTTTATAATCTATTTTACAAGTAGGGTCTGAGCATCTAGGTCAAAGCTTTAAGATCTGAACATTAAATGCAATTGTATAAATCACTGGCTTTACATCTTGATTTATTTGTAAAGAAAGACTTTGACCCACAACATTTTTGAAATGTTAGTACTTTTAGAATTATCATCAATGAAAACAGGTACACTTTATTTGATAACATTTGTAACATAAAATGAAAGTAGCTTAAAATTACTCTACCTGATTCTTTTAGCGGCAGTTTCTGAGGCCTTCAATTCAGATCCCTTTCCCGCTGGATCCACCAGGTACACTGTGCTGGTTTTTGCATGCATGTACTGTGACACAACAAATCATGACAAAACAAAGTCAAACTACAACATTTCTGCCCCAAAATTTTCTGAGTGCTACAGGGTGATATTAATATTATGAATTTAGGCAGCAGCATGGCTCCTAATCAGTACTGTCTGTCAGCTGCTTTATGCCTGTCTGTCCTTGTGTCTCTCTTTGTTTCACTGTGCTATGCACTTATCTCTGTGGTTATTGGGCAGTGTACCTGACTACATGGCCCATGGCACTATCAGTATGTTTTTGTCTCATTACTTGGGAGATGATATGCATTTAAAGACAAAAATGAAGAGATCAACATAAAAAATTTACAAACCAGCAACTTCCAGTGGTTATTGTTGACCAGCACAAATGACAGAACAGCTCCGAAGTTGCTGAAGTTCACCTACAGTTGGAATGAAAATAATCACTGAATAAAAATAAAAACTCTTGAGACAAACTAATAGTTCACTTATGACCATGCTATTTCTCTCTCACACCAGTTTTAGTGTTGTACTTTTGAATTTCTTCATTATTTTTTATGTCCAGGAGTGAGTAAATTAATGTTTTAGTCAAAACGATTCAAAGGGTGATTTATGCAAAAGTCTTAGGTCTTACTCATCATAGACACACACACACACACACACACACACACACACACACACACACACACACACACACACACACACACACACACACACACACACACCTTTACCTTTCGTAAACTTTGTTGAGGCAGCTTTTTCCTGTCACCAAACAGAATACAACCTGCTGTATAGTGGCTCATTATATAGATGGTGTCCATCACACTGAATGTGTGAGCAAAAACATGAAGCAGGCCCTCAATAACCTGACAGAAACAACAAATTGATTGTCCAATTAATAATAATAAACAGTCTCAAATAGGATGAAATACGACTTCCATCATCTTTACTATCTAGTTATCAAAACAATGCATAATATAATACTTAGGATCAAAACATCAGTGACAGTTTAAAAAGAACATTTCTACACTTGATACATACCTCCCCTGTCAACCACTGGTGTGGCCTAAGTGAGCGCAGCTCTGAATGGTGGATAACGAGGTTCTGCCCCTTCGTCTGTGCGGGAATCACTGCAACAACCACCTCACTGTCCCTTTTTTTCCACAGTAGGGTTAACTGCAAATCAGGATTACCATAAACAAAACAAAAAAACATGCATGTTATAAATGTGTTGAGATGCGGGGTGGGACAAAGATGTGACAAATATTTATTTATATTGTTGGCCTGGTGCAAAGCCCTATTGTATCTGATAGGATTATTAGTATGGCCCTATAATAATTACTGATTAATTTTCACATATAACAAAACTCACCTGTGCGTCTTTGTCTCGGTGATCCTCTTTGACTGTTACTGTCTTTATCTTGCTCTTGGGTTTAGTTAGTTTTTTTGGTGGATTGAAGTACTTTGATTTTGACTTGGACCGTCCAGCAGAGCTATCTCGCTTGTTCCAGTGTTCAATAGGATCATCATCTGACTTGCCTGAACTTGTATTGAGTTTGTCCAAAATCTGCTCTGGAAGATTCTGTTGCACGATGTGTTCAATATATCTTCCCTGCATTGAGGCATACATTTTGGACACAAACTCTGCTGGTCGCAAGTATCTCTTCTTTTGCAGGATAGAATGCTTCACTAAACTGAACCACAGCTCAACATGGCAGTTTGTATCTCTTGTTTTAAGCTTTCCATCACATTTTTTAATATCTGTCTTCATGTGCCGTGAGAGATCTCCAAGAAGCAAACCACTCCATAAAGGAAAGATCCCCATGTAGTTTTTAAGTAGCACATCGATAACACCCGGACACTGGTACTGGTTTTTAGTGCCAACAGAATCATCAGAATGGACGTCACATTCTGCTTGGTCCCTTTGGAGTTGAAAAACTCGTGTGAAAGGCGACTTTCCAATAATGGTGTTTGCTGTTTTGTCCATGGGGATCTTCTCATCTTCCATCATTTCTTCACTTTCCTCCACCTTAAGGCTCTTGTTTTCCAGAACACACACATCAAGATAACGTTTGCTCTGGTTCACCACTTCTGTGTTCTCCTCCGCATCAAAAAGCACACACATGTGATAAAAAACCTCCACAGCCTTCTTCATGCTACTGCAATTTAGAAGGTACGCAAAGGTGTATAAGGCATATTCCTTTATGCCTTTGTCAGCTGTTTTCTTCACCAGTGCTTGTAATACAGCCTTCAAAATGTGGGCAGAGCAAAGATGAACTACTGTAAAGGCTGGAATTTCCTTGGTTTGTCCCATTCCGATTTCGTATGCTCTGTCAAGGTAGACAGAAACATTTTCTTTGTTGAATGCAATAAGCACACTGTTAATCAAAGCCCAGCTATGATCTGTTTCAACCTGTGCTATTTGTTTTTTTGTTTTGTTTGATATTTTTCTTGTAAATTCCATAAGCCAGTGTGATATGGCAGGAACTGAATGGCTGTTCGACACAAGTTCTGTGACAGGTAGGGGAGGGCTGTCCTTGCCCATGCCTGGCAAAACTAAAGCATAATACAGAACCTTTTTGTTTTGTTCTGGTATTTTCTGGATCACGCTGCCTGTAGCATCAAGGTAGAGAGTGACAGGTGATGTTTTTTTCAGATGTTCAGCCAGAATGTTAAGTCCACCTTCTGTATACAAATGTAGAGCAAATGGATCAATTTGGAGATGCTGAAGGTAACCTTTAAATGATGCATGACTGCTGCTCTCCCGGATTATTTTTTGAGAGAGCATTAGTTCCAGCATGACATCGTTGTGAAGCCTTGTGCTTTTCTTTACTTCAGAGGATATTTTCTTTAAAACATCCTTTGTCAGGCTGCGAGTTATGTTGCCAGCTGTTATTTCATTCATTGGTGTGTCTTTAAGCATGGCGTAATGGAAATTGCTGACACCTTTAGTGATAGCTTTTGCAATTTTTCCTCTGCGCAGGTACTTCGCTGGGCGAAATCTTCTTTCATTTTTTCTGTGTGTAACCGCACCAACACGAATCACTTTAAAACGTATTTTTGTATCTGTTGATTTTGGCTTTTTTCTTTTTGAGAAAAGGTAGATAGCTGCACAATCGTCAAAAGTGCATTTTGCTTTTGCACTGAAATAGTCACATTTCGTTTTGTGGCTATGACTTTTTTTAACATGCTGATATTTAAATGTGAGTGTACAACATGGATTCTCCTTCAAAAACTCGTGATATAATGTCTCAGTCCATGGAGATCTGAGTTTATTCATGTCATGTTTAGGTTTTATTTTGTCCCATTGTTTTTTGGATATAAAGATGTTGAACTTTTCTCGTCCTGGTTTGCAATGTCGGTAGGCAATCACTTCATCCTGTGCACCTTCAGCTTCTACTAAACTGTCTTCTTCTGATGCTGTGTCTCCAGTGTAACTATCCTCTTCATCCTTCTCACCATCTGTCTTTCCCTTTCTGTGGCTTTTCTTTGCCTGTTTTTGTGTCTTTTTCTGACTAGTTTTGACTTTCTGCACACTGTGGGTCTGAGTTTCTTGCTGTGCACCATCATCATCCACTGAACTGTCACCTTCTTCTGCTGCTGGTATCTCTTCTTTGTCTCCAGTGTAACTCTCCTCCTCTTCATCCTTCTCACCATCTGTCTTTCCCTTTCTGTGGCTTTTCTTTGCCTGTTTTTGTGTCTTTTTCTGACTAGTTTTGACTTTCTTTACACTGTGGGTCTGAGTTTCTTGCTGTGCACCATCATCATCCACTGAACTGTCACCTTCTTCTGCTGCTGGTATCTCTTCTTTGTCTCCACTGTAACTCTCCTCCTCTTCATCCTTCTCACCATCTGTCTTTCCCTTTCTGTGGCTTTTCTTTGCCTGTTTTTGTGTCTTTTTCTGACTAGTTTTGACTTTCTTTACACTGTGGGTCTGAGTTTCTTGCTGTGCACCATCATCATCCACTGAACTGTCAGTTTCTTCTGCTGCTGGTATCTCTTCTTTGTCTCCACTGTAACTCTCCTCCTCTTCATCCTTCTCACCATCTGTCTTTCCCTTTCTGTGGCTTTTCTTTGCCTGTTTTTGTGTCTTTTTCTGACTAGTTTTGACTTTCTGCACACTGTGGGTCTGAGTTTCTTGCTGTGCACCATCATCATCCACTGAACTGTCACTTTCTTCTGCTGCTGGTATCTCTTCTTTGTCTCCACTGTAACTCTCCTCCTCTTCATCCTTCTCACCATCTGTCTTTCCCTTTCTGTGGCTTTTCTTTGCATGTTTTTGTGTCTTTTTCTGACTAGTTTTGACTTTCTTTACACTGTGGGTCTGAGTTTCTTGCTGTGCACCATCATCATCCACTGAACTGTCACCTTCTTCTGCTGCTGGTATCTCTTCTTTGTCTCCACTGTAACTCTCCTCCTCTTCATCCTTCTCACCATCTGTCTTTCCCTTTCTGTGGCTTTTCTTTGCCTGTTTTTGTGTCTTTTTCTGACTAGTTTTGACTTTCTCTACACTGTGGGTCTGAGTTTCTTGCTGTGCACCATCATCATCCACTGAACTGTCACCTTCTTCTGCTGCTGGTATCTCTTCTTTGTCTCCACTGTAACTCTCCTCCTCTTCATCCTTCTCACCATCTGTCTTTTCCTTTCTGTGGCTTTTCTTTGCCTGTTTTTGTGTCTTTTTCTGACTAGTTTTGACTTTCTTTACACTGTGGGTCTGAGTTTCTTGCTGTGCACCATCATCATCCACTGAACTGTCACTTTCTTCTGCTGCTGGTATCTCTTCTTTGTCTCCACTGTAACTCTCCTCCTCTTCATCCTTCTCACCATCTGTCTTTCCCTTTCTGTGGCTTTTCTTTGCCTGTTTTTGTGTCTTTTTCTGACTAGTTTTGACTTTCTTTACACTGTGGGTCTGAGTTTCTTGCTGTGCACCATCATCATCCACTGAACTGTCAGTTTCTTCTGCTGCTGGTATCTCTTCTTTGTCTCCACTGTAACTCTCCTCCTCTTCATCCTTCTCACCATCTGTCTTTCCCTTTCTGTGGCTTTTCTTTGCCTGTTTTTGTGTCTTTTTCTGACTAGTTTTGACTTTCTGCACACTGTGGGTCTGAGTTTCTTGCTGTGCACCATCATCATCCACTGAACTGTCACTTTCTTCTGCTGCTGGTATCTCTTCTTTGTCTCCACTGTAACTCTCCTCCTCTTCATCCTTCTCACCATCTGTCTTTCCCTTTCTGTGGCTTTTCTTTGCATGTTTTTGTGTCTTTTTCTGACTAGTTTTGACTTTCTTTACACTGTGGGTCTGAGTTTCTTGCTGTGCACCATCATCATCCACTGAACTGTCACTTTCTTCTGCTGCTGGTATCTCTTCTTTGTCTCCACTGTAACTCTCCTCCTCTTCATCCTTCTCACCATCTGTCTTTCCCTTTCTGTGGCTTTTCTTTGCATGTTTTTGTGTCTTTTTCTGACTAGTTTTGACTTTCTTTACACTGTGGGTCTGAGTTTCTTGCTGTGCACCATCATCATCCACTGAACTGTCACTTTCTTCTGCTGCTGGTATCTCTTCTTTGTCTCCACTGTAACTCTCCTCCTCTTCATCCTTCTCACCATCTGTCTTTCCCTTTCTGTGGCTTTTCTTTGCATGTTTTTGTGTCTTTTTCTGACTAGTTTTGACTTTCTTTACACTGTGGGTCTGAGTTTCTTGCTGTGCACCATCATCATCCACTGAACTGTCACTTTCTTCTGCTGCTGGTATCTCTTCTTTGTCTCCACTGTAACTCTCCTCCTCTTCATCCTTCTCACCATCTGTCTTTCCCTTTCTGTGGCTTTTCTTTGCCTGTTTTTGTGTCTTTTTCTGACTAGTTTTGACTTTCTTTACACTGTGGGTCTGAGTTTCTTGCTGTGCACCATCATCATCCACTGAACTGTCACTTTCTTCTGCTGCTGGTATCTCTTCTTTGTCTCCACTGTAACTCTCCTCCTCTTCACCCTTCTCACCATCTGTCTTTCCCTTTCTGTGGCTTTTCTTTGCATGTTTTTGTGTCTTTTTCTGACTAGTTTTGACTTTCTTTACACTGTGGGTCTGAGTTTCTTGCTGTGCACCATCATCATCCACTGAACTGTCACTTTCTTCTGCTGCTGGTATCTCTTCTTTGTCTCCACTGTAACTCTCCTCCTCTTCATCCTTCTCACCATCTGTCTTTCCCTTTCTGTGGCTTTTCTTTGCCTGTTTTTGTGTCTTTTTCTGACTAGTTTTGACTTTCTTTACACTGTGGGTCTGAGTTTCTTGCTGTGCACCATCATCATCCACTGAACTGTCACCTTCTTCTGCTGCTGGTATCTCTTCTTTGTCTCCACTGTAACTCTCCTCTTCATCCTTCTCACCATCTGTCTTTCCCTTTCTGTGGCTTTTATTTGCCTGTTTTTGTGTCTCATCTACAATGAAAACAAATGTTTGCTTATGATGAAACAAGTTTCACATTATAATATTTTTTTATAATTTGGTTTCAAGTTATAACATCATAAGTCAGTTTTAGGTTATAACGTGAAAGTTATTATCACGTTATAACGTGATATCAAAAAAATATTTTTTCTGGCATGGTAGCAATACGCTTCCATACGAGATAATTAATGAGTAAATAGAAAATGCATTTCCTCTGTAAATAGCTGTTGCTGCTTTTTCCAAATTATAACTACAAGCAGTATGACATCATGTAGTATTTCAGCAGAATAAGCCTTTACAATTACAAAGAGTTTCACATTATGTAATTTTGAAGCAGCATTAACTTTTTAAAGAACAAGACGTTTGGAATTACAGACTATTTGTGCTTAATGACCCTTAATGACATTAAGGAGTTTTTTGGCATAATGAACCTTTATAAGTACAAGGAGTTTGACATTAAGTAATATTTTATCCGTATAACTGTCCGTGGGGCTGAACACCTTGGCAACAGTCACAGCATCTGTATAACTGTCCGTAGTGCTGAACACCTTGGCAACAGTCACAGCATCCGTATAACTGTCCGTGGTGCTGAACACCTTGGCAACAGTCACAGCATCCGTATAACTTTCCCTGGTGCTGAATGGGTGTGCTTTACGTATGCACTGTATGGATATACTTTACGTACTGCATTGATGTGCTTTACATAATGTACTGTTTGGATATACTTTACATACAGCATTGATGTGCTTTACGTATGCACTGTATGGATATACTTTACGTACTGCATTGATGTGCTTTACGTATGTACTGTATGGATGTACTTTAAGTACTGCATTGATGTGCTTTACGTATGTACTGTATGGATATACTTTACGTACTGCATTGATGTGCTTCACGTATGTACTGTATGGATGTACTTTAAGTACTGCATTGATGTGCTTTACGTATGTACTGTATGGATATACTTTACGTACTGCATTGATGTGCATTAATTTCCTCTCATTCACTTACATTGGAAACATTTGAATCAAAAAATATAACATTTATGAAATCTATAAATAAGAAAACTAATAGCATATATCAACGTTTTAGTTACATAAAAATATGTAGAAGGAGAAAGCAAGCGCAAAACACAGAAGAATGATAATAATAATGAAAATGTCAAGAAACAACATCAATAGAATATAAATTTAAGTTGTAGGCTATTACCTGCACGAAGCACTGCTGTCTGGACTCCTTGTCTGTCCTCCCTCCAGATGATTTTCAGCCAGGTGGTGTACTCTTTTTTGGTGGTTTTAAAGACATCAAGTGTGACTGATGTCCAAATCTCTTCTGGGACATTTATCTCACAAACTTGATTATGCAAGAAAGACCTGACAATAACTTCTCTCCCCCCAGCTCTTTCCCACATGTTTGTGGTCCTCTGTCGTTGCCCTTTTTTGAAGCGCCCCATATTTGAGCCCAAAATTAACAAATTACTGAGGACTGTATTACATCCTGCAGCCTCTAGTCTACTGCTTCAAGTCTCAGCCTCTAGTCTACTGGCTCTAATCTCAGAAAGGATTTGAAATGGTTGTTTTTGTTTGTTTGCTGTGCTTTCTGAAAACAATTGTGTTGCTGATGCTGTGGCTGTGAGGGAGGGCTCTGGGTGGTGGCTGGGAGCTTGATTGCTGCAGGTGTGTATGGGCTTGTCAGGGCGTGCCCTTGATTAGTCTGTTTGGTCCAGACCAGTAGCTGCAGTATAGAGCTGCGCAGTGACGTCACCGCCCCTGTTCCGGAAGTCTTTTCCCAATTCATTTTTCCTCATAGACTTTTCGAAAATAATTTATATCAAGACGATTACGCCGCGGACAAAGCCAACTCGAGTCGTGACGAATCATGATGACACACACAAACTTTTGGGACAATAAAATAATTTCTAAGATGAAAAACGAAACAAAAAGTCTTGTATCATGCCGTTTTCTACTTCTTCCCAATTATATATTATATGACGATATCATGATTTGTCACGACCTGCATTTTTGCTCAATAGCTTCCAGGTCATGTGATCAATTGACTCAAAATCAGTGTGGGATCATAGTACTCTCCTGGCTGCATGAGATACACCTCTTATTTTTACATTTCAAATCTGTAAATATTTTTGATTAATTTTTATAGGTAAATATTAGCATTTTTGCTCAATAGCTTCCAGGTCATGTGATCAATTGACTCAAAATCAGTGTGGGATCATAGTACTCTACTGGCTGCATGAGATACACCTCTTATTTTTGCATTTCAAATCTGTAAATATTTTTGATTAATTTTTATAGGTAAATATTAGCATTTTTGCTCAATAGCTTCCAGGTCATGTGATCAATTGACTCAAAATCAGTGTGGGATCATAGTACTCTACTGGCTGCATGAGATACACCTCTTATTTTTGCATTTCAAATCTGTAAATATTTTTGATTAATTTTTATAGGTAAATATTAGCATTTTTGCTCAATAGCTTCCAGGTCATGTGATCAATTGACTCAAAATCAGTGTGGGATCATAGTACTCCACTGGCTGCATGAGATACACCTCTTATTTTTGCATTCCAAATCTGTAAATATTTTTGATTAATTTTTATAGGTAAATATTAGCATTTTTGCTCAATAGCTTCCAGGTCATGTGATCAATTAACTCAAAATCAGTGTGGGGTGATAGTACTCTACTGGCTGCATGAGATACACCTCTTATTTTTGCATTTCAAATCTGCAAATATTTTTGATTAATTTTTATAGGTAAATATTAGCATTTTTGCTCAATAGCTTCCAGGTCATGTGATCAATTGACTCAAAATCAGTGTGGGGTGATAGTACTCTACTGGCTGCATGAGATACACCTCTTATTTTTGCATTTTAAATCTGTAAATATTTTTGATTAATTTTTATAGGTAAATATTAGCATTTTTGCTCAATAGCTTCCAGGTCATGTGATCAATTGACTCAAAATCAGTGTGGGATCATAGTACTCCACTGGCTGCATGAGATACACCTCTTATTTTTACATTTCAAGTCTGTAAATATTTTTGAATAATTTTTATAGGTAAATATTAGCATTTTTGCTCAATAGCTTCCAGGTCATGTGATCAATTGACTCAAAATCAGTGTGGGACCATAGTACTCTACTGGCTGCATGAGATACACCTCTTATTTTTGCATTTTAAATCTCTAAATATTTTTGATTAATTTTTATAGGTAAATATTAGCATTTTTGCTCAATAGCTTCCAGGTCATGTGATCAATTGACTCAAAATCAGTTTGGGATCATAGTACTCTCCTGGCTGCATGAGATACACCTCTTATTTTTACATTTCAAATCTGTAAATATTTTTGATTAATTTTTATAGGTAAATATTAGCATTTTTGCTCAATAGCTTCCAGGTCATGTGATCAATGGACTCAAAATCAGTGTGGGATCATAGTACTCTACTGGCTGCATGAGATACACCTCTTATTTTTGCATTTCAAATCTGTAAATATTTTTGATTAATTTTTATAGGTAAATATTAGCATTTTTGCTCAATAGCTTCCAGGTCATGTGATCAATTGACTCAAAATCAGTGTGGGATCATAGTACTCTACTGCCTGCATGAGATACACCTCTTATTTTTGCATTTCAAATCTGTAAATATTTTTGATTAATTTTTATAGGTAAATATTAGCATTTTTGCTCAATAGCTTCCAGGTCATGTGATCAATTGACTCAAAATCAGTGTGGGATCATAGTACTCTACTGGCTGCATGAGATACACCTCTTATTTTTGCATTTCAAATCTGTAAATATTTTTGATTAATTTTTATAGGTAAATATTAGCATTTTTGCTCAATAGCTTCCAGGTCATGTGATCAATTGACTCAAAATCAGTGTGGGATCATAGTACTCTCCTGGCTGCATGAGATACACCTCTTATTTTTACATTTCAAATCTGTAAATATTTTTGATTAATTTTTATAGGTAAATATTAGCATTTTTGCTCAATAGCTTCCAGGTCATGTGATCAATTGACTCAAAATCAGTGTGGGATCATAGTACTCTACTGGCTGCATGAGATACACCTCTTATTTTTGCATTTCAAATCTGTAAATATTTTTGATTAATTTTTATAGGTAAATATTAGCATTTTTGCTCAATAGCTTCCAGGTCATGTGATCAATTGACTCAAAATCAGTGTGGGATCATAGTACTCTCCTGGCTGCATGAGATACACCTCTTATTTTTACATTTCAAATCTGTAAATATTTTTGATTAATTTTTATAGGTAAATATTAGCATTTTTGCTCAATAGCTTCCAGGTCATGTGATCAATTGACTCAAAATCAGTGTGGGATCATAGTACTCTACTGGCTGCATGAGATACACCTCTTATTTTTGCATTTCAAATCTGTAAATATTTTTGATTAATTTTTATAGGTAAATATTAGCATTTTTGCTCAATAGCTTCCAGGTCATGTGATCAATTGACTCAAAATCAGTGTGGGATCATAGTACTCTACTGCCTGCATGAGATACACCTCTTATTTTTGCATTTCAAATCTGTAAATATTTTTGATTAATTTTTATAGGTAAATATTAGCATTTTTGCTCAATAGCTTCCAGGTCATGTGATCAATTGACTCAAAATCAGTGTGGGATCATAGTACTCTACTGGCTGCATGAGATACACCTCTTATTTTTGCATTTCAAATCTGTAAATATTTTTGATTAATTTTTATAGGTAAATATTAGCATTTTTGCTCAATAGCTTCCAGGTCATGTGATCAATTGACTCAAAATCAGTGTGGGATCATAGTACTCTCCTGGCTGCATGAGATACACCTCTTATTTTTACATTTCAAATCTGTAAATATTTTTGATTAATTTTTATAGGTAAATATTAGCATTTTTGCTCAATAGCTTCCAGGTCATGTGATCAATTGACTCAAAATCAGTGTGGGATCATAGTACTCTACTGGCTGCATGAGATACACCTCTTATTTTTGCATTTCAAATCTGTAAATATTTTTGATTAATTTTTATAGGTAAATATTAGCATTTTTGCTCAATAGCTTCCAGGTCATGTGATCAATTGACTCAAAATCAGTGTGGGATCATAGTACTCTACTGGCTGCATGAGATACACCTCTTATTTTTGCATTTCAAATCTGTAAATATTTTTGATTAATTTTTATAGGTAAATATTAGCATTTTTGCTCAATAGCTTCCAGGTCATGTGATCAATTGACTCAAAATCAGTGTGGGATCATAGTACTCTACTGGCTGCATGAGATACACCTCTTATTTTTGCATTTCAAATCTGTAAATATTTTTGATTAATTTTTATAGGTAAATATTAGCATTTTTGCTCAATAGCTTCCAGGTCATGTGATCAATTGACTCAAAATCAGTGTGGGGTCATAGTACTCTACTGGCTGCATGAGATACACCTCTTATTTTTACATTTTAAATCTGTAAATATTTTTGATTAATTTTTATATGTAAATATTAGCATTTTTGCTCAATAGCTTCCAGGTCATGTGATCAATTGACTCAAAATCAGTGTGGGATCATAGTACTCCACTGGCTGCATGAGATACACCTCTTATTTTTGCATTTCAAATCTGTAAATATTTTTGATTAATTTTTATAGGTAAATATTAGCATTTTTGCTCAATAGCTTCCAGGTCATGTGATCAATTGACTCAAAATCAGTGTGGGACCATAGTACTCCACTGGCTGCATGAGATACACCTCTTATTTTTGCATTTCAAATCTGTAAATATTTTTGATTAATTTTTATAGGTAAATATTAGCATTTTTGCTCAATAGCTTCCAGGTCATGTGATCAATTGACTCAAAATCAGTGTGGGATCATAGTACTCCACTGGCTGCATGAGATACACCTCTTATTTTTACATTTCAAATCTGTAAATATTTATTTATTAATTTTTATATGTGAATATTAGCATTTTTGCTCAATAGCTTCCAGGTCATGTGATCAATTGACTCAAAATCAGTGTGGGGTGATAGTACTCTACTGGCTGCATGAGATACACCTCTTATTTTTGCATTTCAAATCTGTAAATATTTTTGATTAATTTTTATATGTAAATATTAGCATTTTTGCTCAATAGCTTCCAGGTCATGTGATCAATTGACTCAAAATCAGTGTGGGATCATAGTACTCTCCTGGCTGCATGAGATACACCTCTTATTTTTACATTTCAAATCTGTAAATATTTTTGATTAATTTTTATATGTAAATATTAGCATTTCGGAGCGAATGTCTGTCGAATGTCTGTCGAATATCCAACTTAAAACTAACTTCACTCCGGTCAGACATAATACAAAATATACATTCCCAGAATAATAAAAGTAAAATAGAAAACCACAACATCAATAAAAGGCATATCAAAAAGTTACAAAGTCCATACAAAAACAACAATAAACCCAAAGACCTAAACCATGGAGTATTTACCTTGTTCCCTCTTCCAGCTAAGGTGCTAAGGTGCGTAAGATGCATGACGTTACTGATCACAATCATCATGTGTTTGTCTCCCAGAGTCACTATTAACAAAGACAATAATTAGAATCTTCATGTCACATAATGTTCTACTCACTCATTGCATTTTTATTTCTCCTATACTCACTTTAATTTGTTGGTCCTTTTAAAACAACTGGATCCAACACTCGCTCCTCACTTCAACCATGTCTGTGTTCCAAGAAGTGGCTAACAACCAACAGTGAGAATGAATTAAACTCTTATATGTCACACACATATTTCACATGTTTCATGATCACATTCCATTATTTTAGCCTTCAGTCGTGTGTACTCACTTCGGTAGGTCTCTGTTTCATTTAAAAACGCATTTAGCGTGGTCCGTGTTTGACCGTGTCTGACGGCGTCTCGAGCAGCAAACTTTTCCTCACACTCACGCTGAGATCCTTTTGACTCGTCAATGCACTACTAATGAGCCAATACTTCCGGTAAGTATTTCCGGCAACTCCGTTGAGCACTGCAGCCCTTCAAAATAAAAGCTCCTGCCTCTGTTGCATTTTCGGGTCCGTTACAATTGCCTCGAAACTCTAAGCTAGCTATTGCCACCTCTTCAAAGACAATAACAATATATTGATTCACACCAGACATTCCAAGAGGGAAAAGCAAGTATATTAAAGTAAGTGTAAAAATACATTTTATTCTTATATTATTTTACAATAACACCCACAAAATAAATAGGCCTACACAGGATGTGCTACTCCCAAGCCTTCATCAGACCATGACCAGAGAAATGTAGGCCTACAGTTTAACACCAACGTTGTTATATCTCTAAACAATGGAGTCTCGCCTGGTACAATAGTGGTTCATTTGGGGGGCAATTTCAGTAGCCTAATGAGGGGTGATGCAGGTCATCTCTTCTTATGACCCTAAGGTACTTCCATGCCAAACGGACCTCTTCTTCGTGCGTGCGCTACGATTTAAAAACTCACACACATCTCACACGGTGACTATAAAGATTGGAGGGGGAAGAGTGGCGGAAAATCCAAGTAGGCCTAATGTTCAAAGCCGTTTGTTTCCATTCCAGTATTGTAGTAGCCTATTGTAGGCTACTAAGGAGCCTTATTAGAAGCTGCTTATTAATGAAATTCCCCGCGCTTGCCACCCCTATGCATTCCGTCGTGATTTTTGCACCCAGTGCATCATTTTATTTTGAGTTAAGGATTGCAGTGGGAGCGGGCGGGGGTCCAGCGCACCTTTGGCCACGGTGTGAATGGTTTTGCCGACATTTAAATGCCGACATGGGGGGCATTTAAAAACAAAGGCGGGTAGAGTGCTGTAGTTATACATACGAAATTTGCATGATCACGAGCTGTCAGGTAGAGGGGGGGGGGGGGGGGGGTGCGGGGCAATTCGCTTTATTTTACACTACTCTCGTCTCCCTCCTTTCTTTCTCTAGTCTAAAAGCCGTATAGTGAGAGGGGGGAGGGGGACCCGCGCAGGCCGTGTCCAAGGCAGTTTGTGAACTTGTAGAAAATCCCGTTCTGGAGGAGCGCGGGCCGATCGTCGGACCCCCACCCCATCTGTACCATCGGACCCCCGCCCCATCGGACCCCCGCCCGATCCGTACCATCGGACCCCCGCCCAATCGGACCCCCGCCCCATCGGATCCCTGAGATGTCGGACACAAGTATGCCTCCCCAAGCGCTCGAGGTGTCTCACATCTAGGGGCTCGTGCTTATATGAAGGACTTTTTCCCTGGCACTGTGAGAGGCCTGACTACTATAGAAACACACATACGGGGGGGGGGGGGGGGGGGGGGGGGGGGGGGGGGGGGGGGGGGTGCACGCAGACTGCACGTGCACGCAGACTGCAGGAATGTTTTCCATGATGCATGTTTATTAATAACCATCATCATACTGTAGGACCTACATCACATTTGATGGAAAGCCGATCAAAACATCACTATGGGTCCACTGTACACACAACAGAGCCATCGAAAGGAGAGTTCTGCCAGTGAGGGGGCAGAAAACATCTTATGTATGTGGTTCATGTACTTATTTGTCACACTAAACTCCAACATGCTTTCCATAGACCTCCAGTTCAGTCCTTCATCGCACTTTGCCAATAGATGTCTGTACATAGCCCTTTTAGGTAGCCCGTTACCTATATAAAAAGTCAAATGTATTACCATGTTTTTAGTGCTTAAATTGTAATTTGTAAATTCACCTAATATGTATGTACAATGTATTGCAATGTGGCGCTGGACTAAGAGTGTCTGCTAAATGCCTAAATTGTAAATTGTGTGGAAGTGCTGACATTGGACTGGCCCCATCACGTGAACAGAGTTGTCGTAAATTAACTCTCTCATCTATATGGCTCTGGCAATCTGGCATGCATTCAGTGCTTAGCCAATTAAATCATAACCATACATACAGACAAACAATTAAGCTGGCTATTGGAGGTGCTTGAGCCCCTGGGAAACTGAAAATCTCTTGTTCTGCCCCTGCAGTGTGCAGAATGGACACAGAACAACGCACTTCACTCCTGACTTCTCGGGCACTATAATAATACTCAGACCTGCCACATTATGTGCATATGTACTGTGGAAAAACCGGCCTGAGAGGCTTTCTAAGGTACGATAACTCTGCACATATATTGTCAAATAAATATTGGAAGTACACAGTTGTGTGTTCTCATAGCCTCTAGTGCAAAAATGGATGAATGACAACTGGCTGAAGAGGGCACACTGTCGTCATCACTCAAGCCTTTGCCCTTTATTCACCGAAAATCTAATTTCATGAAAACTGAAATGGCTGTACATAATAGCCAATACAGGCCCTCCTAGCAAGAGCATAGCTATTCAAGCACATGCAAAAATGAGCTTTTTGATGAGATTTTCTTTCCTTTTTATTATAACTTTGGACATTCATCCCCCCAATAATCCCTATACTCCCTCCCGCCTGCACATGCACCCACCCACCCACACACACGCACATACAGAAAGAAAGAGAGAGAAATCAGGTTATATATTTTGTTTTCATTGAAATTACAATAATAATAGGTTATAGCTTAGATGAAACTGTACAGATGGAGCAGATGCAATGGTCCTTAAGTGTATTTGAGCTCTGAGGGGGAACCGTACCCTCAGGACAATGAGGTGAAATGATCTCTTCATTTCAACTTTATTGCCGGAGGTCTCTGTCTGTGTCATTATTATTCACACAGGCTGTGAGTGGCCTCAAAACATTCATTGTCCGTGTTTGGCGATCCATAAGTAACCAAGTCGAACACAGAACCAAACAGAACTCATCCAGAGTTGCTCTCCTATATCTGCTCTCACGCAACACAAACAAAACAAGAAATCAGCAGGTACTGGTGCTTCAAAGTTCAGCATCAAAGTGACCATGGAACTTTTGTAGTACTTATCTGAGTACTACAAAAAGTGGTGTACACATCAAAGACACCCTATAGACCTGCGCAGTGACGTCACCGCCCCTGTTCCAGAAACTGATTCCCCATTAATTTTTCTCATAGACTTTTCGAAAATAATTTATATAAAGACGATTACGCCGCGGACAAAGACAACTCGGGTCGTGACGAATCATGTTGGCACACAAACTTTTGGGACAATCAAATAATTTCTGAGATGAAAAACGAAACAAAAAGTCTTGTATCATGCCGTTTACTACTTCTTGCTAATTAGATATATGACGATATTGTGTTTGTTGTCATGATTTGTCACGACCCGAGTTGGCTTTGGCCACGGTGCAATCGTGTTCTTATTAACCATTTTCGAAAAGTCTTTGAGGAAAATGAATGAGGACTTCACTAGTGGAACAGGGTCGGTGACGTCACTGCGCAGGTCTATACAGAACTACTGTCCTGCTGTTATGATTCTTTTATTTTTTTAATATATCCTGTATCATTGATACTATATGACCTGTATCATTTATACTATATGACTGCGACTGTTATGCAAAATGGTCGCGCCGGTTTGCATAACGATCGAGGGTTAAGGTCAGGCATAGGTTTTACTAAGGTTATGCTTAGGGTTAGGGTTAGCTTTAGTAGTGAAAATGGTTGACCGTTTGCATAAGTCACAGCTGTTATGCAAAACGGCTATGAAACCTGCAGCTGTTATAAAACCGTCGCGACATGTGCTGCGGTCTCCCATGGATTTTGCAGCCTCTTTTTATGAGCCTTTTGTGACATGTTGTTTTATTAGATAACATAAAAGATATCATACAGCGAAGATAGTTCTCATACAGGGAAGATAGTTCCGAGGGAGAGAAAGAGACTGGGTCAGTGGACTGTTTTCACAGCTTTAGTCTGTCCCATTCAGATGTTTCTGAGAAATGAACAGAATCTGCCCATGCTGTAACAAACCTAAATGGAACACACTGTGGCAACCCAGGGGAGAATGGCAATATTCACAATAAAATTAGAGGCTCAGAGTCGGTATCTGCAGGTAACTTAAATTGTCTTTCTTTTATTAAACAGTACGGGGTAGGGTAAATCGTGGCAAAAATTCAACTCTGGATTTCTTCGGTTTAGGGCTCTGGCTCCTTTCACTCATAAGGCACAGTCCTGGAAGGGGCAAAGCAGAGAGAGAGCTAGTGACTTATGGCTCTGGTTGAGGGGGGGGGGGGGGGGGGGCACAGCTTTCCCCAGCGGTGTTCAATCAGTCTAGGGCGGAGGGGAGAGAGAGAGAGACCAGGTGAGCCACAACACACACACACACACACACACGCGTGCACACGCACACACACACACACACACATCTGGGTGTTTTCCATTTGTTTGATTTAAAGGTTTTACTCACTCGTAGTAGTAATACTCCTCATGAACAGAGAGAACAGAGAGTTGCTTCCTTACTCCTCCATGCTTCCACACAGACTGGCCCACACAGCTGGGGCGCCTGCTATTTAAAAACTTCTGCTAATGGCCTGACTGGCTGTAGGTGAGACCATGACCAGGCTCCCATTGGCTGCAGCACCTGTGCAGGGTAGTATACCCAAGAGGCCAATGGCAAGAGGGTCATACTTACGTTGCTTCCTGACTCTAGAAGAAGGGGGCGGGTACAATATTAGGAGACGGGAAGTATGTTGGAGTCTATTCATTTCCAAAGGTAGAATGAACATGAACACAACTTATGATCCATTCCTTAACTCCGTGGACACTGAACTAAATACTGGACCCGATCATAAAAAGGCATATAATATTTACAGCATATTCATAGTAAAATGGCTTCTAGCTAAACAAATCAGAAGAAATTTCACTTTGTTATAAATTATTCTTTATCCCACCACCCAACTCTCGCAAGATTTGTTAGGGGTCAGGAAAAGTCTCTTTGTAATCTGCAGTTTGACATACGACAGATAGGGGGCTCTGAGAGAAACCATTACTACTTAGGAGACCATTTGTAGGCTTTGTAGTCCATGCTGCCTATATAGTGGCGCCAATGGGAGTATGGCCATCTTTATACATAGAGTATCTTTGAGTATACTCCCTCTATCACCTCCCCCAGCCTCCTTCTGTGTGGGGTGGGCGTGGCTGTTTCCCCTGGTTTGCCACAACACCCAGAATGAATGTTATTGCATCCAGTTGCGTTTACCTATCAGCGGTATGCCTATACCGTATCATACTCACACTGTATGTCTGCTGTAGAAACAGACTATAGAAAGTGGACGTGAAAATGTACAGGGACCGTACACACTCGTCCACAGGTGTCAGCCTCTTCTTCCTTCGGGTTCCAAAACTATGGAATGAACTCTTCCCATTGTAAACAGAACTGCAGACTCCCCCCAATTTTCCGCCATTAAAATCTGAAAACTCTTTAGCCCATAGCACTTGTGGTAGTGCTTGATCTAGCCTCACAGTCGTATGCGAGGTTAAATGTATGTAACCTAGCGCTAGCAGTCGCAATTTTGTATAGACATAGCAACCTCTACTGTACATACTGAGATATTCTGTTATAGATCTATGTTATATAACTTAGCTTGATCCTTGATGACTACCTCTACGTATTTGATGTATATCCATGTGTCATCCTTGCTTACGCTAAGTCGCTCAATGGATTAGCGTCTGCTAAATGCCTAAATTGTAAATTGTACAGCAACACAGGAGCAGCACGTGTCATACATGCATTTCCTCCTGTACATAATTACTTAGCTCATCTATGGCTCATCTGCAATTTGTATAGGGAAAAAGTGTTTCGAATTAAACTGAATTTAGTGAAACGGGGAGAGTCTGTATTTGGAAATACTGTGCACGCGTAACCTTTATCCCAATACAGGATACAGAATTTAATTAAACTGAGAGAGCAACAGAGATAGATGCAGTGTGATTGAGGTCGTGACTGGGACTCGTGATGGACCCATAGAACATACATGATTATCCCGCTGGGGCTACCACTGGCCACTCTTCTCAAGCACCCTTGACTCGAGGCAAGGTGACACAGATAGAGAGATAAATAGAGAGAGAGAGAAAGACACAAATCCTGTGTGACATGTATGATTCAGACCAGGCCGTATATTGGACAGCCCCTCCAGCCATGCTAACAGGCACCAACACAATAATGACCTGGTGGTGCCTGAACGGACAGGTAGGTCATTGGTGTGACGTGCATGTGTTCGTGGTGCATATACTTGAGTACAACATTGAGGTGTTGCTACTTTACTTTATTTTTTTTCTACGTACATGTTACATTTTACATTACCACAATTATTTGAAGCTATTGTGTAGATTTTGGACTCCATTTTCGTTACCGCTAAACCCCTTTATATCCCTTAACTTCTTGCCTTTTTAAACTATATATATATATATATATATATATATATATATATATATATATATATATATATATATTATATATATATATATATATATATATATATATATATATATATATATATATATATATATATAAAGGGGTTTAGTTTTATATATATATATATATATATAAGGAGTTTAGATGGTAACGAAAATGGAGCCCCTTGTTTATTCTTACAAAACACTAATGTATACTTTTACTTGTAGTACTGTATATGCGCACTGCGGTATTGACACTATCAAGTTAATAAAACATGGGAGAGCTTCTTCCATCAGAGCCTGCAGGGAGCTCAGAGAGAGAATCAAAAATGCACAGGTGTTCATGAACTGCCTGTCTTCTAAACTTCAAACTTGCCGTGTGTGTCACAGAGGACTCCCTCAGATCCTTGCTGATCCTTACACGCACACATACACACCGACTTTGAAGTCCATTGGTTGTACGGTTCTTGAAATACAGTGTCATGCAGGAGGGAACTTGGCCATAGAGGTGCATGCAGTTTTCTATCATTGTCGTCAATGCTGCTGTGTAAGCATATTTGTTGACATACTTAGAACAGTGCCAAATGTAATAGTATTTCAAGGCCACTATACTATGTCACTATGTCCTATTGATGCTTTTAATACTTTTCATCTCTACCTTTGTCTCTCTGGCTATAGTTAACCATATCCCACCCCACTTTTCTGTAGCCTCACCTACAGTATACATTTCCCCATATGTGGTACAAAAGCCCAGTTGGACATCCAGATGTTTTTTTCCAAACACATTATATGCCTGGCGCACTGGGACTCCACTTTCCTCTGTTTACAGTAATGCCTTTAAACACACTCTCTTTGTCTGTTTGCCGTTCTGACTGATTACTTGGCTGCTGAGCTGTGTGATGCTCTGCTCACACCATTCACTGATCCAGGGTCCCCGTGGTCTCTCCTCTGGCTGCAGACCCTTGACACAGTTGTTGTTATTACCTGTGTCTCCCTTTCTCGCTCAGCCTGTCTCCCTTTCTCTCTCGCAACTCAACCAGTCGAAGCAGATGGCAGCCCACCTAGATACATTCTGTATGAGGTCTCTTCCCTGTTTGTTTTTGCTTGCTGCCATGTGCTTGCCCATCCAGGTACTATTGGGTATCTAAGTTAAAGTTTATGTGGCCTTGACCTGCTGTTGTTATAATGGACTGAAGAATACACATTTGTCACGACACACCACTTATTTTTTAGTGCTGGAAGAAATGTACAATTATCTTTGTCCCTTCATTGTGCTATCCAGTTATGAACCAGGAGGTTTTGAAGCATGAAGTATAGCTTAGTGGAGTATAGGCTATTGTTTTTTTGATTGTGCAATAGAGCAGAATTCCCATGATAAGTACTGGACAAATCTCTCTCTTTTACTCTTTTACTTTATAGTGCCTAAAACATAATTAACTAAAGAAAGAGAACGTCCAAGAAAGGTCTACACAAAAAGAACCCTGTGTTCTGACCACTGTTGGTAGGATTTTGTTTGTTTCTTTGTTTCCTTTATAAACAAACATAATGTCATGTGGCAGCCAGGTCTATATGGATGTTATACTGTATGTTTGCCCTCCCACAACGTCATGTTTGTGCAAGCTCCTAAAGGTGATCACCTTTTCTACGGTATTATGCACCCATGGCCATGTATGACTGAGTATACAGTTATCACACGGGTAGATACAATCACTCCACAATGGTGGCATTGCCATTTCAAAGGTTAACTTTCACTGTGACCCCATAAGGTCAGTTTGTTAATTGGCCAACTAATTGCCTGTCTTCTAATGAGCTATTACATTGAAAACAACCATGAATTAAACTCTGCTAGTCATCCTGAGTAACAATTAAATATGCGACTGCTTTAGTTTGTTGGTGGTTGGTGGCATTGGTTTAGAGTGCTGTGGACAGCAGACTAGGAGAGCATGTGGATATATGAAATGTGTTTCAGGAGTGAGAAGTGTTGGTCACTGAGTTGTAACCTTTAATTCCTATACCCCTATTTCAGGGGTTTTCAACAGGTGGTCCGGGGACCACCAGTGGTCCTTGAGAGGGTTCCAGGTGGTCCCCAAAAGTTGGTTAACCAGATGTAACTCCAGAGAACGTAAAAATGAAACCAAATGGACCCTTGCGGGTCCATTTGGTATCATTTTTACACTCTCAAGAGTTAAAATATTCATCATCTTAATTAGCCCCAAGTCTACACAACTAGCAGATTGATGGTCATTTGTGGACAAAAGCAAAAGAAATCCCTGCCCTGGCATCAAAAAGGTTGAAAACCCCTGCCCTATTAGACAGAGATAATTGGTCTCATTTCTCAAAGTCAAATAGTGAATGGTTATTACATAATAGGCTACTCTCTCAAGTTTGTCCTAGGATGATCTCTCCAGTGCCTTTACCTTCTGTGCTGATACACCTTCTTTAGCAGATATAGATCTACTGTATATACTTATAGTGTGAGACAGCCTCCACCTGTGTGTTGGATGATCCCACAGCGCATAGTGGGCTATCTGGAATTGAGTGACCAGCCAGCCTCATTCTCCTGCTGGTTTCTCTCTCACCCTGTGTACCTTGTCATGTCACAGATGCTTGTTTGTACTCTGCTCATTGTGGTTGATGTTAATACTTATGATAAATACCAGTATTCACATTGTTCCGTTTACGATTCTTATTTATTTCATCCTCCCCAGCAGGTACATGCAGCTCAAACAATTTGACATTCCCAGAGGCCTTATTCATCATGAATCTGGGCCGAAACCAGCTGTGCACTTGCTGGGGAGGATGAAATAAATAAGAGTCCTAAATGAAATAATGTGAGTGCTGGTATTTATTCTTATGAGCTACTTGGACCATGGATCCGTTTATACGCTATTACTGGACTACTCAATTGAGTGCTTGCCTCTCTCTCTGCGTTAATGTTATACTAGACATAACGTCCTGGTATGCCTGGTATGGCCATGGAGCTGCATAGATATTATTCTGGAACTTCTATGTTGAGGTTTTATTTCCAAAGGGCAGTTCCAAAGTCACAGCAATAAAAATAAATATAAATTTGAATAGTGGCCAGAGGAGTGCCAGCTAACTCAATCTGCCCAGGGATTTTCGTTTCCTGTGGCAGTTTGGGCTGGTTTCCAACCTAGGGCAGTCTTAGGTGTGTGTGTGGGGGGGGGTGGGGGGGTGCATGTGTGTGTGTGTGTGTGTGTGTGTGTGTGTGTGTGTGTGTGTGTGTGTGTGTGTGTGTGTGTGTGTGTGTGTGTGCGACCGTGCGTGTGTGTGTGTGAGTGTGTGAGAGAGAGAGACAGTGCACGTGTGTGTGTGTGCGCATGCATGTGAGTGACAGATAATGTATTGTGTGAAATGTCTCCTTTGAAGTTTACCTCCTTCAGAATAATGAGACTAGAAGCCCCTCACCAACTGTTGCCTGTGCACATGCTCTCATTTCACACACTTACATCTCTGCTAAAATCCAGTTCTCTGCCTCTCCTCACGCCTACACATGCCTCCTTCAAATGCTTCGTTAGCATGCTGTCAAAACACCCTGGAATATTATGAATTAAATACAGAGCTCCACTCACAGGTCACTAATACTAGAGCATCCTGATGATCATCAGACTATACATTGGCCAGTAGTTTGGCGCGCATGTGTACAGTATATGTGTATGTCACTGGCCCAGTCTACATCTGCAGGGAAAATTGGCTTTCTTTCCCTTTGCAAACCACTCACTATCAGATCACACTCTATGTCGTCAAATGACAATATTGCTGAAGACATCCTCATTTTCACTGTTAAAGCCCGCTTACAGGTGTTGCCTACCAGGTTGCCAAGTTCAACTTGGCAACCTGGTATCCATTAATACATGACCCGCACTGCATTCTACATCCAGTACCACATGACAAAGAAGCAGTCACACACATATTAAATGGTTGCAGCTACTATAAAGGACTGTACATTGCCATTCGTATGTCTGGGCCATGTGCATAAGCTTGTGCTCAGAGGCTTGCAATTGGGTGGATTGCAGAAAACAAAAAAAAAAGTTGGCTAAATACTGTTCTATCTCGGCCATTATCGGCAGCCTGTCTATCTGGCGAGGGCGATGTTTCGTCTATCTTCATAGAGAAGGGGTAAAAAACATCCTGTTTTGTAGTGTCATGTCACATGATAGTATGTGTGTTATCGGTAAGCATGTGCAGCAGCTTTTGAACAGTGTTTGGATCTATGCGATCTTCGCGACCAGTGGAAAGAAGGAAAGAAAGAAAGAAAAAAGAAAAATCCTTCTGAAGGGAGGTTGAGCGTTGGGACAGGATAAAACAGCTTAAGTGATGGCTTCAATAGTTTCATTACCCGAGGTGAGACTATAAACTGAGCTGAGCTTCTTAAAAACATTGGAAAAGAACACTGCCACCGGCTTCTATTGGCTACTGACACAGAGCATGCGTGCCATTCATCAAACACTTGTGCCACTTAATATGTCACTGTTCCAATAGCATTTTGTTCTTTATGGTTTTTATTTTCTTGTGCCCATTTGCTTAAAATATATTTTCTAGAATGACTTATATTCCACTTTCAAAAATAATAATAATTAAAAAAATGATGGTGTACTCAGTCCCATGTGAACACCCCAGACAGTTCATAAGTTACTACTTTTATTTAATACTTTCAGTATTTAGATATTTGATATTTGATGTTCATTTTAGCTGCCCCGCCCCCCTTCCTATACAAACCCATTATAACTTAAAACCCCATTTTAACCATGACAGATTATTTGAAAACAATCCATCTTTTTTCTGGTGACTGATATGGTCCTCCTAACACGTGAGAGGGCCGTGGAATTTCATTTATTTTTTAAAATATCGTTTTATTCATTTAGGTGGACATACCCATTTTTTTTTCCAAAAAAAAATATTTTAAAAATAAATGAAACTGTAAATGAAATTCCATGGCCTCACGTATTAGGACGACAATAACAGTAACCAGCAAAAAGATGGGTTGTTTTCGTATAATCTGTCATGGTTAAAATGGAGTTTTAAGTTACTTTATATTGGTTTGTATAGGAGGGAGGCGGATGCAGTAAAGTGAACAAATATCTAAATAGTGAACGGCATAGGCTAACTTATAAACTGTTTGTTTACTCAGTCTAACATGAGACTGAGTAGACCATTTTTTTGTGAAATACCCTTTTAACATCTACAGTAACCAGTTTACCCAGGATGGTAGCATCCATATTCTGGCCATTTTATAATAATACTGTCACTCCCACCATAGTCATAACATGACACAGTAGCTCTGCATTAGCGTTCTCAACGGGCCTGAAAATTGAGGCCCGGCCCTAGCTGGGCCCTAACTGATCAGGCCCAAAGCCTGACCCGGCCTGACCAATTAGCATAGTTTTTAGGCCCGACCCGGCCCTACAATGTCGGGTCGGGTCGGGCCTGGTTGGGTTTGGGTCGAATTTGAGCAATCTACACAGAGTAAAAGTGAAAATACCAATCAGCACCATCTTCATAGGAGGTAAATACACAGACAGACAGAACATAATTATTATTTTTATCATAATAAAATAATTCAACATATATTGCTTTTTTCATTGCTTTTTTCCGGCCCTACTGATCTGCATACATTTTAGGCCCGAGCCCGACCCTAAAATGTCGGGTCAGGTCGGGCCTGGTCGGGTTCGGGTAGAGTTTGAGAACTCTCAATACTACTCTGCATACTAATGGGTTTATTGTGGAACACAAAAACCAACCGTCAAACTACATAAAAGGATAAACAGACAAACACCCAATTACAAACATGTCAACCACCACAACATTGTTCAATACAATAAACAAATATGAAACAAAAGAAAATACAAACAAACACACCTTGCTGGCTGCATATTGAATCAAATGGGGGAATGAATCCAAGTACCCACGACAGGTTCAGAGCAACACAATGCTGCAATAAAGCAATGCAATTAACCCAATATTTAAACCATGTCATGTCAACTTCTTAGATGCTATAATTCAGAAGACTTCAACAATATACCTGTCTGTCTGTACAAACACTCACAAACAAGCGGAAGCGTTGGTGTTACACACTTGTGTGTCTTACGTTAACCTACACTATTTAAAGGTTCCGAGTCTTCCGACTCAATCGGCACAATTACCACTTCCGTAGTAATTGTGCTACTTCCATGTCATTACTAAAATGACATGGAAAAGTAATTCAGGAACAAACATTTCAATATTCAGAAATAAACATAACATTTCTTAAACGGTAACAATAAAACCTTATACATTGAAACAAAGTGAACCTTGCCACGCCAGCTTCATCATTCTAGTCATTTTTACTTTGATGCTCAACTTATTTGACCTTGTTTTTTAAAATCTTCCAATAAGTCACTCATGCCGGCAGGCTAAGCCTGGGAGTTATACAAGCTATATGACGCGCAACATCATACATTGACTCAGTGATAAGAATGATTCATACAAGGAAATACGTTTATGCTTGTGTTTACTGTATCAGTGCACCAAATATTACAATTATTAAATTCAATAAATAAATCGCAATAAATATGTGCAAATCTACAAAACAGTGAGTAAATGCTATAGAATCAAATTATCAAAGTGCCAAGTGCTATAAAGTGCGTACGGTCAACAAATTATGTAGCCTCCCAGCTCACCCTGCCTCCAGGAATCCAAAACCAGTCTTGGAGTGAGCTGGGAAAGACCATGCACTTATAGCCTATACTGGTGGCCACCCACAGAGCTTCAACCAATCATGAAGCCCATTGCGGCGCTCACCTCACCAACCCAGTGAATATGTATGTAGCTATAAATCATGTCATTTTGGCTCCTACATTCCGGCCCCTAATTATGCCTGGGCACTAATTACAACTAATCTTAATATGTAGGAGCTCAAATTATCCTTAGCAAAATACAAAAGTAGAAAATAGAAAATTCAATGCAATTCTATGCAAATAGTCAATCATCATAATGCATCATTATTTCTTCATCAATAGGATCTCCCTTCATCCGTATTCTCCTCTCCATCTGCAAAACAGAGAAATAAAGAGAGCGGGAGAGAGAGAGAGTTCAAAGAGCTCAACAGCTCCAAACGAGAAAGAATCCATAGAGCATGAGCTCTCCATGTGAGACTTCACGGCCCCTCTGCTTCCTGAAGTCAAGCCAATCTGCGTCTCCTCTCTGCACACAGAATCTTCAGTGATCTGCATGCTCCCATGTAGTTCCTCTTCATCAAGATCTGGCTGCGCAAGAAGCCTCCTGCTCTGAGCCAGGTCCAACATCTTCCTGACCCCAAGAAGCCAACTGACCACTTCTCCCAACCAGAACCAAGGTGGAATGCGACTGGCAAACAGCACATTTTTCTCCGCATGAACTGCCGTCACGGAGACGTCTTTTGGAGAGACCTGCACAGAACGAGCGGATAGGTCTCGAGACTCCATTTCAACTTGCACCCAACTGTTGGACGACAAGGGTTCCACACCAGTTCCACTGTCTGCCAAGCTCCTGCACACACAGAGCTCCTCAGTGAGATGAGGCTTGTAGAGCCAGGCTACCCATTGCTGAGCAGCAGTTATAGGCAACGCCTCACCTCTGCATGTCTGATCTTCACTGAGATGAAGCTCCTGGTGCCGGGCTGCCCATTGCTGGACAGCACTTATCGACAAAACCTCACCCCAGCCCGGCTTAGCTCTGCGTATGCCTTGCAGATGTTTCTCAGTGCCCAGCACCACAGGTCCTAAAAATCCTGTGCGATCTTCCTCGAGATGAAGCTCTAAGTGCCGGGCTGCCCATTGCTGGACAGCACTTATCGGCAACGCCTCATCCCGGCCTAACTGATGTCTGCACTGTGTTTTCTTGACACTGCACAACGCAGGTGCGGTGAAACCTGTGGGATGTCCAGTCACCTTCTTGTTCTGTTTACGGACACCAACCAGCTGAACAGACTTTGTGACAGACCCTGTGCTGCCTTCTGTCGTCGATCCAAGTTGCTCGTCCTTCGTGCATTCAGGGACGCCTGCCTTCGTCTGCTGCTCCCACAGCTGGTCGACTTTGGCAACTGCAATCCGGTTCACAGTGACGGGATTCACATCTGTGTTGTGAAATCTGCCGCCTCCTCCAAGGGGACCATTCACGGTCCAACCCAACATTGTTCTGACCGCGTAAGGACCACCACCAACACTCCTGACCACCTCCCATGGCTCTAGAGCCTCAGGAACATTGGTGCCAATAAGAAGATCCACCCCCGAGTCGATCTCTGTGATCTTGAGGTGTTCAAGATGTGGCCATTTCCTCAAGTCTTCCTGCCTCGGGATGTTACCTTGATCTACAGGCATGCTCTCCTGCGTGTAGACTGCAGGTAGCTCACAGAAACCATCTGTGTCCAGCCCAGCTACCTCCAAATCCAACACAACCCTGCTACTGACCACCTTCTCCTGACCCATTGTCCTTAGGAGGATGTCAGTCTTCTTTCCTGAGAGGTTCAGCCTGTCCATGAGCCCCTCCGTGCAGAATGAAGCGGAGCTCCCAGGATCAAGAAAAGCATAGGTCACCAACGTCTGACCTTTCTTGGACTTCACCCGAACGGGAAGTATGGCAAGAGTGCAGTCAGTCTCTCCGGCCCCAGTAAGACCACCGGACTGCACTGTGATCGAATTGTTCTCCTCTGTTGTCTCCAATTCTTCTGGCGCTTGCACTGGACTCTCCTCTTCAGGGTAGACATGCAACAAGGTAGGATGCCTCTTACCGCACACTTTGCACACCAGACGTGCATTGCATTCACGGCTTCTGTGCCCAATGCACATACATCCAAAGCACAACCCTTTCTCTCTCAAGAAGGACATCTTCTCTTCATGCGTCTTCCTTTCCAATAGACGACATGTGTCCAAGGAATGCCCAGCTCCACAAAGCAAGCAAGTTTTGACAACAGGTAAACCAAGTTCTCTCTTCGGACAAGTGTCAACCTTTGTGTCGACTGTAGCGACAGTAGTCGCAAAGCTACTTCTTTTTACTTCTGCAAAGTACTGAGATTTAGCAGGCTTCACTTCCTTCCTCGACACTGTGGGGGTAGAATCCTGGATATCCCCAAACAGTGGGTCGCTCGCAATCTTCACCTGCCATTCAATGAATTCAACGATGTCACCAAACGTGGCTCTGCGATGGTTAGTCTCCTGCAAGCTACAAGCGACATCTCTCCACTTCTCCCTGAGTTTGTAGGGCAACTTCTTGATAACAGCCTGCATGTTAGCAGGAACATCCAACTCGTATGTGGATTCAAAGAGCATTGAAGCAGGACCGCAGCAAGAAGCTGTAAGACTGAAGCGCATCGACATCCTCTGCCTTTATCACTGGCCACAAGAACACCTTGTTCATGTACGCAGAGGTAATCTTCAATGAGTTGCCGAAATGCTCTTGCAACAAGGATTTGGCTGTGGCATAGCCAGTTTCAGAGGACATATGAAGACAACTGCGAACCATGTCTCTGGGCTTCCCTTTCGTGTACTGCTCGAGAAAGTACAAGCAATCCTTGGCGCTGTGAGTCTTCTCCTCGATGCAGTGCTCAAAGGCTCTCATAAATGTTTGGTACTCCAAAGGATCACCATCAAAGGTTTGCATGTCACGTCGTGGAAGAAAGAACAAAGACTGTTGTTTAGCAAGCAAAGAGGTTATCTTGTTTGTTCCTTTAAGACGGAGATCAGCTGATCATGATTGACACCATCTTGGACTAAGGGTGCAGGCTGCCGCAACTGCGACTGAGGACGAACTTGAGGATCGGGCCATCCACTTTGCCACACTGTAGCTGCCTCAGGCCTTGGCTGCGATTGCAACCCTAGAGAAGTCACCTTAGGCCGAGCATCCAAAGAGGGAGGACGTGTCTGCTCAGATTGAGCATCCAGGAGCTGTGAACATGGCTGCTGTTCACCTGACATGTACTGAGATGGCTGCCATACTCGCTGCTGCCTCGTGTTCTTCACCAACATAGCTCGAGAATCAAACAAAGAAGGATGTGTAGCTGACTGCTTAGGCCGTGCATCAAGTGGATGTGAATGTGACTGTGGCTCACCCATTACAACATGCTGAGAAGCGTGCCCCCCTGACGGAGCAAAGATTTCAGCATCAGGATCCAACACTCGAGAAAACTTTTCTCTCCCTTTCTCAACATAGGAATTCATCCCATCTGACCTACTGGCTGAAGAACCAGACACCTGAGAGGAGGAGACTCTCAAGACATTGAGCTTAGCTGCTGATGCTTCTATCTCTGTCTCCAACTCTAGCTGCTCTTTCTTTCTTTTCAGCTGTGCCTCTTGCTCTTCTAGAGCCTGTCTTTCTTTGAGCTTCTTCTGGCGAGCAAGAAGAGCTGCCATGTCTGCTTCTATCAGGCGTGCGGAAGCAGCAGAAGAAGTAGTGGACCTACACTTGCTACCTGCCGTGCTTCTTTTCTTTGCTGCCTCAACTGCCACATTAGAGATACTATCATCAGGGTTAACATCAATGACTGAAGCTGCCACCACACCCCCACGGTCATCTGGAACACAGGAAGCATTTGGGTTATTCACTGCATTAGATGTTTCAACAAGATGTGGGGGTACATACAAAGGTATAATAGCCTCTTCCTGTAACTGCGCTGTACTTTGAATGGAAAGATTTTGAGAGAGCCATTTGTTTGCATTTTCAGTGAAATCAACTTTGCGTTTTTGTATGTCTGAAAACCAATTGTTTTGTCTCTCTTGTTCCTCTGGGGGAAGCAATGGAATAACCGAATCATGGAGATGGCTTGCTTCATCGTACAGTGCAGATACATTGTAAAGGTTGAACTGGACAGCCTTTGCATTGTCAGAGCTTTGCATAAGGTCATTAATTGCTTTTACAAGTTGTTCAATCCTTTTAACCTTAGCTTTGCGTTCGTTTTGAAGTTGTTCAATTTTGTTTGATAGTGCCTTTGCAGTGAGAGTTGATTGCCGTTTTGGCTCGTTTGCACTGATAGTAGAACCTGGCCTTGATGAACTAGACATTTTGAATTTGCATTAAAATGAATCAAAGTCGAAATCATTTGCATCCAAATCGAAGCCCAAAATACACCGCAACAGCCCTAGTAGAATGTGCGTGTATGTGTGTGAATGCGTGCTATTGTTCCCCACTAAACTGCCTAACGACCCGTAAGCTAACGAATGCAGACCCTGTGTCTTCAGCATGTAACGATAGGTACTTATGTGCCTATATATCTCTATAAGAGACGGCACTCCTGGGCCACCCGTTCCACGGGTTTTGTAATGCGGGCCGAACCCGTTCATGCACAAGAAAAACAACAAACAATAGCCCACAGCCAGAGCTATAGGCTAAAGCCACTTTGCCTACAGGGGAACAATAGAGTGAGCGTGTGCTTGCAACAAGTGTGTGTTTGGGGCGGGCCGCTATGCGATGTATCGAACATAAAGTGGACTCGAAAAGCAAATGGATTAAACAATAGCTGAGTGCAACCTTAATGCCGCGGTGCGCGTATGTGCGCGATTCATTGTTTAAACGCCGCGGGGAACCAGGTAGGTTAAACACCAAACACCAATAGCGATCCAGAATGATACAATTTGTTGACAATGTAGTGGCTGAAAATGACTTCCAATAAGTCACTCATGCCGGCAGGCTAAGCTGGGAGTTATACAAGCTATATGACGCGCAACATCATACATTGACTCAGTGATAAGAATGATTCGTACAAGGAAATACGTTTATGCTTGTGTTTACTGTATCAGTGCACCAAATATTACAATTATTAAATTCAATAAATAAATCGCAATAAATATGTGCAAATCTACAAAACAGTGGGTAAATGCTATAGAATCAAATTATCAAAGTGCCAAGTGCTATAAAGTGCGTACGGTCAACAAATTATGTAGCCTCCCAGCTCACCCTGCCTCCAGGAATCCAAAACCAGTCTTGGAGTGAGCTGGGAAAGACCATGCACTTATAGCCTATACTGGTGGCCACCCACAGAGCTTCAACCAATCATGAAGCCCATTGCGGCGCTCACCTCACCAACCCAGTGAACATATATGTAGCTATAAATCATGTCATTTTGGCTCCTACACTTGTCTTTTAAAATCTTTCAATAAACCATTAATTAAGATTCCTTGCAGATGTCAAGTTATTGGCCATGACCTGAAGAAGTGAAGTAATGTAAATAGAAAATAAAAGACCTGACACTTGTGAAATTACTGTAAAACTGAAATCAAACCCACATGTAGAAATGACTGTCTTTGTCATACAAAACGATGAGCAATTACACTTTTAGTCAGTATCGAGCAACAGATACCTCCCAAGCATGTAAAAACCTTAAACCCATCACGACATTGACAATACATATGTTTTATAAAAATACTGACACCCATTTCCCAACACAGTTTCCCCTTTACGAGATTGAGGTCAAACAAAACTGTGTCTCAACACATGACCATTGGGTTAGGGTTACCTTGTTGAGCACACCACCATTGCCTAGTCCCAGACCTCAGTCAGGCGGTCTCCCAATCTTGCCCTCTCCCACCTTGACAGGTAACGGTGGATTTTTCCTTTGCCTTTTGAACTTAGCCCTTTCCTTTCTTTGTCCATCTTCATTTGAGGATAGCAGTCTCCTTTTTCTCTTGATGTTCTCCTGCTTAACTTAATCTCTCTCATCTTCACAGAGATGTAGGCGGTTGTCGGCCTCTTGGGGACACCAGGCTTTCTTACTTTGACATCTCTAGGTTTCCTTTTTCCCTTTGTGGGACTTTGGTTGATGCTTTCCTAGCAGCAGGCTTATCCTTGCTACAAGCTGCTGTATACGTAGGGCTCCTTTTAACAGCAACTTGCCTGACAGCCTGCAGGTTCGGTACAGTTACAGTATATCCCTTTCTCCTTGTTGAGGGCAACTGTAGCACCTGTACCCTGGGATACAGGGTATTTCGCTTGGTTGCTCACTTCAGCTTCGTTTTCCCTCTCATTACCTTTATCATTGTGATTTCTGCATGTGCTCCCACCATGACTACCTTTGCTAAAGGCCAATGTTTCATTTTCACACAGAACTGTGCTGTTACATATTGCGCTCCCCGTTTCTTCAATCTGGGCATGAGCTTTACAAACATTGTCTTTTGTGAACTGTACACACTTCTCTAATCTGCGGTTGGAATTTTTATTTTTTGATATGCATTATAAATGTCCTTTAATACCTCCACATCCAATTCCACAGCATCCACGTGTGCATGTGCATCACGTGGGGGAGTATTATTGGTGACACCATTTTTAGTTTTCTTTGCTTGTGCTTTCTTATGTCTTTAGACACAATCAAAATGATACCACAACCTTTCCAAATCCTTTTCCTTCCCAATTAACTTATGGTCTCCAATTTTACCTTGTTCCAGCACTTCAGTTACATTGGGCTCTTTAGTTGTTGGAGACATTTTAAAGCCTTTAAGAGTTGATTATGAATCAATCCATACAACTGCAGTTCACATAACCTGTGCAATGATCTATATTTAAGCCATTTTTCTCCACTCATTGTCAAATTAGTATTTCTTTCGATTAAACCTTTAAAACAGTACTTAAAATGATATTGCGCCACATGAAGAAATGTCCAGTACGCTCGATGTCCCATTTACAAATGTGATTTTCTTTTCCTTTAACAAATGACGTTTTACATCCCTTATATTAAATTCACCTGTATGATTGCATAATCCATTTCGTGAGTTCTTCGTTTTTGACACTCAGTAGTCTCTCTGTCACTCATACATATTCACTTGACTTATAGTGACTGACCTTTGTCGGAATGAAGCCTTTCTTTGGTGGAACCGACTGTGTCCTTTCAACTGCTGCGTGTGTCGCGGTCCTTTTGTATCCTTTTGTGGTCCAATATTCAAACCATGTCATGTCAACGTCTTAGATGCTATATTTCAGAAGACTTCAACAACATACCTGCCTGTCTGTACAAACACTCACAAACGAGCGGAAGCATTGGTGTTACACCCTTGTGTGTCTTACGTTAACCTACACTATTTAAAGGTTCTGACTCAATCAGCACAATTACTACTTCCAGCAACTAAATTACTAAAGTTGAATAACACATCAAATAAAGAACAAAAATATAAGCAAAATGACAACTCATGGCAGTCACAAATACCGTATAGGAAAAATGCAGTGAAATTGCATTGTGTATAAACTTCACCAATAACACGAACAATGTTGATGTGACTCGTGGAAGACAAAGCAAAGCCCATGCAAGTTTGACTCGTTGGCATTTCACAAATAGCCTACCCGGGGGGTTCTCTCCCCACGGGCCCAGATCCCCTAGGGCCCGGCATCAAAAGCTATTGATTGATTGATCACAAAGCACTCGCAAGTCGCAACAACAGATACACATTCAAAGCACTGTCTGAGCCCTCAGGCGCTACAAATAGGCTATATCTACAGACAATATATATTTTGAAGAGGACAGGAAGACGGTTGTAGCTAGTTGTAGTTTACTTTACTTACTAGACAAATGATCCCGGGGAGGAGGAGGGATTGACGGAATGTAAACATTGTAACATGTGGTGCTGTGGAAGTTGGTTACGTGCTTTTAGCCTGCAGAGTGTATTGTATTTAACATATTTAAACCATGCTGGATGCTGCCCATCTTTGACTACAATGTACTTTGGAATGTTCAAATATCAACCTCTACAGCTGCAGCCAGCATTATAGGTGAGCCATTAATTCAGTGTAAATATATGATAATGGTAAATTCAGCATGACTATGGTAGGCAGGATAGTGACTGCAAGGATATATTCGGAAGTTGGAACTGTTGACCGCTGAGCCATGCAGTTGCTGTGAACTGTGTGTTTCAAAGTGCGTTGCTGCATGGTAAGTCCAATGGGTGAGGCAGGGCCCGGTCATGCGGACCATCCCCCGGCCCGTAATGGCCTCTAATCAAGCAGCAGGTGTTGTTGATTGGCAGAGGCAAACTATTCTCACCTGTGTTTCTTGAGCTGTAGTCTGTGTTATCTTTGTGAATTCAACGGATTCAAAAGCTTGAATTATCCTCTTTCTATCTGCAAAGCTTTTGTGCCATAATAACCCACCGTAGACATGTTATGAGCTACTTTCTGTCCAAAATATTACTCAACAAACATCACAAGCTGCCATCTTGACAACAAGACCTGTGGGAGAGTGCTTGTTTAATACACTGACACACACCAGGTGCACACCTGGTTGGTGCACACGCAGTATCGCCACCTGCTGTTTGAAAAGAACAGGCCTTTTATATCCTATGATTTGCTGCTTCGCAGAGGCGAATATATCTGTAAATGTCTTGATTAAATGAACAATGTGGACAGATATTATTTTCTTACCAGTACTCAGTGCTTAATTTGTAACTCGGGAGGTGCCAGTGCGCACCTCACGCACTGTCGCACTGACACAAAAGTCGTTTTTTGGCCGAATATTGTGTGTGTGTGTGTGTGTGTGTGTGTGTGTGTGTGTGTGTGTGTGTGTGTGTGTGTGTGTGTGTGTGTGTGTGTGGTGTGTGTGTGTGTGTGTGTGTGTGTGTGTCAGTGATGCACTACTATGGCATACACACTTTGCAAAGAGCCGATCCTCCGTCACGCAGTGTGCTTGTGTTTTCAGAGAATCGAGAGCACAAAATGTAAGGACCCATAAGGGGTCCGGGTCGCTTCCTGGGTACCTTTTAATCGGCTCCCACCGGCGGGAGTAGCAGCAGCAGCCCAGCTAGCAACGTGCAAGAACTCGAAACTGTGTGAGCCGTCGCAAATCCCCCCGACTCTCAATATAAATCCCATAGCTGGGAAGGCTCAGCCAATAGAGTGGTGTTCCGAGTGACTAGTACCTACTGTGTCTGTACGGGTATCCAATAGCAACGACAGAAATAAACTAGGCTGGATCGCCACTCTTATCACCCGGATCGGCCTCTGCAGGTGGGGGAGCGCCAGTGACAGCTCACGGACGATGCCGGAACGCAAGTGGCAAATTAAGCCCTGCTAGTACTTAACTACTGGTATGAAACCTACAGTGCAGTTTACCCAGTATGTTAGCATCCCTGTTCTGACCATGTTATAATAATAGGTAAAAATGCAGTGAAATTAGACAAAATACAGTATGTGTAGGCATATGTGATTTTGTATAAACTTCACCAATAAGACCAACAATGTTGATGATGTGACTCATGGAAGACAAAGCAAACGCTACATAGATGATGCAAGTTTGACTAGTTTGAATTTCACATGGAATGTATTTTTCATTGCTCATTTTTTCCAGTCCTTATTAGTATTTGAGTAATTGAATGCTTTTGAGCACTCATTACCAGCCTAAACAGAAGGAATGGTAAATGGGCCTAATTCATCAGCTTAGAGAAGGTCTGTCTTGCACAAAGTGTGGAGAATATTAGAGCTTAACAAGAAAATGAAACAAGAATTTTATTGTATTGCAGTATATAAATGAACCAATCAGTAGTTATATAATCACTGTTTGCACTGTATGTTGTGTCTTATTGAATGAGCGTCTGGTGGGAGAAAATGGATTCTAATAGATCATCACTGTTTGGCTTCATATTTTGCAGTGCACCACCAATTACTCCCTAATTATGCGTGGTACGAGTCAACACCATTATATAAACAAGTTAGACGGATTATCTGGATAAGTTTAGAGTGTTAAAGTCAGTTGGCAGTTTGAGCTTTTCTGAGTTTAGAGTTTAGTTCTAAGTTAGTGAATCATGAATGTTTTTGTATCACTTTCACATATAGGCAAACTAGTCCTTGGTGTATTATATGAATGTTTTGTTTAGTAGCCTTTGTAGTTATGCCGGCTAATGTAGCGATGTTGTTTATGCAATCCCTGTAACTGTATTAGACCTACAAAAAGACAACTAGTGGGGACTAGGCATGATGCCTTTGTAGTACTGTACAATAATCTCCTTCAATGTACAGTTTATTGATTTTCTTTGGATATTCTACTGTTAGACTGATTGGTTTTATTTGATTGAAAATTCTACTTTATACAGACTGCTCTGCAAAAACTACACAATAATAAATGACAAAATACTGTATGTTTATACTGTACGTGTAACTACTACGTGTGTGTAGTGGGCAATGTAAGCCATAAAATTAGGTATTATTATGTGAGTTTTAGGTAAGGTTGGTAATTGGCAATTAGAAACTGGATGCAACAACAGAGAACTGTCAGTCATCATTGAAGGTGACCGATGACTGATTTACTGTATTCAATTAACAAGAGATTAAAGTACTCTAAATTGGCACGTTTATTGTTTACGCTCTGCTATAGCGTCAGTCCGATGCAATTCCCTCTGGAACAGAAAGAGTAAGACAAACACATGCCCATAATAACCTGTCTTAGTGGCTTGGTGCAAGAGCACATGCCTTAGGTTTTCCTAAATGCACTGTAAAACGCTTGTGCTTGGCCAGGGTCAGCTTGCGGTCGTGGACAGCAAAAAGGCAATGAACGGTCTGACTTGTTTATGGCTTCTCATGGCACTCTGTTTCTGTGCTTTCTGTGTGTATGGGACTGCACTGTAGGTGATGTTTTCCTGTTAATTGAGTATATCCATTATTCTTGAGTGGTCTCAGAAGGCATCTAATACAGTATAGGAAAGTCCATTATCAGTCACTCTAACACCATTTCACATGCAATTTCATTTGCAACCACCTAAGGAACTACACTGATGTTAATGTTACCATTAATGGCTTTATTTACTACAATGTTAAACAAAATCAGACCTTACTAAAATATATCCAACTTCAGTTCTTCCTAAAAAAAAACTATAAAATAAATCCAGCAAAGCGATAGTTCATGGAGGCACAGAGGCCATAAGGTTTATTTTATTATTCCCCTTATTCTCATTCAGTATTTTCATTGTTTCTTTAAATCAGCAGTCTCTCTCTCTCCATGTCAACTCCCCTCACTCTCATTGGCTGTCAGCTAAGCCACTCATGCCCACATTCAATCGGGTGTTCTTCACTACTCAGTCCTCAGTCTTCTTGCTAACTCTGCTCAGGGGAGCTGTTGATATCAGCCCTATGTTTCGGCACGTATACTGTAGATCATCTGATATCACATAAGCAGAGCCACACTGCCATGCTAACATGGAAAAGCTTTGCAATAAATGGCCTATGGTCATTCTGAGCTGGAGTGTGTCAGTGAACTGTAGTGCGGAGTTTGACAGAGAAGTGCTTCTCAACCAGTCTGAGGACCACTGTTGGTCCGTGAGGGGGTTCCAGGTGGTCGCTAGCTAAGTGATGGAGAGTTGGAAACAATTGGGCCCTTATAGATCTTTAACTTTTGAGAGTGTAAAATGTACATGGAGAGAAACAAAATTGTTAGAGAGAAACAAAATGGTACATTTATTTGGTCAAAGTTTATGTCTTGCCTTATTTTTTAACCTGACAAACAGGAATGCGCCGTTTTGTCATGGGATATTGCAACTAGATTGGTGCCTATATCATGCCACAAATGCCCCCTGTATTTATGTCTGTCAAATAAATTCATAAGGTAGTCTGAACAGGATCATCTCAAGAACTTGCCATGGATTCTGCAAGGAAGATTTGTTTTTGTTCTTGTGAATGCACTGGTAGTTACCCATAAAAATGTCCTTCATTAGCTTAAAAACAATTACTGTAAAAGAGGCTATTCTTATTCAATTCTGAAGGCTGTGCTTTGGTTCATCATCATTTATGCACACACATGCACACATGCTTGCTCACATACGAGACTGAATTTTGTTGCGATGGAGTTATTGTGTATTAGTGCCAATAGCAAATGAAAACAATGCGACATTGACACACACACACACACACACACACACACACACACACACACACACACACACACACACACACACACACGCGTGTGCGCACACACACACACACACACACACACACACACACACACACACACACACACACACACACACACACACAGGATGGACATTAATCTGCAGTGTCAGTCATAGGAACAGAGAGTTCAAGGGTTCCCGGAGGCTCGGACGGAGAGAGAAACCAGATGTGTGGAGATAGGATGTGTTCCCTGTCCTTGCCCTGCAGCGACTTTCAGTCAACCAGACACCTGTGTGTGTGTGTGTGTGTGTGTGTTGTGTGTGTGTGTGTGTGTGTGTGTGTGTGTGTGTGTGTGTGTGTGTGTGTGTGTGTGTGTGTTTAGTGGCTCATCATGTACTGTGAATGGGAAGGTTCCCTGTTCGATCTCTGGCCTGTGCCCTGTGGTGGGAAACGCACTCAGAAGTTTTTACTCAAGTAAGAGTATCAATAAGGCAATCAATGGCTTGTGTGTGTATTGTATGATCTGGTTGTATTTGAGAGAGAAAATTGTGTGAGTGCACAGCAGCACACAGCAACACTTGGGGCTTAATCAGTTCACACACAATCAGAGAGAGTACATATCAGTGCTGTCTGAAATGCAATTACATGCCATTCTTTGATATATTTTTTGTTTTAGTTCATATCTACCAGACATGTTCTTGAGGTGGAAACGTCTGAAGGTCATTGAAAACTAAATACCTCTTCATCACTTGAATGCTAGCAATCAAATTGCAACAAGTGCAATGAAACTATCTTGACCTAGACAACGCAAAAGTGTATCATCTCTTCTGGTAGCCTACTTATCATTCCCTGATCATCTGCAGATTTTTATTTTTCTGAATCTATTAGAGAGCCATTAATGCCCTTTCATGCAGTGTAATTAGTTTTTGTTTTGAATGACAGTTAACTAAAATAGAGAGAGAAAAAAGAAACATGACAGGTTACACAACCTATGGTATATATTTTTTTCTTCATGGGGTATTGGTGCCTGCTTCTCTCCGTCTCCTATAGCTGATAACAGTGGCTTATTAATTAAAGGGAGCACTAATAGTTTCCTGTCAACATACAGACGCTGCCTGTCGCAGACACACTCATTAAAAGAAACAGGCACAGATACACTTTTGTTTTGTGTACCTGACACCCATACTGTAATTATGGACAGGGATTGTGCCAAGTTTTGTGTGGATCGGAACAACAGAAAAAGTCTGGTTGTTACATTTTCTTTTTTGTGATTTCCAACAGGACCCACTGTCAGAACGTCCGCCCACCCACCCTCCGACGGATTGAACCGATTTGTTCAAGGCCAAAACCATAATTAAATCATTAATCATAATTGCCTGTGAGACAATTAATCGTCAGCTAAAATGTGGCGATTGTGACAGCATTTCAGTGCCTAGCACTGAACCATTTGTCAGGCTTCCCCTAGGGCCTTGTCATGGTGGGTTGTTAGCAGGCAATGAGTTTTAACACATCTGGAATGGATGTCACCAGCTCTGCCACCATGCTGTCATGCAGCAGTTATGACTCAGCCTTGGCTCCTACACACTCTCTTCGCTTCGCTAACAATCCAACCCTCTACATCAGCCACTCTATCCTTGACTCACATCTATTTATAAAAAATAATTGATTTAAAACAAAAAATGCAAAAAAGACGATCTACAAGCTCACAGCACATTTTGCAAGACAGTTCGAAACTAATTTAACAATCTCTCCCTTATATGTCCCTTGTCACTGCGCTGTTGTCAAAACAAATGTTATTACATTGTTTCTTTTTAGAATGATTCAGTCAGTCTTATAAACTACAAAACCTTTCTGTGTAAATCTAGACTGCATTCCACGGCACAAATAAAATAAATGAAGTGGTGATGGGGACAGTTGGATAATGGCTCTTAACAGCAGGGAATGAGCAGTTCTAATGACATTTGACAGGCCAGTAATTTGGTTTCAAACAACCATTTATTGCGATAATGGGTGGCTGGGGTTGGAGACCGTACGTCGGTGTAATGCTGCATAGATAACTTAACATTGTCTTTGTTCAAAACCAGTGACTGGAACTAATCGGGACGGTTCTAAACAGTTTTAGCATTTAGTCACTCTGGCAATGGCAAACACGTATTGTTTATTTGCCACAAATGCTGACGAAAGTGAACTGAAAAGTTATCAGCCACAGACAAAGCTAATAACACTGTCATCATTACTGTAATAATTAGTGACTTTGATAAAACCAAAATGAAGGAACGAATTTTGAAGGCTTTGCTGCAGTTGTGTCGTCATTATCATCATTATAACCTTATTTAAACCCGGAGTAAAAAATGAGGGTCAAGCCTTCATCTTCAAAGGAGCCAAGTTACTGCAAAAATAGAATAAGTTGCTGACCCTTGAGGAAGGGGTCGTGTGGCGATCGACTTGCGGCACACCTAGCCACACCTAGATCCCCTGTGTGTGAACCCGAGGAAGGAGGGGGAGAGGTCAGGATGACGAGGGAGAAAGGTGATGGAGCAGTAAGCGATGACGCTGGGTCTGACGTGGCGATGGGGGCGGAGGCCGAAATGAAAAGCATGGAGGATGCCTGGAGGTTTGTGTGGATATAAATAGACTTGTAGATTGGCGGAGAGTGGAGAGTTGCGTGAAGAGCAGGGTCAAGGCGCATTCCTGTGCCTCCTGAACATTGGTTCTTCCGAACTCTATAGAAAGAGAAAACACAGGTAAATATCAAGAAATCAATATGGCCTGTCTAGCCCAGCTCTGAGTGAGCATGAGGAGCCTTGAGTATTACAGAGTTACCTGAGCGAGTCTGGTAGGGAGTACTATAAGGTTCAGTCAAAATTGACCAAAGGTAAAGAGTGAGAATTCATGCTGCAATGGCTTGAAATAAACAAATACTACGTATACGTATTATGTCTCTCTGTGAAATAGAGCATAAACCTGCATTCTCACAAAGTGCACCATGATGTATAACAATTGGCATGACCAGTGACCCATCTAGGGCAGAGCAGAATCACATACCGTGTCAGAGCACAAAAAGTTTGGAGATGAGATGACAATATTTACAGTGTACATATTTATATATGCAATTGCAGTGGTGGGCCATCCGGGCCTGCACAGCCTGCACTGCAGACCCTGCACTTGCCTGGTACAGAAGTTTTAATTTATAATACATATTCAGAAGTTCTGCTTCTGTTCTCTATGGAGCTACAACAGAACTTGTTTTTTTTAACCAATGAGATTTTCTCCTGTTGTCTTTGGGTAAATCCTGCAGAATCCTCTTTGATTGAATCCCCTCCCTGCTCAATTGAATGGGAGCAATATAGAGATTGACTGCTTCTTTGGCCATTCAGATTTACCCTTCCAGAGCCTGCTAGCTGGCCGTTGATGATGTTAACATGCTGTAGCGTATCCCAGTGCTTGAGGAAACATTGTCCAATGAGGACTGCGGTTTCTGTTTCATAGTTACTGCGTAAATTTCCATGTACAGATGTAAATGACTACGGGTTGAATTATCTTGCTGACAGATTTAAGTCACAAACAACTAGTGGATAATAGATGGAGGAGAAGAAACAGACGTGGTGGATTTACAAACTAGTAAAGAATTTTTCGAGGAGGAATTACTTTATTTTGGTGGAGACTGCAGACCATACACTGGCAGCCACGATAAGGAATCTTTACAGCAGAGTTCCTCAATTAATTTTGCTCGAGGGCCATATTTTGAAGGCGGTACCAAGCCGGGGGCCGAGTCCATGCACGCGGAAATTTGAGGTTTTATTTTTTCATTAATTAATTAAAAGGACATTTCACTTCCAAAAAAGTTTTGGTCATTTTAACATCTACTTAGGCTTTTGTGAAGTTGATATTCATTTTAGCTGCCCTGTCCCCTTCATATCAAACAAATAAAAACTGAGTGACTCAAGCAACTGTTTGGGGTATTTACATACCAGGCTTAGTTGATAAAATAACCAAAATAAATCTTGAAAGTGAAATATCTTAATTTGCTGGTAGAACAGGTTCTCAACTAATGGTCCTGGGACCACCAATGGTCCTTGAGAAGTTTCAGGTGATCTCCAGAGTTGCTAACCAAAGTTATGCAAAAAGCAGAGCAGCAGTATCAGAGTGAGCAGCAGCAAGCAAGCAAGCATTTACGAAGATACACAACCTTGCATTGGTGCCACTCAGGCCTGGACTGGGAGCTCAAAACGTACCGGGCAATTTTGTCTCAGAGCGGCCCTCTGAAGACCCTTATAATGTTAGTTAGTTAGTTTTAGTTAACTATAAAAACCCTGCAATAGGCAGTCTCATTTGAAAAGGACAGAGGGCCGCCAGCACTGATTCGTGGGCCGGTTTTGTGCAGATTCTTTTTTTTTTTTTTTATTAAAACACGACATTAACGGCTCCCGGGGGGGTCGGCCCACCGGGAAAATGCCCTGTATGCCAGACTGTCAGTCCACCCTGCCACTGTATGCGAAATGGACTACAAAGCGTACAAAATCAAATCAAACAAATCTTGAGAGAGTTTGTTGGTGGGATAAAGAATAATTGAAAGTGAAGTGAAGTGAAATTTCTCCTGATTTGTCTCGCTAAAATTTTAGTATGATGGATGAAGTGCATTATTTGAACATGATGCGACGGCCCTTTAAAGGGCCGGTAGCACCTTCAAAGAAGTTTCCTCGATGAACTTGCTCTGTGCATATCTGTGACAAACACACCACTCAATTGTTCCAGGGCATTTGTTCTGAAAAGAGTTACTACAGTAACTCCTCTGCTATTGTCCTCCCTGCCACTCAAAAAATCTCTACTTCGAAACCTGTGGGAAAAGAAATTCCCTTTTCTCAATATCTCACCACATTCTCCTATCTCTTCCATCTTCCATTTCTCTTGGCATGTACTTTGAGGAGACTTTATGTTATCCACATGCAGTTCCTTTCCTCAGTTCCCCATTAGCCTTTCTGTAACTTAACATCTCTCTGTCTCTTTCTTTATGTCCGGCTCCTGGAATCTACGGTAGCTACTCTACCGTATATACCATAAACTAATTGCCTGAATCTCATTCTCTGGTAGCAGGGCAACTCTCTGGATCCTATGGCAACTACCTATTCTGGTGACCCCGTGGGCTTTTCTCTAACAATACCCTCAGGCCACATCTCAAAATCTAATGCAGGATTAGTAAAATCATTTCCCGACTGTGACGTACGTTACAACGGGTGGCAACCCGTCACGACGCGTGGCGCAGTCGCAAATTGATTCCACTGTCTCTCATCTAATGGACAGATTGTTCTGAAACAGACCTTTTCTCTATCCATCCCCAGGCAAAAAAGCTTTTTTTCCCACACAAGATATCTCATAATTTAATCCAGGGTGGACCTTATTGATTCATGTTTTTTCCTATAGAGCCCACATTCAGCTAATATCCTTTTGGGGGTAAGGAGCAGCATGGGAGACTATGGCTGCTGGCAGTGCTTTTATAGTCTTAAAGTAAAACAAAAGTTGTGCCCATCAAAAAAAGATTCCAGACTAAAGTCAGCCTTCAGCCTGTAAAGTCATATGAGGTCAGTCATATGACTTTACAGTCAATACTAGGAATTCTCCGATCATGTTTTCTGGCACAGACCCCGATCATCGATAATTTTTCTCATGAACGGTGCAATCGGCCAATTTTAATAATTACAAAATTCTTTTTTGTGAACATGCACAAGTTAGGCCATGGTTTGGGAGGAAAAAATCCTGTCTGGTTGCACTACACACATTTACAGGATGTGACACTATGAGTAGTGCCTTTGCTGGCTCATGGTAAACTGAATGCACTTAAAGAAAAACCCTGAAGGTTATTGAAGAAAAACCCTGATTTTCTTGGCCAGAGCTAGGAGCTTCAACAGAGCTATTTGAACACCTGCAGGTGTCAGAGTCATCCAAATCGTCCCATTACCCACTGAGTTACTGTATATACATTCTCATTCTAACCTCATCATTTTCGTGCCATTTTATTTTATCACACCCTGACTCACCTGTCTTTCTCACTCTCTCCTGTTCCTGTCGATAGGGTGAATTAGAGAGAGAGAGAGAGAGAGAGAGAGAGAGAGAGAGAGAGGGAGAGAACGAGAGAGAGAGGGAGAGAGAGAGAGAGCAACATGGGACACAGGACCAGGGGCGGATCTCAAGATATTTAAAATTAAAGTGCTAATATTTAGAATGGTTTGAAACACTACTACTGCTACTAACTAACTACAGCTGTGTCACCACTAAACCGACAGTATTTCATCATTGAAAACAGAAAAGTCTCTGAGTCAGACCTTTAGCTTTATGCATGCTGCAGGTCTGTTGCTTCAACAACAACCGCTGTTATTATTGACGCTTAATTGCCTAATAAATGTCCTCTAACCAAAAATGGTATGGGTGCCGGCCCCATATCATCCCCCCCCCATTTGGGTAACGTTACATCCGTCCCTGCACAGGACAGAGGGGAAAAGAGAGATGAGCTGAGCCTGAAAAAGGAGATGCATAGAATGATGCGGGACAAGAGAGAGACACCTCTACATGCAGGCTTGTAGGCGGTGTACTGTATGGAAATAGAAGCACTCTGATTTCACCAATGGACAAGTACCAAGTCACATATCTCTATGAGCATGGCGGTACAATGATGCAAACAAACAACAATGACAAATGTTTTTGATGGCTTAGATGGCTATTCGTCAATGCACATGTCGAATTGGCGAGTAAACAAAGTACTTCTTATGCTCCCATCTTCAACAATGCATGCCACAGAGATTGCTCAAGAATAGGAAGGTTCCTGGTTCAACCTGTAGTCCTTGTGGTTTCAACCTACAATATTTATTTCTAGGGGAGGAAAAAAGGAAGAAGGTCTTTGGTAACTTTGACTTTGGTGACTCACTTGTGAGGATATTTGTGTGAGTGTGTGAGTGTTAACAGAATATGTTACTTTGTAGTTCAGTAGCTTTCTATAGCTCAGAGGCACAGGGTGCATGACTGCCACCCTCTGACACACAGATGGCTTGGATAATTACTAGAGCCATGGCCTGGGGAATGCACATAAAATCCTAAGTCTAGGAGTGTATGTAACCCTATGGACCTGTACGGGTCCATTTGGTTTGATTTGTATACTTTAAGACCAAACCACACCGACACACCAAAATGTTTTTAGATTTCGTCCTAGTTGGTGGAATTGGTGGTAGTTATTAAAGCAGTGCAATTATTAAACAATATCATTGGTTTGAAAGTTCTTCAAGGTATTTTTTTAATCTGGTTCAAACAGCTGAGGTGATGAGAGGAGTCGTGTCTTCAATTATTCATTACAGCCACCTTAATAGTTATTATATATCTAATATCTTACGCGGTGCGAAGTGAATTAACAGCGTAACACAGGGTGACATAACATAACACGTCGGTGTCTTTTATTGACACTTTGTTTCCGTTGCTTGTGCGCGGTTGATCGGACTCGAGTTTTTGAACACCAACAACAATGGTGTCGCACCAGGATGAGCGTTCTGCTGCCAGGGCCTGCCAGCTGTCCACTGGGATCCTGGTCTTTCTGAGTAGCCATTATAATTGGTCTTACATCTCCTGGGTCCCCTTATAGCAGCCTATAGAGCAATGGGCCACTTCACAAAACAGGCTCTGTTTGGGGATGGATGAGTCTTCCCTGCGACATAAATGACCAAAAAGGCACAGCTGGTTCTTGGCGATGATCGCTCCCACGCTCGGGAGGCTGGCACGGTGTAGAACAACGTTGTTAGTTAGGCGTTCTTCTCAGACAATTCCCAGGACTGCCTGCAACTTTTCCTGGTGAATCCTCTCCAGGGTCCTGTTCTTTCGGTTGAGGGGCCAGGTCTCTGGCCCTTAATCAAAGATAATAAAGGCAACTTCTCTGCAGGGAAACAGCTGCAGCATCAAAGTAGAAGCAACATAGAGGGGAAAATGCAAAAAAAATATATAGCTGTATATTTATTTTGATTTTTTGAAAAAGTTTCCTCTACTACCTTTGCTGAATATACAGTGAGATAACAACCTCCATTTTTCAACACTCATGTGAAAAAAAGACCACTGAATTTCAAATCCCCTACTCCCTGATTATATATTTCATATAATCGGGGATATTTCATATAATCGGGGTATTTGGATATTTCCATTGAAAGAAAATCGGACCTATTTACAGTGTATACTTTTGGAAAAAAAAATATATATATATATATTTTTTTTTAAAAACAGCAGTCTAAACAAAAATAATGCTTCCCACACTGAGGGCTCAAATACTGAAATGATGCCTTATTGCACCATCAAGGTGAATGTGACGTTTGGAGCACAATGCTCTTCCTCACAGTGATGTCCTGACAGCTGACGTCACATTCACCTTGATGGTGCAATAAAGACACCATTTCAGCATTTGAGCCCTCAGTGTGCAAGTGTTTTCTTTATTATTTTCGTTTAGCCCAAGTGTAGGTTGGAGGTGCTGTCTTTCTGCTCTTTTTCATAAAAATCAGCCGTCTCACATACAGTATATTGCGCGCACATGCGCACATGCGCGCGTGCACGCACGCACACACACACACACACACACACACACACACACACACACACACACACACACACACACACACACACACACACACACACTCACACACACACTCACTCGCCCATGCACACGTGCACTCACACACACACACACACACACACACACACACACACACACACACACACACACACACACACACACACACACACACACACATTCCTCTCCCTTCCCCGCAGCATGGAAAAGTAAAGTCTGACCATCTCATATAGCTCTGATATCTGCCTTTATGACATCAGTGGAGGAACAAACATGTTCGCGGCGGGAAGTTAATTGCTCATTCCAGTCAGGGTCCAATAAAGGGTCGGACGATACGGTGTGACACCTGAAGCCATTATCACACCCTCCAACACACATACACACGCTGCGTGACAGGGTACATTAATACAGTGTATTTGTGTCTGTATGTTTAGTTGCTGTCCGGGCGGCTTCTGTCACCTCTGTAATAATACTGTCCCAGGGGCGTTAAAGGGCTTAATTAAAAAAGTACATCAACTGCACACACGCACGCACGCACGCACACACACACACACACACACACACACACACACACACACACACACACACACACACACACACACACACACACACCCATCCATACACACGAGCACTGGCAGATTTAATTATCCTACCAGCATTTGGAAATCAGTTCAGCAAATCTGTGTGTGTGTGTGTGTGTGTGTGTGTGTGTGTGTGTGTGTGTGTGTGTGTGTGTGTGTGTGTGTGTGTGTGTGTGTGTGTGTGTGTGTGTGCGTGCGTGCGTGCGTGCGTGCGTGCGTGCGTGCGTGCGTGCGTGCGTGCGTGCGTGCGTGCGTGCGTGCGTGCGTGCATGCGTACTAATACCACTGCTGGTACTTGAGCCCCTCTCTGGTGGTACTCAGAGGAGTCACCCCAAAAAAGACAAAAGTGGAATGAAATATTGACATTGCTAGACATACTTCTTCTGGCCAAGCAATTGGTTTTAAAATAGGATCTCCAGCCGTGCCATAATGAGCATGACAGCACAACTAGCAATTAATAGAAGATTTGAGAACTGATTAGAAATCAGTTGTGCTGATTAGTGACCAGACACTTTCAGCGGCTTCATTATTGGCTTATGAATGGAACAAAAAGGGCAGGTTCTACAATATCTCCAACGAACCATAGGCAATTCCCTTTGGCTTTGTCAGTGGTTAAGCCAAAGGGAAGACGGGAGACCCACGTTCGATTCCCAGGTGCTATATATTGGGTGTCACGTGGGGTGATGCAGGTTTGATTCCCAAACATTACACGTGTGTGCATGTTTTGATTCAGGGCCGTAAGGGTTTGCTGAGCCATAATACAGTGTAAGAGCATATGAGAGTCTTCTTTGTTGAAAGGAATAACACCGCGCCACATCTGGTGGTCATTGTATTCCTGCACAAGCATAATGGTGACAAAGAGTGTTAAAAGACAGCAGTGATGATGAGAGTCATGCAGGTATAGGGTTAGATGGGGAGATGTAATGACGGTGGGCCATACAGAAACAATTAGCTTGCAGTGAGAGGGAAACACTGGAGAGGCATACGGCCTTGAACAGAGAGGCTTAGAGACAAACAAAGTGTCTCAAAAGAGGCAGCGAACGACCCTTCACTAATTAACCAGTCGGAAGGCAAAGAGAACAGTTGTTTGTTGCCTGGCAACCCAAATCCAGCGTTGGGTGTTTTATTGGGGCAATCTTTTGTTTATTTTTTTAAACACTCTTTTTTTGCTCCATTATGTGTTTGTGTGTAGCATGTGTGTGTACACAGCATATTGTGAGTGTCATTTCAATTAATTAGTGAGTATAAGGAACAAATCTGTGACATTTTCAATAATCAGTTATTAGAAGGATTTCAAATACACTTTTAATTGCTTATATACATGATTAGCCCATATTAATCCCAATATGATGTAAGAATCTACAATGATGCAATTGCATCTACTTCAAGGTATTCAGGGATTGAACAAATGGTATCCAGAATGGTTGCCTTAACCCTAGAACACTGAACTTCATTTTTGTTACTCCATCACTAAACATGGGTATATTTTACCCAAACTATTTAATAAAAAACACATATCTCTTCAGAACAACAGCAATGCATGGCAACTTGTGGTACTCTTCTTTCATATTTCATCATGACTTTTCACAAAAAAACAAAAAAACAGTAAAGTTTTACTGGGGTTAAGACTAGAAATAATGATTAACTGTTTAGGTATACGTAGTTTACTTAGGAGGTTATGTTTTGAAATGTCAGCCTGAGTAGTTCCACCGATGTATAGCCGGCGAGTTTGTTGCATTTGAACATGCACAGACCACATTCAATCCAAGCAGGGGCATGATGGCAGTATGGCCAGAATTATTAAACATAACCCCTTAACCCCTCACTGTGTAAGTAGGCAATTATATAGACACAGTGTGTTAGGTGAGTATGGAATAGGGCAACATCAAGCCCACATCATGGCTTGATGGAATTGTATTGTGCTCTTTCCTGTAGCGATGGGGAAGGTGGAGGATTCATGAGGAATGGGAAATTTCTTATATGCTACTCATATATTTTCTCATATGTAAACAGTGTTGCCAGGTCGGATAAGCATATTTTTATGGGCTTGTTTTGTTTGTTTGGGTTGCAGGTTTTGTGCCTGTAGTTGCTTATTTTGGCTTGTTTCCTGAGGTTGCATAAACCAGTGTGGTCACAAACGGTTTTATTTTATTTTTATTTATTCTTTATTTTTTTATCCCATGATCTTGCAACCTATTTTTTCAGCCTTTGCCAATTATCTAATGTGATCCTGAGCCCTGCCAGACTGGGGAGACAGCAGACTGACCTCATGCCTCCTATGCATGAGGTATTGCTTATTTCTCCTGCAGAATATGGCACTAAATTGTGAACTATTATCTTAAAGGTAATGAAGGTTTGATTAAAGTGTGCAGGTGTTGGGTGTAGAATATTTCCCCAATAACCAGAGCTTATATCGCTTTGATTTATGATAGGATAAGAAAAGGATGCAAGGTAATATCCCACACATTGCTATCATTATCAGTTCTAATATTGAAGTGTTGTCTTTTTCTGGCTATATATACAGTATATACCTTCCTGGATGTGTGTGTGTGTGTGTGTGTGTGTGTGTGTGTGTGTGTGTGTGTGTGTGTGTGTGTGTGTGTGTGTGTGTGTGTGTGTGTGTGTGTGTGTGTGTGTGTGTGTGTGTGTGTGTGTGTGTGTGTGTGTGTGTGTGTGTGTGTGTGTGTGCGTGTGTGTGTGTTTTTAGCTAAGTAGATAAGACAGTGTTTCCTGTCAACCAACTGATGCATGTATTATTTTTGTAACCCACCGGTTCATTATGCAGTTGAACATATTGCCAGGATCCTAGCTGCGAGAGATTTGTTTCCTACAACTTACACTACACTCTAAAACATTAGTTTCCCTACTTATCAGGTTGAGAAACAGAGAGATTATTTGCCCGCAGGACCCAAACTAGTGAAAACAGCGAATCTACAAGCACACAACACATCTCTTCACATGGTGTAAACTTGGAGATCAGCTACTGTGATAGTCCAAAAGTGGACACAAAGCCAGCCTGATTTGATACAACATAAAAGTGACTGTACCTGTATGTCTTTCTGGTATGTGAAAAGCATTATGATTACACATTATGGTGGCCATTATTACACAGCTTGGTTGAATGCTCGATTCTGATTGGTCAATCACTAAATTCCGTGGCGTGTTATAAGTCCTGGCGTCACCTGGACGTCACTCGTTCGTTTCCTGGGTCACAGACGTTTTTCCTCTATTGAGAACTTAACATAACAAACCAGACGTATAAGCACTATGTTCCAAAAATACTGATACTGTCTGACATATATGTCAGTGTGCCGTTGTTTTCCAAAGACTCTGAGCACCTGCTGCGCTCTTTGGTTTTAGGCCATATTCACATTGTCTCAAGAATGTTTTTGAAAACTATTGCAGTGAGAAAGAGTCAATACGGTAACCTAATATGTATTCTCTGATCAATACTTGCTTCTTGTCCAGAGAGCATATAGTCATAGTTGTTTTTTATTTCTCAACAACAACCAGAGCATAATTGTATAAACATTTCCCATCAGGCATTATTCTTATAACTTAATCATAAGCCTATTGTAATTTATCATGCATTTGTTTTTAAAGGTAATAGAGGCAACCTTAGTGTTTGTAGACATTTTTTCTTTTTTAATAATCTAACTCCACCTTACCTCCACTCTATTGGCTATTATGAATCCATGGAGACTGCTGTACTGTGATTGACACACTGCCTCACCCCACATACCCCCCCCCCCCCTCAGAAATTAGCACCACCTTTCCTGAGCCCTGTGGATGTTTTGTTTTCATGATTTGTTGACAACAACAAAGTTGTAAGTTCTGGACCGCCTGTAGGATAGAGCAAGTGTCTATCTGCAGGGAAACAGCTTCAGCATCAAAGCTACATAGAGGGGGAAAAGGCAAAAAAAAAGGGCTAAGAAGTTGCCTCTATTACCTAAGTAAAATTACCTAAGTAAATTGTGTAATATATTATAGGTCTATTGTACAAAGCCAACTATTATGTAGCATTCATATGAGTGGTGTCTATAAATTATTAGTATGCACAGAGCCTCCCTTTCTTTTTGTCATGAATAAATAAATACAATCAAATACAAATGAAAGAAATTAATTAGAAAACAAAACAAAAATAATGAATTTTTCTCTGTCAATTTCTCTAACACTGACCATAATGTGGTCAGTGTTATGGGGAACCATAGGTTGTAAAAGCTGGAAACCCAAAAGCATGAAAGTTGGCCTATGTAACTTATTCACATGGCGGCCATCTTACCATGTAAGTCAGTTGAAAGGTGCTAACAAGATGCACATATCACTCAACGTCCCATGTGTACCACCAATTACTGTAGCACGTAGGAGGCAGCAAGATATTAGTTTACTGAAAATGAGTGCTTCCAAACACTGATGGCAGGATGGCCACGCTCTGAATATCGTCAATTATACTCCATCCTATGATGTATGCTTACTTATTTGTTGGAGACAACTGTAACTGTTAATGTTGTGCTGTATTGGATGCAAATTAGGCTATTTCATAAATACGTGTAAGATACACCACAGGTACACTTGGGGGCCTTGTTTTCTCTGTCTGTGTGTGTGTGTGTGTGGGGGGGGGGTGAAGCCAATTTCTTACTTGACCTGCCTTTCTTTATTTAACACAAATGATGAGTGTTTGACAGGACTCAATTGGATACAGCTGTTATCTTGTTCTGCCTTTTATAACAGCCACACAAGGGTTGCCTAAATAAAGGCTACATATTGCTTTTTCTGTGCGCACCCCACTGCGCACCCCACTGAGACAGTAGTAAGTACATGTATTTACCAATATAAAGCATAAATACATAATGTACTAGTAATAGAAGAAAAAACAGTGCTCAAATGCTGGCCACTGAGCATCTTCATGGGTATGGGGGCGTTATAAGCAGTGTTGGTCTATATTACTTAAGAAAGTAACTTCTTTACTTTACTCGTTACCCCTTAGACAAAGTAATATCATTACTTTACTTATTACTGGAATCGAAGAGTAATATATTACATATTACGTTATTACTTTCGCAAATTCTCAACTCCCACCCACCAAAATAGAGATGTACAACATAATCTGTTTAGCGAGCTCTTTTTAGAACTGAATCCAATTTATTGGAATAATAATAGTCTCCAATCCCACAAACTGCACCTGAAAACAAAGCCAACAAATTCCGACATTATAAATGTCTTTCTTAGATAAAAAAAAATAAAAATCTACATTCTACATTCTAGTGCACATCTCTGTTGTTACAGTAGCTGTCAATAGCTTGTAAATCTGTTCTATTTTTGCATGCAACAACAAGCTCATTTTAAAAAAGTAACTTGGCGTTACTTGCAAAGTAATGCGTTACTTATTACCCATTTTTGCAGAGTAATCTCGTTACTTTACTTTTTGGAGCAAAAGTAATAATATTACAGTAATATATAATCTAAAATTAGTTTATTGCCCAACACTGGTTATAAGTGCCTTGTCTGAAGAGCACCCTAAGCACTGGTCAGTCCTGTTTAACCAACACAAGTGTGTGTGTGTGTGTGTGTGTGTGTGTGTGTGTGTGTGTGTGTGTGTGTGTGTGTGTGTGTGTGTGTGTGTGTGTGTGTGTGTGTGTGTGTGTGGTGTGTGTGTGTGTGTGTGTGTGTGTGTTCACGGGGAGAAAATCACCAGCTCACCTTTCATGTGCGAGACACTCGCTCTCCCGAAAGTAGGACATCCTTTCAGCAGAATGTGCAGTGTGCCAACAACAACGTGACCGTTTTCACTGGAAAATAGATTGACGGTTGCACACCTGTTTTATGACTTTATTCCCAGTATACTGTATGAGAGCTGACAACCAGACTTTACCTTGATGGAATACAAGACTTTACTTTTAAATATGTGCATCACTGTCAGCTTGGTCGCAGGCTTTGGCAATATTGTAAGCCAGAAGACCATTTTCACAAGAACTTTATTTTTGTGTTTTACCAATATTCAGGGGAGGATTATCCAATAGGCAAGTTGGGCCCAGGCCCAGGGGCCCCTAAGGGCCCTGAGGTTGAGTGTCTGTGTGATCGCTAAGAGTTTCAAGCTCAGTGAGTAGTGACCCCCCAAGATAACGGGTAACAGTGGATCACAGTGGTTTGCACGGTCATTTTCACTGTTATTTACAAGGGGCTTATTCATCTTGTTTCAATAAAATAACTCCAAAAGTACTAAAGCATCATGATATGGTACATTAGTGTTTGCATTGATCTGGCTTAATTATTTCAACTGTTTTCAAGCAATCTATTGCTGTAAATCCTGCTGAAATGAGGTGAATATCTCTATGTGCCGCATCGGGAAGAAAATTTCTCCGGTAGACCAGGACTTACAGGACATTAGGCAAGTAAGCAGCAATAATAACACCAGTGTTCAAGCTAAAAGTCTGACTTAGAGAGTTTTCTGTTTTCAATGATGAAATGGTGTTGGTAGTGGTGCTACAATATTTAGTAGCATTTTCAAATTAGTTTAAATATAACCACTTTAATTTGAAATATCTTTGAAATGTGGGATGTTTTGCATGTCATCATGTTTGGTGGGGCAGTCAGGACATCTAGGGGGGAATTGCCCCTCCATGCCCATGCCTAGATCCAGCCGTTTATCCAGCCCTTCACATTAAGCCCTATATTTACAATTTGGACTGAAAATGGCATAACTAAAGCTCTCTGGCATACATAAAGCTCTTTATGTATATTTTGATACCAATACATTTGTTCTTTTTAGTATTGATAGTTTATTTACTTTACTAAATATGTACTTTTCCCCCACCACTGGTCTTCTGTCTCTATCGTATAGTGCCAAAAAATATGGAGGTATGCTGTCAATAGCTTAAATGCTGCTCATTCATTTTTGGAACAAAGGTCTTTTGACGGACCGGGTCAGTAAAAATGGATTTGGGCCCTGCTGGGAAGATAAATTTACACGTAATGTTAGCCCAGAGTCATGCTGTTTGACCTTATCAAGAAATGCTGCACATGAAAGAATGTCTAACTTTATACTGTATGCCTTCCTTCAGCAGCACACAAAGCATCAATTTCACAAAATCATTATTTTTGTGACAGGCGGCAGGCAGGACAACTCTACAATATCATGATTCATTAACATAATCTATCCAGCTGAAGGGCCCCTGGATAATCCTTTTTAACTAAATAAACACAAAGTGCACTTTAAATGGCTATGATCAATTTCCACCAGAATTTGCAATTTTTAAGCAGACAAAACAGCACCCCCACCCCAACCCAATACATTTAATGGCTAAATGTCTCCCTCTAGAGTTAGAAAAGCATGACTACATTTCTCTTCATTTTGAGAAGAAAAAACTTCAGGCTGCCAGTATAAAGTTGTACACACAATAACCTCAGCACACGCAAGTCTTTTTCTATACATGATGGAACTAATCACGAAGGTTTTGATCTTATCAGTAAAGGCAAAATATGTTTATTTGTATAATGCATACACACATATAATTAAAAGTGCTTTGCATAAGGCATGAAAATGCATTTATACGAAACTTTGGGATTGAGCTTAAAGGCCGTATTGCCTGATGCAGTATTCTTGTAAAAATACATTCTAAAACCAAAGCAGCATAGTAATAGACACCAATAATTGCAGATGCTCATTATCTGATACGGTGATGTGATAGAAAATAACAAGCAATCACAAACAAACCCCACAAGGTGTTATGCCACGTTTGCATGTGGAATAAAAAGAGCTTTGTAACGGTTTAGCACCAGAATATCTCATTAGTAATCAAAACAAAAAATAAAATACTGTGTACACAAAGAATATATGCATATATTCATGTGACAAAAAGATATAAAGATACAGTAGTGTATTTGTGGATGTTGAAAAAATCGTGCCTATAAACTACAGTACATATACATGTAGCACCATAAAATCGGTACAGACTGATCCAGTCTGCTGTTGTGCACACTGCTCAACATGCACCTCAACAGATAAAAGGAAACAAAAGAAAACAATCAAGCAGACATTGAAAAAAACAACAACAAAAATCTGTCTGGGATAAATAAAAATAATGACATAAATAATTGGTCTGTTAAAAAAAAACATGATGCTATGGTAGATATGTTAGCATTAGGTTGGGGGTTTAGGTGGTCATTTTGCACACGCACCTCTGTGATGACAAATTCCAAAACAAAAGATCAAATGAAATTTCTACAATATGCTGGACTTACATATTAGTGAAGAACATTCCCAGCAGCCAGTAATGGCTATGGTTACAGTACATGCATCCAGTATGTTGACTCATATCCTACTTTTTGTCTTTGAGAAATACTGTATGCAGTTTGAAACTGTATATATGAAATAGTATAAGTGTATATTGCAAATATACACTTCAAACATCTAAACCACACTTCATTGGTCAGGATCCTCTACAGGGTCTATATTTATTGAATAATGGCATTTTTTAACCATCTGTATGGTGGAGTATGCTAATACACTGACTAGTTCACCTGCTGATGATAATCACAGTCAAATATACGGTATCTAGATCTATTAACAACAGCTTTTTAGGAAAAGTCCATATTGTTTACTCAATATTTATGTTGCAAGCAGATTTACTAGAAACATATTGAGCACAGAGCACTGTCATACATTTTCTTTCCAAACCATATATAATGACTTTCCAGTGTGTTTTTAAATGTGTGTTCTGAGCACAATGGTTAAATCCTATAGAGTTGGGTGTGCACAAAGTAATTCTGCATAATTATGACTCATCTAAAATCTGTAAATAGCTTTAATGTAAAAACGGAAATTGGGCTTTGTCTACAATCTTAACCCATTCAGGCCGGGAATCCATTTTTGGATTCTGCACAGCATGTACAGTGTACATTCAATTTAGTTTGCTGCTGCTATATAAATATTTGATGTTTTGCAAAAAACTTAGGTCAGGCCTAAATTTGCCAGGAATTTAATATACCGTAATTTCCAGACTATAAGCCACACCTGAATAAGCCGCACCAGCTAAATTTGCGGAAAAATAATGAATTTCCCTTGTATAAGCCGCACCTGACAATAAGAGCACCATTGGTGGCCGTTACCTGTAAAAATCCATAGATTGGCTGCACCGTTGCATAATCCGCAGGGTGCACCCAGTATCAGTAATGATACAGCACCACTATTGCAAGAAAGACTACCGTTATAATGTATTGTACTTGGATGCACGTTATTGTACTAGACTTATTGTAATCCAGTCTGCTGGTTCTAGCTGCTGTGATCACTCTGCCTCACACACTCCGTTCACTTGAACCATGCCATGTAGTTGGATTGAATGCCTGGAAAGCACATATTGTTGCTGCAGGAGCCTCCATAGCTGGGTGGGCATGCTGAACAAGGGACCCCCACCTGATAAGGTGGCTCTCCTATCCAATTTCCCCTGAAGAGAATGAAGAATGAAAGAATGAATGAATTAAAATATATATCTTTATGTATTTGAAAATGTTTTGTGCCAAAGATTTGCCATTTAAGATTTGTGTTGCTAAAATGTTTCATTCATCAGGAATATAACCCATTTTTGCGGTTCTTGAACCATAGTTCATACAATCTCCACCTTCTGTATTATAATAGATTTTCCGCTATTCTTCAAAACACAATTTTTACTACAGTACTACTCTGAGGAGCTCACTTTTTTAGTTGATTTAATAATTGATTTAATTTAATCTTCATAGCAGGTCTGTATTTTTGTTCGTACAGCTGTGAACTAAGGGCCGAAGAATATCACAGAGTAGCGTATACTTACTTAGGTGAGTAGTTACAGACCAGATAGGTTGCCTCTCTCCACAGCTCTCCCCACACAAACATGTTATAGCAGGTTTGCACTGCACAGCCCACCCTGGTGGTGGAAGCCCAAACCATCTAAAAATGAAAAGAAAGATAATGTGTGTTTTTTTTTATTTATAACAAGCACATTAGACAGGTTAATTTCCTATTATGTTGCGTAAAAAAGATGGGAGATGACAATACATTTTGAAAGGAAAGAGTATCTTTTACTAGATCCTTCAAATTCAGTAGTTTTATAACATATAGAAGGACCTTTTTACTATTGATAATATAATACTGAACAAACTGGTTAATGTCTCGTCACTTTAAAAGCATTATTTTGTTTATTGTGTGTGTGTGTGTGTGTGTGTGTGTGTGTGTGTGTGTGTGTGTGTGTGTGTGTGTGTGTGTGTGTGTGTGTGTGTGTGTGTGTGTGCGTGCGTGCATGCGTGCGTGCGTGCGTGTGTGTGTGCGCGTGTGCATGCAGTGCTGTGTGATTGAATATCCTTGTGTATAGCAGTATACACTCCCAGGTGCAACTTAAGGTAAAATAATAAAAGGAAGTAGTAGCTAACTCTGGGGCACTACCACTGTGCCCATTTTTTGCTTTTACGTCCTGTACATTCCTATATTCCTGTACAGGACCTATGCAGGAGACTCATTTGATCTGGCGTTGGGAGACCTCTGCGATTGCATGCCCACACTGACGTCCGCCCCATGCCCCAACATACTACCTTCCATATGAAATTCTCTACACTAGTCCTAAATGCAGGAACACATAATTCTATAACAGTACTGTCAACAAAGGACGTTCTGCAGCAACCATGCATTTGACGTGGTCAGGTCATTAGTGCCGATTGGTCAGCTGCCCTCTATCACCCCTAGACAGCTGACCACAAGTCCACAACATTAGCTTACTGCGCTTGGTCAGCTGCTGCTGGCTGTTATCCTTACGGAGATATGGCAGCTGAGCATGCTTTTCACCCTTTGGCTCTCTTCACACCCCTCAGCCAGGGCCAGGCCCAGAGGGCCAAATAACCACATGATCAATATACCAATTTATTTTGATTTTGGTATACAGATCACAGGGGGCTGTATCAAACAGATAACAAGGTGTATACAAGCTTGTAGATCTGATTTCCGAACCACAACACCAGCACAAAACAAATCGGGCTTAACCTTAATCATAAGGGTGTGGGAAAGAAAAGGCCTCATGGGCAAATATTTTGTCAGATAGTAATTGTTTGTTTATTAACTCCCTACCTGTGTGTAGTGTGTACACATGGGCCCATAGCAGTGCATGGGGCACCTGGGGTTGCAGAAGCGAGGGTAGGGGAAGACATAGTCGTTCACTTCATCATACCACGGCTTGATGAACTCCAGTATGGAGCTAAAACTGGGGGGAGAAAGAAGAATTCATTAGGGCTGTCATGATTGCACATTTAACCAATTATTTCTCAATTGGAAATGATTCAGGTCAGGGCAAAGATTCCGATCGGGGCAATTAAAGTTTTATGTATACGTGTGTGTCTGTGTGCAATGTGCATGTGTGCGTGCGCACATGCATGTACGTGTGTATGTGTACGCTTGCATGTGTGCGCGCGCTTGCATGCATGCGTCTACCGACCCTCCTGTCCTGACAGACAGGTTCTGTCCATAGAATTGCAGAAGGTAAGCAGGTCCATGTTCCCAGCGACAGGTAGCAGCCCAGGCTTCAGCTGTTCTTGCCAGTCCATCGTCCCACAACTGTTGGATCATAATGCATGCATTGCGTTCGGTGAGATAGTTTGAACAACAAAACGGTCAGGCATCATGATCCTCCAGGCTGATAGATGGCAAGCTGATTCTTAAAAAAAATGTGAGCAAGCTCTCCACTGCATGACTGCTGATGAGTTTTGCATCAGTCTGTGGCTTTCACCCACAGTGCAGACATGGAAGGTTGTATTGTGTACTGTGGAGTGAGGGCATAACCTTGACATCATAGGGCCATGCACTAAATGATATGATATGATGATAGTATACATATACACTGTATAATATACTCGGTTGCTCAATGGCTTCCCGGTCATGCTGTGTAGTCTATAGCATGATGTTTAATCATATGCATTATGTTCACTTTGCCTTTAAACACCATTACAAATGAGACCATACAGCTCATTGTTACAAATTAACCTGATCCACCTACAACTACAATTACAATTTAGGTATTAACTGTAGCAGACACTCTGAGTCAGCAGCATGAGCCAAGGCTCTATGCTAGATCCCCTATGCCGGACACATTTTTGTATGGATCACAAGTAAATAAATATCCCTTTGGTTTCTGACATTTGAGTGTCAAGTGATCGGTACTGCTTACTTATCTGTGTTGCTACTAGAACGTGTTACTGACAAAAAAACAGCCTATGTAGCCTACTGTATGAACGAGTCAGTGTATAATAACTGCAATCATGAATGGGTAATAAATTGAGTAACCTATAATGACTATAATCATGATGCTGTGTGCATTAAGTAACTGCTCCATCGCTCTCTCTCTCTCTCTCTCTCTCTCTCTCTCTCTCTCTCTCTCTCTCTCTCTCTCTCTCACACACACACACACACACACACACACACACACACACACACACACACACACACACACACACACACACACACACACACACACACACACACACACACACACACACACACCTGTGTAAAAGCTCTATTTTGCTGTCATTACACATAAGGCACTGGCTCCCAAAGTAGTGTACGTGGACACTCAGGGGTACTTGAGTTTTGGCATCAAATGGACCATTACATGTTCTAACCCTGCATTTCATTTATACACATTGATATGATATTACAATATAAATTGGGGGTTTCAGAAATCGACCTGCCATTATATGCAAGTCCATAACCAAATGCATGTCAAATTTGAGACCCCGAAAAGAAATTAATACTTGAAAAACACTGCTAGGGGCCATGCAGATCTCTTTTGGGGGTCCTTGGCATAGGCCTACATACATTTACTAAATAGGGATCGATGGGGGGAGGCTTATGAAAAAGTTTGGGATCAACTTACCATATACTCCATATTGGCTGCAGGTGGGAAGACATTGGCTCTAACTTGGTTATGGTAGTCCAGGATGGCAATCATGTCGCTCTGCGTGATGTAGCGTCTCCTCCGCGACCTGATGATGGACTGGATGGACGGCGACGTGCACGACTGTGGCTCACGGACCCCTGCAGCAGCACCGACCGGCGTCTCGGGACTCGGAGACTCCGTTGCGTTGATAACCATAACCCGTGCACTAATTGTCCCGCACGTAGCGCATAGCAGGACCACGCTACACAAAAAACACAACATATTTAAGCTAGTTTAATGCGTAGTAGCATGGAGAGGAGCTGAGCACCGGAATGCCACCGCGCGTCGACGCAATGCTCCGCGGTCCTTCAACAACGGGCTGGCTGCAGATGAAAGTGCTTATCCTGTACTGTAGAATGTACAGTAGATGTCTCTCTGGATGTTTTTGGTCAACGTGCTCGTAGACTCGGGAGGCGTTCAAGTTCGCTGAGTTCGGCCCCACCGCGGTCTGGCTGGCGCAGGCTGCGCGTCATTACGCACCATGATTCATGCTGTTATTAAATTACAGGGTTAAAGAGCCATCTTAATTAACTGTCAACTGTCAAGTGTAGCCAGATGAATTTGCAGTTCGAATCTATTAACACCCATGCTATATAGGCTGGAATAGGGTACTACTTAGTTTTATAATAATCTTTTTGTGGAAGTTTTCATAACTTGCACTGGCTAAAATGAGGAATAAAATGCGTTAATGAAAATACCCTTTAGTAAGAGGTAGAAGTACACATGACGAGAGTGAGCATTGAAGAGTGAGACTTAAGGTGGGCACTGGGCACTAGGGTACCAAGTTCAACTAAACAACTAGCCATGTTGGTCAGGACAAGTGCATGAGTAAGAGATTGTTGTTAGACTAGCAGACTCATTCATATTTCACCAAATCGTGGCGTTTTAAGTATGAATACCAGGGAAACTGGGCACCAAAACAAGAGTGAGCACATCCAGGTATGGGTATTGGGATGGGTATGGAGTGTGGCCCCATACCAGTAGAGTGGTAACAACAAATATTACAAATATTATATTGAGTCATAAGGATGCCTAATGTTGCTCTGGGACTGGGTGTCCAGACATGTTCCCACTCTGTTTTTTTTGTGTGTTCATATTTACAAAATACTTGCAAGTGCCAGATTTACCTACACACAACTGCTTTGGTGCCCGTGGAACTGGCCAAGAGGCAGAAATAAAATTGCACTTCAACGTCAGTTAGGGAACATTCTTATGCATCCACATGCACACCCACAGTGCAAGTGTACAAGTGTGAGATGATCCCCTTGAAACCTCTCAAAGGATTCCCTGCACCACACACACACACACACACACACACACACCACACACACACACACACCCACAGTTGTGCTTGTCAATTTTGACAAGCCATGAAAAATCCCTGTAGAAAGCATAATATTCTGCAAGTGTTCTTTTTATGGTGGCCTTTAAAACATCTGCAGCTCTGTACAAACCTCTTTGCCCTTATATAGATACCAGAGGCCTTGAACATGACGTTGTGTGTAAGAAAAAAAGAAAAAAGAAAGTGCTGAATGCAGCCAAACTTGGCCATCATACTGTAGAGCACTGACAAGTGCAGTAAAGAAAAGCAGTTATTGTAACTATACTTCTGCATGAACAACATTTACAATTACATTTACACCAAAAAGGCCTTCTTCTTGGGCTACCATGCCTTAAAGGGGAATTCCACCCATTTTCAAAATTTTCCTGAGAGGAAAAAGGGGTCTGAAAGAAAAACCATTAACATGGTGAAATACATCTTGATGATGTCATCAGATGTATTTCATTATCATTAACATTTCCATGTTAATGATTTTTTTCAGACTTCCATTTTTAGGAAATACGGAATTGTGGGAACTTTTTTATCATGTCTATACAACATCTCTAAGTTATATTAATGACATATTAAAATGTTGAAAATGGGTGGAGTTACCCCCCACCCACAACAAGGTTGTTGGGGCGGCTGTGGTTCAGGAGGTAGAGCAGGTCGTCCAATGACCCATGGGTCGGCGGTTCGAATCCCGGCTCCTCCTGTCTACGTGTCGAAGTGTCCTTGGGCAAGACACTGAACCCCAAGTTGCCTCCAATGAGTTGGTCAGCGTGAGCTGGCCACCATTGGTGTGTGAATGTGGGAAGTGGGGACCCTGGCGTCGACTGTTCGCCGCTCTACTTCCCAATGTATGAATGAATGGACCTTTGTAAAGCACTTTGAGCACTTGGAAAAGCGCTATAAAAATGCAATCCATTATTATTATTATGTCAGTTGCACTGAACAACAAGGACCGCGTGAAGGTGCTACTCAAGAACTGCATCATAACCAGCCTCTAACGTGGAAAGGAGAGCATGGGATTGAGACAGCATGGTGTTCTTAACCTGCCTCTCATTAGTCTCCCACGGTGAGAAAAGAAGACATTCACCCTGAGACGTGCAGTAGAACACCGACAGCAGCATATAAAGTGCACTGTGAGGATTGGACTGTTCGGCCTGGTTCAACAGACACCTGCCCCGCGAAGCTGTGTGTTGGTACACATCCCGCCACAGAGGCGGGATGAGTGAAAACACTCCTTTGCCCCCAGGGAGATATGAAGTCATCAAAGGCAACGATTGCCATAAGCAACAACTGCAGAGATTTTTTTTTTATGTGTATCCGTCCAACACGGTTTTCCACACCAGGCCAGATGAGGTTCTGCCAAGTAAAGAAAGAAAGAAAGAAAGACAAGTATATTTACCGGTAAATGGACTATGATTTTCCTTGGCAAGTGACAGAATAAATTACAAATGACTGATTCAGTGCCCTGGCCTTTCTGTTCTCCCTCATCCCTCTGTCCTCATCCTTCGCTCCCCATCCAGTGATGAGATTATTTATCAGGGGAATATGTTTTACGTGCTGCTGTCCAAAAGAAGACAATGGTTTACACAAGGTATTCAAAAGCTATTATTATCTAATCTGTAAAATGTGAGGCTTGTTGCACAAGCAACGTATTTAGGCAGAAACCAAAAGCAGCAGTATATGAAGACTGAAATTAAATCAAGAGAAACCATCCGCTCTCACGAACCGTGAAAGTTCATCAAGGCCAATAGGTCAAAATGTTCACATATGTGGACAGTTTCTGTGTCATATTAAAGGAGCATTCAGTGATTTTGGTGATTTGGGAAAAAAGCAAGGCCCTCCCCCACTCGGTCATAATTGGAATTGGATGAAGGCTTTCTCACCCACCACCGAAATTGAAACTTTTTTGTAACAACTCCTTACTGTACCGTATCTGGTCAGCACACTATAGGGAGGATTATCACAAAAAAAGGGGGGGGGGGCATTTGAATAAAGTAAAATCAGTATATCTTTGAAGACATTTTAACTTTGACCGTGAGTGTGGTCTGTGGATGAATCCTTTGTTGTTCATAATATTGTCAAAAACCTGCACCCTTTGACCTTTTAAGATCTTTAAGTTGAGTGTGCCTTTCAAGTGAAATATACAGTAGGTCCAGCATCATGAGTGAACCAGTCAAAAGCATGTACACAAGATATTGAAAATACAATATAAGTGGACAGAAGAATATTGTCTTCTAAAGGAATAAACTGCCTGCTTATTACCTGTTGGTCCGATTGCCCGACCTGCCTGCCTTGTTTGGTCAGTATGTCCACTTTTGTAGGCTGTTGTACTGTATGTAATGTCATTTGTTCATTATGATTGTGTCTTTTGCATTGCCTATTGAATATACCTGCACATGGTGGAAAGGTATTGGATGATGGATTTTTCAATATTTTAAAAACATTCTTTTAATTTTGAAGACCTTTCTGAATACATTTCTCTCTTTGTTTGGAAGGCTGTGAAAATAAACATACACAGTGGTCAATCACTTTGGCCCGGACTGCTTTTCATTACACAAAAAACATTGGCTGTGTTTCTGACATCATAGTGAAATATTGTCCACACAAATGATGTTCCCACAAACACAGTGACTGCAGCCTTGTAAGAAAAAAATACAATACACAAAATTACAACTGTGGCACATGCCAAAAATGACGTTCAAGTTAAACTAACCCAACAACCGCATAATATCAACCATGTTACAGGGTTGTGGGAAGGTTTGATTTCTCTCTGTAGGCTACAATTAAAAGAAAGACACCTTTCATCACCTCAGACGAAGCTACAACAGCTAGTTATTATGTGTGTGTGTGTGTGTGTGTGTGTGTGTGTGTGTGTGTGTGTGTGTGTGTGTGTGTGTGTGTGTGTGTGTGTGTGTGTGTGTGTGTGTGTGTGTGTGTGTGTGTGTGTGTGTGGGTGTGTGTGCAAATGTGCTTGCATGTACGTGTGCGTGCCAAAACACAATTCCTGAATATTTGTCACTGAATAACAACTGTGTGATTTATGTGGATTAAGCAATGCAGAGCTACTGTTCCTCCGCCTGATATTTGACCTTGCATCTACTGTACCAATAGCTGTACTAATACTGTACTACTACAATTGTAACGGTTCTTTCCTTCCTCACCAAGCATAGCTGCAGCCCTCTAGGGTCCTGACTGACTGCCCACTTCACTTGCAATGTACTTAATAATCTACCGGTATGCAAGTAAAAGAATCCCTTACTCACACCAACATTGTACTTACTACTTATGAATTGTTTTTTGCATACTGTAGTTGGTGGAGATGATCAAGAAGCCTATGTCCACAGCTAGTTTTTCAGCTCCGTTATAATCACAGAAACCTTAATACATCTGCCAAGTCTGAGGACAGAACTTCTGAAATGGTCGTTTCACTCTGATGTGTGTTGATGTGAAACAGCTTCATGTTGAGTACGGTACATGAATGCTGGCTGTGCACGATCACAAGCTTGCAGGACATGCCAAGGCAGGTGGATGGCGTGTCATGATGTAATGACAGTGCTTTATTTCATCCCTTACTCCATTCCCCACCCACTTCCTTTTCAGATAAATCAAATTATGCCACAGGTAGATTCATCTGATTGGTTGCCTGTTGTTGCTTCATACAAGCCTGTGCTTCATTCACCTAATTAAAATCACATCAAACCCATGTGAAGTGAGTGGTGCAACTCAGTGTGGGGGTCCGTAGAACTTTCAGAACCACGAAAATGCCATTAACCTCTAGTCCCTGCCTCTCATGTAATATTACTTGTTATGTTTTTTCAATTTGTTCAAGGCGGAGAGCGAGATGAGAGACAGGGAGACAGAAACAACATTTTCCTTTTTTTTGCCATTCCCCCACTTGAGTCCTCGAGGTTACAAGCAATGTTTTACTGGAAGCAATTAGATTTTATGTTTGTGGAGTGTGGAGGATTCAAATTAAACTGTTCCACACAAATGTAATTGTAGTCATACGACAAATAATTACGCATGGATCAAATGTTTGATGAGGACATTTTGGGATGTGAGGCAGTGCTCTTGGCCGGGAGCAGGTACATTGTTTCTAGGTGCTTGATTGACTGAATACTTTATGAGACAGAAATGAAAACAGCAGGAGAACTAAATAGACAACACAAAACACTTTGCTTCCATCTCGGGTCTTTACAGTATGTATTCATCAGTTCATCAACATAGAAAACAAATTACACTGAAATACAATATCAGAAACAAAACATTATATAGTTTACAAAATGGAAATGGTGAGGGGAAAATCCTTTCTGTGGGACAAGCATTTGAACTTGCAGATAAAATGAGTCTTTATTGGGGCAGTCAATCAGGCTGTGTTTATCTTGCAATGGCTTTAAGGTGTGAGGAAGCATGGAGGAAGGGTGTAGTGGTCTGTTTAATGAGGTTGTTCCTGGACCACAGCCAGAGTAGCACAGACCTGTTCTGTTGCCACACATGGGGCAAGTTTAGAGTTTGACTTATCTAAGAGAAACAATCCAGTTAAGTCCACATGGCATTTTTAAACTATGTTGTTGCTTTAATGTTTTTAAGCATATATTGTACACATGCACCATGAGAAAGTGGGAGGGAATGACAGTTAATATGATAAAACAAATTGGACCAACATACAACTATTGTTTTTCATATACATATATACAGTATATACAGTATATTGAAATTGTAATACACATGGATGTTATAATCAAGCAATTTATATCAATGGTTTAAGCTTTATTGACACGAGAAAGCAAACGTTGACATTGCCAAAGCAATTGTCACAAATAAAACTGAAAATGGGGAACGTAGATCAGTAGTACTAGTAATAGTTTGGCTAGTACACTAGCCAAATGATTAACAGGCAAACAAATAATGTTAAACTCTTGTCCAAGTATGATTAGAATCTTCCTTATTAATTTATTTCATCTGGATGTTGTGGGTTTAATTGTTTTTAGACCTCATATAATTTATAGCCTCTTGACTTGGCCATTGACTGCATAGATATGCAAGGCACACCCATTACCATTAATAAGACGTGTCTGATTGGCTGGCTAGACCAAGTTTCCTGCTGAAACACCTGCCTGAGTTGGAACCTCTGATGATCAAAAAAGCACTCAATCATGAAAGTTGCCTAACAGGGAATGAAGACAATAATGTGTCACCCTTTGTCTTTAGCCTGCTTCTCACTTCCCAAAGGCAATGAGCCCTTCTCAAACCTCCACCCTTTGGGGCAGAGTTTAGTCACTGACCAACACCAGTCCAAATACTTTAGCAACTGTTGCTATCCAGGTCAAGATTTCCTGGTCAAGCTTTTCCTCTTCTAACGTGCCTATTGGACAAGGACGGATTGGGGATAATTGTCGCAGGGCACAAACCCAGTGAAGGGAAGCAACTGTGCAATTATCTGACTACATTTTCTGTTGAGTTTAAATCCAATTAGTCATTATTAGTCAGTCACTCATGTGGCGTGACGAACGTGTCACGTCTGCCAAATACATTTTGTATGGAGACACGTAGATTTGCATTTTTTATATTTTAACTTGTATAGACCTTTGTGAATATGGGAGCAATACCACCTCATAGTGTGTGTGCATGTGCATGTGTGCATGTGTAACCTCTGATTCAGAGCTGTTGATAGAAAATAAGGCTTACATTTATGTCATCACTTTTTTCAGTTGAAAATAAGCCAATGTTTTCATACAACCCTTACATGACGCAATATGAATTTGTTTTTTCTTAAGAGAGGGTCTGTGTGTGTGAACAGGCAGTGGGTAGAATTTTAAATGTGTTCAGGCAGCATAAATTATAACACAGGACTAAAGTCCTGATGTCTGCAGTGCTTACTACTATAGTAGTAACAATACTCCAAAGTTAATCAGGGCAACAAAATGAAAAGCACACAAAACCATATGATGCGTGGAAGAGAGAAAATGAAATGGGGAAATACGGGTTTTTCAAACATAGTTGGATTTCTGTTCTCTTGTTCTACCATTATTAATATGCTGGTCTCAAGTAATGCATCTCTCAAATAATGTCTTGCTTAACCCAAGGCAGCAATCCTCATTTGAGCTAATTTGAATGATGTGTGGTTTTCCTACTCTACACAGTATAATCACATATCTAATATTGGTTTCCAGCTTTGACCGCTGTACATCTTTCTGCGGTTTTGGGATGAATGCGAATCAGCATTTTTGAGGAGCCAGCCTTTGCAACTATTGGGCAATGGGCCCTAATGGGGTTAGCTGTCTGCATCTTCCCTTTGTATAGCGTCTTTTTGCGTGTTTGTTTCATTAATTTCCATTTCATTTTCATTTAAATTACTTAGTCAATATTAATAAACAAAGCATAGCCTAGCAGTATTGCATTTAATGGATGCATGGATGCACAATGGAAAGACAGAGATGGACTAGGCCACAGTTCTTCTCCAGGAACATAGCATTGTGTGTGATGATGTTTGGCAAAATATTTAGTGGAGTAATAATATATGTAAATATGTTTTGTGTATTTGTTTGTTTTGTTTGTTTTTAATTGGATGATTTCAACCATTTCTTTCCAGGAGCATGCATACCAGTACAACGTTTCACACAGATTAGTGTAGTTACAGGTAAAAATGTGAAAAGCTGGTGCTCTAAGAAGCAATTATGGGGAATTTGGGGCAGAGGTTCATTATTGGCCTCCAGTGTGTGTGTGTGTGTGTGTGTGTGTGTGTGTGTGTGTGTGTGTGTGTGTGTGTGTGTGTGTGTGTGTGCACTGATGGACGGAGTGCAAAACATACGCTCTCCCCATGCCTTCGGCCTGGTGGAGACAAATAAAGGTTTATTTGGTTAATTTAACCATGGCTTGGGAGATCATCTTCAATATCACCATGATAATATCTCTAAGGCCCACACTACAATAGATCTACTAAATGGCCAAACCAAAACTCATTGTGTACAACTCAGACTGTACCTTTCTATTCCTGAACTCCCGGAATTCCTGGAATTCCTGTAATATTCTGTTGATTAGAAAATACTATTTTTGTCCTTCTCTGTAATGGAATCGTAAACTACAACGCATTGTTGATCAAGCAAGCCCTTAAACGCAGATGGAGGTGAAGACCCAAGTATCTTTGATACCATATAAAGATAAGCCGCAGTTTGAAGAAAAGTGTTCAACAACCTCTATATTTGTTTGGCTCAATCTTGTGTCTACTACTATCTGTCTGGGGCATAAACCATATCTCATGCACTATACTGATGCATCAAAAACAGATGCTGTACATTGCAGATGCCTGTATGTGGATACAAACATTCCTTATACTGTACTATAGGGAATAGGGCAGAGCATCGGTCAGGAGGAAGATCAGGCTATGATAACTGGCTAAAACATCAATCTGCACAGGCTGCTCATACTTAACCTTCTGCTTTCTAAGCTCTACATGGCATCTGATGAGATTCCATTCACCACTGCCTGGACTTTTACTTTTCCCTTAGTGAGTTTAGTAACCCACAGAGTATTAGTATGTGTGTGTGTGTGTGTGTGTGTGTGTGTGTGTGTGTGTGTGTGTGTGTGTGTGTGTGTGTGTGTGTGTGTGTGTGTGTGTGTGTGTGTGTGTGTGTGTGTGTGTGTGTGTGCGCGCGCGCGCACATTCAGCTTTAACAATAGCAGGCTGCTGCAGCAACAACAACAACATGTGACATAAGGGTAAAAGCCCTGCTGAACTGCTGAAATCACTCTTTCTATAAAAGTAGATGACGTAACTCACAAATGTTTACACTAGCTCACACACCATGGTTTGATAAGGAGGGAGAGAGAGAGTGTGAGCTGCTCCTTTCTCAGAACTGTTCTCCAACAAATGCAGTGACTGATGGTTTTTAGCCATATTGGTACCACAGTGTGTGTTTTTCTTTTCCCTCGAGCTTGTACAGTATTTTCCTACCATTCTTAGCATGGGCCAGCTGCTGCCAAGTGAAAGTGAAAATAATCCCCCCCTCCCTTATGCTTGGTTGTAAAACAATGACCGGTTTAACTGTACTACAACCAGATTAATACCTTGATAGAGCTGACATTTTCTGATCAGTTATTTAACCAGTGGATATGGATATGTTAAAATGGCAAATGGGGATTTCATAGAATGCCTTGATCAGGACACTACAATTCTGGTTGTTTGTTTAGTGCTTACACACACGCACGCACGCACACGCGCGTGAGACAAGGCCATGCACTCGTGGAACTCCTTTCTCTTAGCATGATAGTGGCTCCACCTGCAGGACTTGATTGGTCATTGAACGTATGAGGTCAAATTAAACATGGCCAGGCCACCACTTCAACCATAGATAAATGACTTCAACTACCTAGTAGCCTAAGCCTTAGGCTTGCCTTAGGCCCTAAGGTAGGCTATCTAGGCTACTTTATCACCACCACATGTGCTTCTGTGCGAATGAATTCTTCTACAGCTCATGAACCCATATACTCCTACTAAACAACTGAAGTGGAATATATTCTTGCATCTGTCCGTAACTGTAATACAGGCTCACAATAGATAATGCCCCTCAACAATGTCAATGTAAATGTGTTATCTTTATTTTTAAAAGGAAACGGTATCTGTTATGGATCCCAGGAGGAGCTGTATTTATGGAGTGTTTGTACCAGTGTTTTGTCACCGGTACATTTGTCCTCTGCATTTAACTCATCCTGGCTATTTAGGGGCAGTGGGCACATGTGGGCAGTACTAAGGGAGCAGTTAGGGGTTATAACACTTCAACAGATTGGGTCGCAGTGCAACCAGGTGCTAGCCAGACATGTCCATTGCCCACAAAGTCTAAAAAGGTCTAAAAATAAAAGTTTTGGGGTGGTCTAATCTTAGATTAGATGTTGATTACTAGTCTATAAGATAGACGTTAATTAGATGTCTAATCACCGTCTAGTCTAAGATTAGACCTCTAAAAACCTTCCCTTTTAGACCTTTTTAAGACATTTTTAGATCTGTGCTCAGTGCTCTCAACCCATATTGGCCTATTGACCTTGTAAGAAGACGAATGGACAGACTTAATCCACGCGAGGAAAATAAATATCACAAGTTGACAGAAATGATAGCCTAACTGCTGATGATATTGGCTACATTCACCATCTTATTTACACTAGGAGGAGGTGGTGCAAGTTCGAACAACACCAAATCACCCTGCCAAGACACAGGATATGTTTTCTCCCCTCTCCCTGGTAGCTGTGCCAGCTGTAGTCCACACGCACACACGCGCGCGCACACACACACACACACACACACACACACACACACCCACACACACACACACACACACACACACACACACACACACACACACACACACACACACACACACACACACACACACACACACACACACACACACACACACACTCACAGTTTTACGTTTGATTTAGTACAGTAATCTAATACACTCCAAGTAGTGACGCCTTGCAGTGTTACATTTTTCTACACTAAAAATATATTTATAGAGCTATAAATTTGTACTCTGGCACCTCTGGTCTTGGCTTAGTCGACTCATTGACGAGTAGCACATCCTGGTTAAGCCCTGTAGCTGCAGAATGCGTTCAGTGGCAGTGTTTTGTTGTCTATTATTTGCATACAGGGTGTATTTTTTTGCATTTTATAATGTAGCGTAAATAGTAAGTAATAAAGGACCACTTCCCCACTTTTCAACCTATACCAATCATATTGTTCCTCACTAATGACCATGATGAAATGCACATTGTTTCTCATACAGAAACTAGTCCACCAGTGACATCATAGATGGGGAATCCCAGTAAATAGCAACTGCAGGCTTTCCTGAAAAGTTGCAATGCGATAATGGAATGATGGACTCCATCAATCTCATGTTATTACAAATATAAACATAAAAAATGCCTTGATTTCAATGGTAGAAAAACATTGTGATGTTTTATTATGACATAGTGAGGACCAATTACCGAATATATATGTATGAACTTATATCATTAGTTACAGTAAGTAAAAAGTCCTTCATAACATCATAAATAAATCATAATACCACAAATGCTACTATAACTACACCTGCACTCTGTTGAGTGCCAACTTGCGCACAAGTAGCCTATTCCATACATGGCCTACAAGTAGCTCAATCAGTGGGCAGGTTTCCGAACCACTCACCCTTCCCTCAGCCGATCAATATCTTATTAGATTTGATGTAACTAGCTTTTGTTATCGTACATAGGCCTACAATATATATGCAGTACATAATGTAAATACTGTACATTACCTACTGTCCAATCAACACCAAGTAGTATCTCATTACATCACCATTACATTGTCAACTAATCCAGCCAATCAAATTTCCTTCCCATCCCTTATGAGCCCTGCAGCACTCAGCATTTATTAGGTCAGGTATTTATTACATATAAAGCTATCTACAGAATACATTTTATTTTAAATTGCATTTTTTATGCTTTGTTTTTGAGGTGTGCTAGCTCTTCAAATTATGTGGGTGCTAGCCACATGTAAATTTTTACTTCTTGGTTTTTAAATTCAACATCACAAAAGAAATAGAATCTGGTTGTCATGAGGTTTATTTCTTATTTGACAATTTAGGGCCCACTACAGGCTCCACCCGGTATATCTGGCCAGAATAAGACATGGGCCTGAATTCAAAGAAGTACTGTCTCAAGTTTCCTATCCTGACCATGTTAGAAATGAGAGTGAGCAGTCCCATTCTGTACCAGAGGATGTCGCCATTTTGCAATTTATTGTATTCAGTCTTCAACAGTCAACACACCTGTTTGATCCAATACAAGTGTTTAACTGACTGTATGCTATTAGTAAGCTATTACAGTACCGTATTCTGTTACACTTTTGTAAATCATTTCTAAATTTGTTTCTCAGCGAGTTAAGCGTGGCCTTTTACTCCTCCACCTCACCCCACGTTTTTAATCCCTAATCCATAATAACATGCCATCCCATTTTGTGGATAATGTGAGTGTGACCCACATTGCTCAATGCTCGCTTGCTTGCTACCAGGGGCGGATGTAACATTTCCCAATTGGGGGGCAGGAGAAAATCAAATCATTTTAACCATAGGCACTTTGAAATATCTTGGGTTGTTTTGCATGCCATCATGTTTGGTGGGGCAGACTGGGCATTTAGGGGGGCATCCCCCCATGCCCATGCTTAGATCCGCCCCTGCTTGCTACCGATTCCTGAAACAGTTCTTGTAGCCTACATGCCTATCCACCGCAACCACCACCACCACCACCATCATCATCATCATCATCATCATCATCATCATCATCATCATCATCATCATCATCATCATCATCATCTTCGACTCTCCTCCCTCCTTCTGTCATGACAGACACAGATCGGGGGGTGTGGGGAAGTCATAAAACACACGTCAGTGTGGAGCGATTCTGGCAGCCGTGGCGGCCGCCTCTCTCCCACCCTCCCACGTCCCGCTCCCAACACACCAACCACCAAATGCTCCCAGCGACCACCATCACTCATCGCCTGTCGGTGCCTCAGACCCCCGCCGAGGTGGACGTCGCTCTCTCACTCGGACGCCCACTTTCGTTCCGCACTTGATTCCCACCTTCGGACTTCGACGCGGACCACGGGAGGTATTCTAACCTGAAGAAATATCCCCCCACCCCACCAGCACCAGCACCACCACCACCACCACCACCGGGCGCCGCGCAACTAGTGCTCCCCCCTCCGATCGGAACAACAATCCTCGGCTTTCTGAATGACGGGCGGCCGGTTCGATTTCGACGATGGCGGCACATACTGCGGAGGCTGGGAGGACGGCAAAGCCCACGGACACGGCCTGTGCACGGGCCCCAAGGGTCAGGGCGAGTACGCGGGCTCATGGTCCAACGGCTTCGAGGTGGTCGGCGTGTACACCTGGCCCAGCGGCAACGTGTACCAGGGCTACTGGGCGCAGGGCAAGCGCCACGGGCTCGGCGTGGAGACCAAGGGGCGCTGGATTTACCGCGGGGAGTGGACGCACGGATTTAAGGGTCGCTACGGGGTCCGGCAGAGCCTGAATACGCCGGCCCGATACGAGGGGACGTGGAGTAACGGTCTGCAGGACGGATACGGCGTGGAGACGTACGGGGATGGAGGTGAGAGCAGACACAGAGAGACAGCTAGAGTAGTGCTTTTCAAAACAGTGGTCCGGGGACTAACAGTGGTCCCTGAGAGGATTCCAGGTGGTCCCCAATATGCAGCTAAATGATGGGCAGTTGGCAACCAAATGGACCCTTATATAGTGGATCTGTAACTCTTGGGAGTGTAAAAGGGTCCATTTTACACTCTCAAGTCTATTTAAAGGGGTACTCCACCCATTTTCAATATTTTAATAGGTCATTAATATACCTTAGAGATGTTGTGTAGACATGATAAAAAAAGTTCCCCCAATTCTGTATTTCCTAAAAAATGGAGGTCTGAGAAAATCATTAACATGGTGAAATACATCTGATGACATCATCAAGATGTCTTTCATCATGTTAATGATTTTTCTTTCAGACCTCTTTTTCCTGAGAGGGTACAAATGAAACCAAATGGGTCCACGGCTAGGGTAAATTTGGTTCACATTTGTATCCTCTCAGGAAAATTTTGAAAATGGGTGGAATTCCCCTTTAATTTTCAAGAATGTTGAAATGTGGACCAAAACTTGAACATCCTTAGTTTTGGGTCAGAGAGACATCAACATCAAATGGTGGTCCTCCGTGGCTGCAGAATAAAATAGTGGGCCCTGGTATGAAAAATGTTGAAAACCACTGAGCTAGAGCAACAGTAGCCTACAGTGCAACAGCTCAGCTGTTACCGCCCACAGGGCACAGGCTCAGCTGCATGTGGAGCCCACGCTTCTTTTTTATATATATATATATATATATATATATATATATATATATATATATATATATATATATATATATATATATATATATATATATATATATATATATATATATATATATATATATATATACTGTGTGTGTGTGGGGGGGGGGGGGTCATGTGTGTTTTATCATATACATGTAGGACTGTGTTATTTAATTTATAGTTTTATTATTATTTATTTTTTTAATTTGCCTTGCAGAACTGCGGCACTGAAACCTATACTAGCTTGTTTATATGCTTTGTTTCCATGCAAGATTGTAACTGAACTGGTTGAGAGCACAGAGGTCATGGCTAAAAATAGAAGACCCATTGCTGAACATGTTGGCTAGGTAGAAAAAAAATGGTAGGTCTATATACCACATTATTTTGCAGAATGCAAAGGAATTTACGCTACCCATTGCATTGAGTTGTAGAATCATTTGTTTGAATTATTGGTGTTTACAGTTCTGTATGTTATCAATGAGCCAACTGTAAATTCAAATTATATTACAAAATATAATATTAGTCGTAGTTGTGTTAGAGAGTCATCCATATCAAACTATTATAGCTGGTTATTATGTTTTTTGTGGACATACAGTATGGTTTGCATAAGCTCATAAGCAAAACCATATCAGCTGGTCTGTATGATTATATGCAAGATGTGTGAGTGACCAGACACCTGTGTGCATCAATCTAATCAATGAACACAGCCATTCCCACAGATCCTCAAGAGAAGTGTGAATTAAAACTAGACTAGACATTAAAACTGGACATGCAAGATACCAGAATGGTTCTTTAAGGAAATAATTTGTGTTGATAATTGAGTATGTTATGTAGCTAGATGAAAATTTCCCAACAACACTACACCTGCCAGAGCTCACTATGGAGGTAGGCGTTGTGGTTGTCTCTGTCACACAGTCATTTCCCACTGTCACTCACCTACCTCCAATGAGTATCCCCTTTATTGTTTTCTAGTTGAATGTGACTTGCATGCATTGACATCTTATCAGCTTTGGAAACATCATGAACCTGGTTTGAATGTTCTTCATAGCCTCTTTACACCTGTTCAAACGAGGAAAGCCCTTTTATATTTTAGCTATATTCAAAATTGGCATATTCGAGTGACATATTGATTCATATTGTTTCACTCTGTGCTGTGCTCATAGAAACCTGTGCAAATCTTTGATTACTATATATAATTAAAGTGAACTTTTCAAATATTTGCTTCTGGGTGTCCCTGGAACTAAATATTTTGAAATGAGGGATCAGCAATTGGTAAAAGTTACATTGCTAAACAGTTCAGTTTTATTCCTGATGTTTGATTACCAATTACCAATTCCAAAATATGAAATGGATCCAGTCTGTAAAGCCTGCCACAGAATTTGAAGGCAGGCATCGCTTTTCTTTTTAAAATTGTGGCTAGCTCATTTTGGAACAAACGTCTTCATAGTTTCCAGTCCATATTCTGCCAGTAGGTCTGTCCCACCTCCTGTAGAGTCTTCTAGAAGGAAAGGGGACAGGTGTAAGAGATCTGTCAGAAAGCTTATCCGCATGCAGGACCAGGCCCAGTGGGAATCATGACGTCAGAGAATATGTAGTATTTGTTGACTCTGATAGGCCAAAGGTGTGGCAGAGAAGTTGTTTTCGCCTCTGTACATTCATCTTTCTTTGTAATTTCTTGTGTGAGCACTGAGCAGCAAATATACTGCACTTTTGGACAACTCTACCTGGCAAATCCAGGGGTGTCACAGGCTATCTGAAGGTGGGGGGATGAGCGTGGGAAGCCCACGTGTCAAATTTTATTCAGCCTATTCCTGGCCAAAATTATCAAGTAGTCATGCTTTGGGGAGAGTAAAATGGGCAAATGCCATTAAATGAATTGGGCAACATTGGGCTTTTAGGTCGCAACTCAAACTGGGCTGAGTCAGCTATAAGTAAAATTCGCAATGCTTGACACAGCAACTCAGTGGTGTCTCTTGTGGCCTAAATTCGCTTGAGACAGTGCCTTTTTATTGACCCTCTATGCCACACTAGTAGTAGGAGTAGGTGGGCGTTATTTCCTCAAATGCGAAGGCGATTCCACATTGACCTCTAGTTTGCTTGCATCTTTGTATTTACTCCTGGAGGCCAAATAAAAAACTCTGACCCAGATATTTCACATCAGCCTGTTATAGTGCCATCAGGAAGCAAATTACTCCTACAAATGTTTTCACGCAAATCACATTATTTATAGCCAGTTAGTTACGCATTCATCCTGATTGGCTAAGACTAGCATCTAAAAGACTAGACTAGAAAACTAGCAGTTTTCAGGAGTGGCCTATTTTGTGTGTCCAATCGTGGACGTGGACGGTGCGTTTGATCACTGGGAATTTAGCTACATTACACTTTTTAAATTGGCCATATGTTGGCGCTATAACAGACCACATTTTGGCCTATAACTTGAACATAAGGTATACAATCAAATTGTTAATTACAGAACTCCACAAATAAGCCATGCCAAGTCGGTACTCTGTATACTCTGTACACTTCTGTGACAGAAGTGTGATCAACACTTATGTCACATTTCTCACATTCCATTCTGATTGGATAAGATTGGCCTCCAAAGTTTGTTAATGTATTTTATTTAAAAAAAAAAAGAAGCTTTTGCTACTATTGTTACAAATGTTCAGAACTCACACAAATTAGTACACATTTTTTCATTTAAACACTGTAAATGTATTTTAACATTGATTGAGAGTGTAAATGGCCTTTTACTGAGAAGTGTAATTTATTCATTTGCAAAGCATAAAAGCAAAGATTCTTTGCTCCATTATATTTAGTAATCTGCTCTCACAAACGACTAAGTATTCACTAAGACTAAGTATTCATGAACTCTAATCAAAAACAAGGTGCAAGAATAGTAGAATCCAGAGAGAACACATGTAGTGCCTCTAAGAAACTATAAACTAGGTACAGTAAACTGGGATTTCAAAATAGAAGCTAGTGGTGCCAGCACTCTTACACTGAAAGCCCCCATCCGGCCAATAGAGCCGGGTTGGAGTTATAAATATATATCAATGATGAGCTGACACGTCATGCATAGCATACCCGTCGGTTGTTTTGCCTGTGATGTGGACCACATGGTTACGCGTGATACGGAAATAATGTGTTAATAATTAACTTGTACTGTGGATAAGAAAATCAGTCTGAAGTAAGTGGTGCTGTACTGTACTTTGTAGTACTCTACCTGCAGGGTGAGCTTGTAGACCTGAGAGAATTCTTGTACTGTGTGTGTGTGTGTGTGTGTGTGTGTGTGTGTGTGTGTGTGTGTGTGTGTGTGTGTGTGTGTGTGTGTGTGTGTGTGTGTGTGTGTGTGTGTGTGTGTGTGTGCGCGCGTGTGCGTGCGTGCATGCGTGCGTGTGTGAGTGTGCGTGCGTGCTTGTGTGTGCGTGTGTGTGTGTGTGTGTTAGGCTCTGCAACACTGACATTTGATGGTGGAAGACAGCTACATGTATGCTTAGACATACAGACATACAGAGACATACACGCATCGCTGCACATCACAGTGGTTGGCACCGCTCAGAAACGCACAGAGAAAGTGAAAGTGACCAAGATCTGCATATATCACCTATCAATAAGAGGGGCGACACAGAGAGATATAATGAGAGGGGAGTTTCCAGCTCAAAAGTAAAGATTGATATAAGCGACAGGTCTGTAATGACACGTAGTACATAAACAAGATGCATTTTAGCCAAGCTGAGTACCAATTATCACTGCTTATCCCGCCATCTGTGAGCAGCTAATGTCAGACATTGCTGAACCAATGGGTGTGAAACTTTTCATGGACGGCTTTTTGCTCAAATTTTCCCATTGGTGTGATATAAACACATTGCAAAACACACCTTTTGCTACGTGCTTTTAGCTCCTTCAGATTTTTACCAAAGTTAAACACAAATGTGTACACATTATGTATGCCATGATTTGATTAAGTCGTATCTGTCAGATTTAAACATCTTCATTACTATTGGCTATGCCTGCCATCTCCCAGTTGCCCATTTTGGACAAAGTTCCATTGATATTGTGAAAATAACAGAGCTTGTAGATCTGCTATTTTCACAATGTTTGTCTCTTTCTTATATTTTGTTTAATCTGTTCTTTTACCTGTTTGTTGATTATTTTGTTTACAGTAATGATCTCTCTCTCTCTCTCTCTCTCTCTTTCTTTCTTTCTTTCTTTCTTTCTTTCTTTCTTTCTTTCTTTCTTTCTTTCTTTCTTTCTTTCTTTCTTTCTTTCTTTCTTTCTTTCTTTCTTTCTTTCTGTCGCATTACAAAATGCCTTAAAACTCCTTAAAATGTCACATCACTTTCATCTGTGGGGATTCCCTCAAAATCATGTGGGGAAACCCTGGATTGATAACCACGGGTGTGCAGTATGTGTGATAGGGATCTATGATAGGGATGTGTATACAGCTTCAAATGACTGTTCTGTTGTGGTGTCACTGAGTCTTCTGTTGTTACTTTACTTACCACATTTTGAGACATTTCTCTGTGTGGACAAATGTCTACTGCCAGTACATTACACTGTATAGACATAATGTAAACTTTGCAGTTTGAAGAACTGCTCAATCATGGTCTAAAATATGGAAATCCATGGGCTGAATTATTTTCCCATCTCTTTAAAAAAAAACTGATTTGTTTTCACTGTTAAGCCAGCCATTGCATGACAGATTTGGAATGCCTGCTAATGAATTCAAGTCGCAACATAATTTCCAGTAAGTCTAAATGATTTCTTGTTCTTATTCACTGAGACAATAGAGCAGGCTAAGGCTTTGCTGCAGTAAGTGATTTCAGGGGTGTTTCCATTTCCAGGCTTTACTTTTTTTTCTCTCTTTTTTTACATTTCTTTTTCCAGGGATTTAAAGGGGAACTCCACCCATTTTCAACATTCTAATATGTCATTAGTATACCCTAGAGGTGTTGGGTGGACATGATAAAAAAAAAAGTTCCCCCATTCTGTGTTCCCAAGAAAAGGAGGTCTGAAGAAAACCACTAACATGGTGAAACATCTTGATGACATCATCAAGATGTATTTTCACCATGTTAATGGATTTCTTTAGACCAGTGGTTTTCAACCTTTTTCATACCAGGGCCCACTATTTATTCAGCATTTGAGCCACGGACCACCATTTGAGCACATTTTAGCCCCACAGACCCACAAACTATATAGATTTCTTTTGCTTTTGCCCACAATTCCAGGCTGGATTTTGGAGAAAACAGACATTTAGACCAAAATGACCGTTAATCTTCTACATTCTCTAGTTGTGTAGACTTGGGCTAATTCAGATGATGAATATTTTAACTCTTGAGAGTGTAAAATGAAACCCAAATGGACCCTTGCGGGTCCTTTTGGTTTCTTTTTTACGCTCTTAAAGAGTTACATCTGGTTAACCAACTTTCCATCATTTAGCCTGGGGACCACCTAGAATCCTCTCAGGGACCACTGGTGGTCCCCGGACCACCTGTTGAAAACCCCTGCTTTAGACGCTTCTTTTTTTTCTGAGACGTACAAATGGAACCAAATTAACCCGTTAGGGTTCATTTGGTTGCATTTGTACACTCTCAGAAAAAATGTTGAAAATGGGTGTAATTCCCCTTTAATCAAGCGTTCTCTCCATAGTCATATGCAGAAGACTTCTTTGACATAGCAAGATAGTTGTTGGAGTTAAGTTTGGCTATGCAGGCAGGCTTCCCAGCATCTCAAGTTACTTCCATCTTTTAAAATAGCACACTCTCCCCCCAACCGAAGGCATCGGGGCAACACTGAGAGGCAGGAGCCCTCTGCCAGGACTCTTGACGTTTACCTCAACTGGTCATAGCGGCTGGTAGATATAAACATAAGATCACAACAGTTTTATTTTGTAGTTTCCAAAATAAGAATAGAAGGCATTCGTTGATCCGTGATCACTTTAGACTGCCTGCCACAGCGGTGGCTAGCAGTAGTAGACGACATACTGTATAGAGAAAATTCTGCTGATTTTGAATCAAGAAGAAAATGTGCTGATTTTGAATCAAGTCCCTATAGGCTCAGTGCGGCGGAATTTGATATTCTCAACCAACCTGGGCTTAAAGTATCACTCAACAGCTCACTTTGCTCACTTTTCAGGAAATGGATCGATATTTAAGATATTATAGGCCAGGGATTGGCAATTATGCTTGTCCTCAGACCAATATCTGTCCAGTGAGTGCAGTGCAATTTTGGCCCCTCAGGGCCGCCTGTTACCAACCGCTGTTATAGGCTGTCTTGGTCCTGGAATAATAACGTCCCTGATCTGACATCCCATACTCCTTCTGGCTCCAAGTCAGGGTGCAACTGAGAAGCCCTAACTGCTCCTCATGTGCAAGTTGGTGTGGCTTGCAGGGTAGACTCAGGGTAGACTTCGCCCTTAGTGTGAATGTGTGGGTAAATGTAATGCACGTTCCTCTGTTGATAAGTGCTTTGGATGAAGGAGGAGGAACTGCAATCTGTAACCATTCAGCGCATGGATGATTGATGGATAAATGTTTTCTTTGGTTAAAGATGATATAGAATTGTGTTAGGGAATGAGTAGCTATCATCAGCTGAAAAGGCCATAGGCTTTGTGTAATAAAGGAAGATTTTACCCCAAAAAAGTACATATTCTACACAGAGCCACCCTGTCTTAGAGTGGTTCATTGCATTTAAATTGGATTGGAAGTAATATGATGTTGAAAATCGCCCCTTTACAGACATCATGAGCTGGATTTGTAATTCCACACAGATGGCATAAACTACAACTCACTGAAATGATGTGAGGTGATTAACTATTTGTACAAACCCACACAAATTTGAAAATTAATGAAATGGCATATTCTGTATGATTACAAAGAGCACTGATTTTGGTACTGTAAGTGCATTTTTAACAAATACTATTGCTACGCTTAACTTAGTAAAACAAATGAGTAGTATTTTCTCCACTACTGGCACTTTACCATCTTTCCAAGCCTGTGCCTGTGCTCATGATTTTATCAGGTCTGAAAGAGGATTGTGTATCATCATCAATCACAGACAATGTGACTGTCACAGAGTTCAGTAATATAATAGTTATATAGCACAGGCGTATCTCCAGTTTCAGTTGAAAAATATAACCAGATGTATTTTCATTTTCATTGATTTTCCATTGTCTTGGCTGTGTAGGGAAACAGATCACCATGAATGAATGTTGAGGGAAAACTGCTTCCTGCATTCACTGACTATTAGGATTATTAGGCCAAAAGCCTATATTTTTCTACCGGCAGTTATACATATATAGTGTGTGTAGCACAAATCCGCCTATATGTTGGACTCACAATCCATATATGGCACTGCCTGACTTCTCAAATACTCATGCGTGTTGCTAAGGTTCACACAGGCAGATGCAAAGATACAAAGATATATCTGTCACTTTGTGTCTTTATATCTGAAGTTGAAGCTGATAAATCAAAAACGACAACCTTCTTTCTAGTCGTAGACTTTACTTAGTTGAATATAATGAAAATAACAAACTGGCCACTGCCATGGATTCATGCAACAGACTGACTGCCAAAGCCTGCACAACAGTGCAAAGCCCCCTGGGAGAGTGGGATGTACCATAATACATAATACAACAATTCATTTCATTTGTAGCTTTGTATCCTTTGCAGAAGCTACAAACACGGATGCATCTTTGCATCTTCATGTCACTGGTGTACATTGGCGATGAAGGGTAGGGTAGTGTGTGTGTGTGTGTGTGTGTGTGTGTGTGTGTGTGTGTGTGTGTGTGTGTGTGCGCATGTGTGCGTGCGTGCATGCGTGTGTGGAGTGGAAATCAGCACTCTTATCTCTTAGCTCTCTAGCTTCTGTATCTCATTCATTCATCCACTAAATTTTATTCACCTTTTATTTATACAGTATATATATTTATATATTTTTTAAAAGTATCCTCAACCATTGCCTGTCAAGAAGAAGAAGTTGCCAGGCTTCAGTGATGGACAACAGCTGTCCTCCACCCCCCCTGGCCTTCTCAGGGCAGGGCTCCTGTCTGTGACATTCATATTTTTATTCTTTGTTCCTACCATTCAACTCATTGCATATCTTGTGTCCTCTTGTAGGTACATATCAGGGCCAGTGGACCGGCGGCATGCGTCACGGCTACGGCGTGCGTCAGAGCGTCCCGTACGGCATGGCGACCGTCATCCGCTCCCCGCTGCGCACCTCCCTGGCCTCGCTGCGCAGCGAGCAGAGCAACAGCACCGCCGCGCTGCACGACTCCATGTCCTCGGACACGCCGGCGGGCACGCGCGGCGGCTTCGTGCTCAACTTCCACTCGGACGGCGAGGGCTCGCAGAAGAAGGGCCTCTTCCGCCGCGGCTCGCTCTTCGGCAGCCTGCAGCGGCTGCGTAAGTCGGACTCGCGCTCGTCCATCTCGAGCAAGCGCAGCTCGGCGCGCAGCGACGCCACCATGTCGCGCATCAGCAGCAGCGACGCCAACTCCACCATCAGCTTCGACGGCACCGACGACTTCCTGACGCTGGAGGACAACGTGGACGCCACCACCACCGAGTCGTACATGGGCGAGTGGAAGAACGACAAGCGCTGCGGCTTCGGCGTCTCGGAGCGCTCCAACGGCATGAAGTACGAGGGCGAGTGGCTGAACAACAAGCGCCACGGCTACGGCTGCACCGTCTTCCCCGACGGCACCAAGGAGGAGGGCAAGTACAAGAACAACGTGCTGGCCCGCGGCATCAAGAAGCACCTCATCCCGCTGAGGAACACCAAGACCAAGCAGAAGGTGGACCGCGCTGTGGAGGGAGCCATCAGGGCCGCAGCCATCGCCAAAACTAAAGTGGAGATCGCCACTTCAAGGTAAATACACCGTCCCTGATCTATGGCACCTGGGTAGACCCCTTAACTACCGGTAAGCAAATTAACTAAGCAAACTAAGCAAATTAACACCTAGCCTGGCCTAACCTGAAATGATCTTGGCCTGGGGGGGGCGGGGTGCTTGGACGGCAGATGAGTTGATCTGATTTGATCTCACTAACGTGTGGTCATCCCCGGCCCCTCCCCCGCCCCTCCACTACTGTTCTACATCACATCATTTGGAGCGACGCCCACCCCCAAAGGTTACTCCCACTTCTAGGCCACTGTGGTTAACAAATAAGTCCAGGCTTTCCGCTTTCGCACAACGCAGACAAAAATGAAAGCCTGGGTGTCGAGGCTACCCAACACCAAACACCATGCCCTACTCAATGGTAGGGAAAATAGCCAACAAGGAGATTTTGCACTAAATAACACCTGAGCTCAGGTTAATATCATCATATCATTTGATACATCACTGATTTCAGCTGTGATTTCAATCATGTAAACATGACCTCCCTGCTATCATGAATTCAAATATAATATCAATGAGAATGTTTTGAGTTTGTAGATCTGCTATTGACCTGTATGATCTGGTGTACGTCAGCTCACGTCCTTTGTACTCTGTTGAAGTGCATTCTAGTTCGAACATCAAGGATGTACAAGGATGCCTTGTACACTGCAAGTCCAGTCAGACTATAGAGCTGCGCAGTGCCGCCCCTTTCATGACATAGCCTTTGGCCCAGAAATGAATTCCCTGTACATTTTCCCCATAAGCTTTTCTAAAATGATTTATACAAAGACGATTATGCCGCGGACAAACCATGACAACACACACAATGTCTTAGGACAAGAATACCAGTTAGATATTGTATGATGATATTGTGTTTGTCTTTTGTCTTTGTTGATTTGTCACGACTCGAGTTGTCTTTATCCATATAATCATCTTCATATAAATCATTTTGGAAAAGTCTATGAAGAATATGAATGGGGAAATTACTTCAAGGGAAACATAAGGAAAGGGGCAGGACTGCTCAGCTCTATAGAGCAGCCATCATACCGGTAGTTAGAATTCAAAGTGCATACTGTAGACGACAGAACATTGTTACATACAGTATAGTTGACATACCTGTCAGACACAGCAGATATAAATCATGGATAAAGTAAACAACGACTAACACACACGCACACACACACACGCACACGCACACACACACACACACACACACATATCTGTGAGGATATCCATGAACTGAACAAAGGACATGAAGCTCAGGGCTGACACATGGCAGACTTATATACTGTATGGTCTGTCATTGTCAACAAACCTTCGGCAGTGAGTATATCTGAATGAATATACAGTCCAGTCTATGAGTGAAGTGATATTCTCTGTATTATCTATTTGTTATTTGGTTACTGAGTGTGTTCATGTGGAATTAAATGGACCACTCCAGGGATGTAAAACTCAAATTCACGGCAGGCCAAAATAGAACAATTGGTACCGGAGGGCCAGAGGCGCAAGACTGTATTTCAACACGCTGGCCTTCGGTTTACGAGGACGTCCCAGGACAACACCAAAAGAAATGTTCCTTCAAAAGTCAGGAATGCATACACTGCATGCATCATACACTGAGTTAAATTGACACTGAGGATTTGACTGTGTACAGTACAGTCTCTCAATATTTATCTTTTACAGGCATAATACGCACACACACACATGTGCACACCCACCCACACATGCACTTGTGCGCAAGCACACTAATCCATCCAAGCGAGTCGGGCGAGTCTTTGAAGGTTGCGGTGTGTCCATAGTTGATGAGTGTTGGTAAGAGCTTAGGAACGTGTGGAAGGGTTTCAGCTTGCGTCACTTTCCCCATCATCTGGGACGGGTGGGGTGGAGGGTCAGAGAGAAAGAGCGCGCGCGCGAGAGAGAGAGAGAGAGAGAGAGAGAGAGAGTATGCAGGTCCTATAGGCCAGAGTACATGTGTGTGAATGTCTGAGAATGCATGCATGCGTGTGTCTATGTTGGCTTGCAACACCGGCAATATTTGTCTGATATTTGTGTATGGGCAGCGTGTGTGTGTTTGGGTATATTGTATGCAAAAGTGTGTATGTTTATGCATATGTATGCATGCATATGCAAATGCACGGCTCATGTGTGTGTGTGTGTGTGTGTGTGTGTGTGTGTGTGTGTGTTTGAGAAGTGGGGTCTGCCTAAATAAGGCCAGGCAGAAGAAGGCTTATGCTTATCAACAGCTGTCAGGAATACTGTCACGCACACACACACACACACACACACACACACACACACACACACACACACACACACACACACACACACACACACACACACACACTGCTTGGGTGCTCCGTCTGGAGCTGCACTGTCTCTGTTTAAATCATAGAATCCAGTGGTCCAGTCTTAAGTCTTTTGGTTTCTATTGTCGCCGTTGGTTGCTCATTAGAGCCTGCCGTTGTCAAACTCTATAAAGGGCTCCATTCTCGTCACACGCTAAACCCTTTATGCCAAACTCCTAATCCCTTTTTTACTATTTTGAATTTTTGATAAACTTTTTGGAATAGTTCAACATGCCAATCAATTGACACATTGTGAACTTCCATTTTAACTACTGAAAAATGTTTATGAAATAGTTTAAAAAGGGAAAGAAGTTAAGGGATAAGGGGTTTAGCGGTAACGAAAATCTAGGCCTTTGTTTCCAAGGAACTATGATATTCATAGTGATAGCCAACCTACAGCTTACAGTAAACTGAATGCCTATAATGACATAGGCAATATATGCCAAAATAGCCACACCAGCGGAAATGGGAGGGCATAAATGCAGATGTCGTGAATAAAAGTACTTTTGTATGGTAACACTGTATATTGCAGTAATAATGTGTGGTTGACACAGTATCCCCGAGGCAATCCTGGACTAGTCTCTCGGCACACCAGTGTGCCTCGGCACACCATTTGGGAATCACTGGTACATCATGTTCGGATTATCACTTAAGAGAGAGATATAAATGGCTGTGTTTGTTTGTCGCCAGAGTCTGTGACAGGCTGCTATCCAAAAATGTGCTAATCGCGCTATTCCTGAATGGCAACAAACGAACTGCAGCCATATAATTGTCCAGAATGTATGAAAATAAAATCACAGATTCTGTTATTCTGAGATGAACATCCAGGTGTCACATGAGCCACGTACCTGCCCACCACCATGGAGACTGGGATTCAAGTCCCCTGTGCCTCCTGCTTGACTGGGTGCTCCAACAAAAACAATTGAACGCACAGCTGCATTTCCCCTGTGGGATCAATAAGGGGCTATCTATCTAATTGACTTGAATGTCTGTGGAGGAAAGCCAGCCTGGCAGGCAGTGGCCTGCTCTGTTGCTGCATTAGCAACTCAAAAGCCAAATTCCAATACTCCAAATGTTGGCCACTTGCTCGCTCATTCACACTCGGTCTCTCCAGCATGCTGTCTGAAATATGTTACAATCGTGTTGACGTCACATAATGTAATGTCAGTGCAGGAACGTAAATCATTGCAGTTTGTTCGTTAGCAGAGTTCAACCCCGGCATTTAGGCCACATATTTAAAGACTTCCATGTGAGTTGCGTGAAGTCCACAAGAAGGTCACATATTTCAGCAGGTAGCGAGTGGCCGAGATTTTGGTATTGGAATTTGGCTATGCATTTTGGGGTACTGTTAGGCAAGGGTGGAAAGTAAGTAAGTAAGTAGGGAGCAAGGAATCCTCTTTGCCTTTTGTGTAAGGACACCCTGTGATTTGGCGAGATAAACTCCCTCGCCAGAGCATGATTTACTATTCTGTCCATATAGAGTTGTAAGTTGCAACTCACACAGGGCTGAGTTGACTAAGCGAACTTTGCAACGTTCATGGCAACGCACACACTTTACACACCAGTAAGACCTGGTGTTTTCTTAGCAGCGTTTTTATGCAAGGACCACACACGATATGTACAGCTAATAACGCTTCTGTCTGCTGTGTGCTACTTTAACTGTACAAAAGTTCTGTTTGTAGCCACAAAAGCGGCAAAACGCTAGCAGGATAAATGCTTCATTTATATTGTGTGGGACGCTAGCCTGAAAATAGCAGTTCAACAAAATCACTATAGGAAAATGTGTCTTTATCCCTCTGTCCATCTCTTTGTGTCTGGTGATCAGTGTTGGGCAATATTACTTAGGAGAGTAATATCTTTACTTTACCTATGACTTATATATTATATATTATTATTATTATTTTTATTCATTACCCATGTCGTTGCACTACTTTTGCTAGAAAAGGTCATAATATTATAGTAATATGTAATATTTAATTAGTTACTGCCCAACACTGCTGGTGATGTGTGTGCATGCACATGACAAATATTGTCATGTCAACAAACATGTCCCACTACAGTACGTTGCCACTCTGACTGTCTGAGCCATGCACCATGTGCACCCATTGGTGCCACATTGTCTCTATGTCTGTTGTTGTGAGCTTCAGGAGAAAGTGCATGCACAGGCTTGCACACACATCACAGTTATAACAACGGCCCCTGTGTTTTTGTTTGTTGTTGGTCACTAGAGTAGAGTGTGTTTGGGTTTGTTCCACTCTATAGCTTCAAAGACGTTATGTCCTCTAGCGGGACATGCATTCACAACATATTAAATAACATAGTTGCCATAACAGAGAATATCTTTCACCTACTGTCAGCACAAACAAATTGGTGTTGATTGGTCCAGCGGTTTGCAAGCGGACACACACGCAGGCATACACGCACGCACACACACAGGAAAACTCATATAATAATAATAAGGGTGATAATAATAATACTACAATAATAATACAGACACAAATCCTTGAAGTGTCGTTTATTTTAGGAAGAATTAGAGTTGGCTATTTATTTTTTGTCGTCATAGTTGCAGTGCATCTTCTCTCAGAAAAGATGAATACAATACAATACACCAAAAAAGATGGATATCTCATTCTCAGTGTGACTAAATTGAATTCAGTGTAAAGCAGCACATCCTGCTTCTCTCAATTATTCAGCTACTCAGTCCATCTGTTGAAGGTTTTTTCTGTTTCCGAACTGTTCAATGATAGAAGACAATGTAGTTCCAGCATCTCATTGTCAATTGTCATATTCAACTCCTTTCACAACTGCCATTGATTTAAAGGTCCACTGCCCATCTGTCTGTGACACAGCTTGTTTAGTTTGTTATTCACGCTTACATTTATTGTCTGTGTGACACTGTCTACATTGTATCCCATGGTCAGTTTTTTTTTCCTTGCCTACTTTTCCATTGATACTTTTTAACCCCGGTGTATAGGACACATGCTGGTGCCTGAAGAAGCTAATAAGCCCAATATATCCCCTGGCCAAGGAAGGATTCCCTTCTGACTGAGCAGTAGATATTAGGTTAATTCCCACATGGAACATCCGTGTTTGAACCCCAGGTGTTAATAGCTGGACTTATACTTCTCTGTCTGAGGAGGAGAACATAAAAAAGTTACAAAATACATGTGTGTCTTTTCACAGGACAGCCCATGCTCGTGTGAAAGGGGATGCTGCAGACCAGGCAGCCGGCTCTGCTAGTCAGGACTCAGACATCGCCAGAGCTGTGGCCAGGGAGCTCTCCCCAAGCTTCCACCAGCCAGGTATGTTACACATGCTGTTCTGCTGTTGAACTATAGCTTTCTTCATGTGTACATGCAGATTCAGGTGACATCAGATCCCATCTGCACATCCATCCCTGCTGTACATTTACTCTACATGCATGCGCATGCTGTACAGTATACATACAGTACATACAGTACATACATACATACATACATACATACAGGGGTGTCGCAGCCAATTCATACATACGTATATACAAATGGCAAAATCTACAGTGTAAATACATCCTTACCAAAACAAGACGCTGAGATGTCAAAGCTCACCTCAATCTAATACAAAATAGATATCTCTGCAAGAGCCACTGCAACCAGATATACGTGAGCTCCAATGGAGGTCCTGGCATGTTGCCTGGTAGCTCCATGCACAAACCCGGTTGGAAGTGGTGGGCTATAGCTTTGCTATTGCCAAAATTGGCAAATACAGTAGTTAAAGGTAGGGTCAGTGATTTGAAATTCATCGTGTAGTACCAGCCTGGTGCACTAGGGGCCCCCAAGAGTAGCTACACTATGTGAACCTGCTGCTCGATCCTGATTGGAGGAGAATTAACCCTCCACCTGGGGAACTTTTATTGGCTCCTCTGCTAACGTGGGGGAGGGGGAAACTCCATATATGGTCTGCACACCTTATAATAGAGCATTTTAACAGAAAAAAATACTTTTTTGGGTGATATCTGACAAAAGTGAAATCACTTCCCCTACCTTTAATACTGTATATGACAAATATTCACCTGGAACGCACACTGGGCACAACATACACTGTTTGTTGAATTTGGCGGAGGCGGAAAAGTGACAACGTCCAGGGGGAGTTAGGCGACTTGGAACCCTTGGAATAGTGTACTCATTATGGGGCACATCTATAGCCTCACAACATATATATTTATTATCACAACATATATTATGTATGTATAATCACAATATATATTATATATTTATAATCACAGTATAATTATATATTATAATGTGATGTGCTGTTGTGAGCTTGTAGATCAGTTGCTGTAGATTGTAAATTTGACAATCTACAGTTGATTTTCGATTGCTGGCTACTGCAGGAGCGAAAAAGGAGGGATAAGAACTCTTGAGACTGTAAAATGAAACCAAATGGACCAGCATACATATAACTTCTAGTATTTTATAGACAAGATAAAAACACAGTGTACAATGGGTTTGTTGTTAACCTGTTGGTCACTGAGTGTGTAGATTGGTCCACACACTTCCCCTTTTTAGTCCAAAGAGGCATTTGGGTCATCACCTCCTAACCCTTTGACCTGCTGACAGGTGAATATCACCAGGCCTGTTTTAAAGTGATCTGCTTGTTTTGGAGGAAGCTGGGGCCAGTGGGGGGTCAGGGAATTTCACACTTGAGTAGCACTACTGTGGTAGGTGAATTTACAGTATTTGTTTTAAAAGTGGTGGCACCCAATCACTCCCTCTAATGTTGTGGCTGTGGGAGATGCTCACTTTTTTTTTAGGTAGTTTGCCAAGTAAATCAGTGCTGAAGCCAATGGGATGTCAGACCCATTTTCAAATGCTTGAAAATCTTCCACTAGGAGCCAGCCTGTGCTATCAAAATGTGCTGCACAAAGATGCCCAGACCTAGTCAATTATTTTGTTTTAGTTATCAGTGTCATTGGGATGTTTGAGAATAGCGGGATAAGGACTCGAGCTAAAGTCCTGAGTACCATTTTGTCAATTATCATGTTCTTTGAGTTACTTTCATTGTCAAGGATAGTCTAAATATGTAACCTCTTCTTTGCCAGAGAACTGTCATCTTTGATTTCAGTTTACACTCCCAAGAGTTAAACTACAAGTTTCATGTAAAACATACAATTTTAGTTTTTCATTGTGGGAAATACTTGGGGGTGGGGCACGCAGTAAAAGAAAATTAATCCAAAAAATGAACTTCATTTGTATGGTTGACCTATTTTTAAAATATGTTGATCCCTCTATCACAGGGAACTATGTTTTTTGTGTCCATATCACTACAGCCAAAACTTTCCATGTGATAGGGGGGTCACTTGTATGTCCTGTGGTACAAACATCAACATCGCATGGAAATGTGGACATATTATTTAGATTTGGGTGTGCAAATGAAATTGTGGTCTGTGGCACAAACACGGAATAAATAATTGATATGATATGAAAGGGGTTGAAAAGCACTGGTGTAGGGGGTATATGAGTGAAGTTGGCGGGGTCTTAAGGTCTGGTCTCTGGTGGTAGGATAGCACTGCTGCGGGGCCTCATCAGTGACCCAGAGCATGCGGGGAATGCCTGGAAGCCTTTTACAGGTTTCATAAAGCGAGGGAGGGCCGAGGGGCCACTTTGAAAGCTCAGTGAGGTCGGGCAAATGCCTCCACTGTGAAATCATGGAGGCCAATACCTGGCATCCTAATCATGAACTAACTGACAGTGGATAAAACCTTGAATTATGGTCCAGGCTAAAAGTGACAGGTAGACAAACATGATATCAAGTATTTGGGGCGGGTTAGGTTTAATCACATTAGAGTTAGCCTTAAATGACCATGTTACAGTAATGACCGCATGACCTAGGAATGGATGTATGTTAAACGTGGGCACTATCAGGGTTATAAACCCACTACGGTCCCAGAATCATTGCAGCCAGCAGGTACGGCTGTTGCTTCCGTCGAAACCACACTCACATGTTGTTGTCCCTGTGGCTTCCATGTCATTCCAGGTCCCGACTACATACGACAGAAGTACAACGAGCCGCTGGAGGTGCAGGAGGTTCCCGAGGAGAAGGCGGAGAAGTCTCCATCGGGGAGCCCCCACTTTTATCGCAAGGGCACGACGCCCGACCCGTCTCCAACCCAAAGCCCCTCTTCGACGCCTCCCCCCGCCAAGAAGGAGATTGTTGTCGAGGCGCCTCCTCCTCCTCCTCCTCCCGCCGCCGTGGCCCCAAAGCCCGCTGCGGCCCAGAACCACAGTGCAGGTACACCATTCAACTGGAACAGTGGTTTTTCAGCCAGTGGTCCCGGGGACCACCAGCGGTCCTTGGGAGGGTTCCAGGTGGTCCCCAGGCTAAATGATGGAAAGTTGGTTGACCAGGAGTAACTCTTTGAGAACGTAAAAAGGGTCCATTTGGTTTCATGTTTACACTCTCAAGAGTTAAAATATTCATCATCTAAATTTGCTAAAGTCTACACAAGTAGAGAATGTAGAAGATTAATGGTCTGTTTTCCCTGTTTTGTTTCCAACATCCAGCCTGAAATTGTGGACAAAAGCAAAAGAAATCTTTAGTTTTGGGGTCTTTGGGGCTAAAATTTCATCAAATGGTTGTCCGTGGTTCAAATTCTGAATAAATAGTGGGCCCTGGTATCAAAAAGGTTGAAAACCACTGAATTCAAACGATCTGCTGAAAGTGGGGGGAATGAAAAATAGAAGTGAAAATCCACGAAATCTCGACACAGCCTGTCAAAAAGTTGGGAAATATCTACAACTGCTAAAACTAAATGTTGGGTAACATTATTTTTTTTTATGTAATTTAATTTTGTTTTCATGTTGTTTATGTTTCTCTAATTATCTTTTCTCAATGAACTTATCCGCTCATCCTCTGTCCTTCCCGTTCTGTTCTTTTGGTTGGCTCTATATTGCAGCCATAACCAGGGTGCCATCCAAGCTGTCTCTCAAACAGGAAGCGCGAAAACCATCTCCTCCGGCGGCCAAACCGGCCGTCCCCGCCGCCACTACATACAGCAGCACCCCCAGCAACGGCCAGATTCACTCCCAGTTCCACAGCTACTACGTCAACCCTGTCGTCAAGCAACCGCCACCGGAGGAACCGAGCGGCATGGAGGAGGACTTCCACCCGTCGTGCCTCGCTCGCCTACCACCGGCCGCAAAGCCTCTGCCGGCGAGCCCGTCGCCCGTACCGGTCCGCATGCGCTCGCCTTCACCTGCTCCTCCGGCTAAAGAGAGCGCCAAACCGCCACCGGCGCCGTTGAAAAAACAAGATTCACACAAACCAAAGAGCCTTGCAGAAACCAAGAAAGCCAGCATGGAAATTCCCACCAATGATGTTGTGGTGGTGGAGTCAGTGAGTGTCCTCCTCTCATCCATACCTTGATATAGTCGATGTGGGTGCATTAACAGTGTTTTACAGTATATGTAAACCTGTATACCTGTCTGTATACTGTACATTACATGTACAGTATACAGACATACCATTAAGGGTCAGGCATTTGAAGAGTGCAGATTGTACAGAATGTACAGAATGACTAGCATGGGTAACGGATTTTAGTTTTACGTATGCATCATACACTCTATAATGTTAAGAAAATCCTAATCATGCTAAACTCCTCTGCTGCTTCCAGGGTCCCAACTCTATCCTGGTGGCTCTCGTCATGCTGCTGAATGTTGGACTAGCAATCATTTTTGTCCATTTTCTCACCTGACCTAATCTGAATGAAGGTAAGGGCAATAAAAACAGACAGATGCATTTGTATTTTGTATCCCAGATGTGATGTGTTGTGTGCCTGCTTATACAAAATACACATATAGGCGTATGTAAGGCAATCCAAATTTATGGAAATGCAATGCTGTCTCTACATGCAATGGTCTGTAATAATTTAATAGAATTGAGCATTTACACTCTGAATGTAAATGAATTGTCACTTCATTAGTCAGACTGAAAGCTCTTCCCAAAGTGGCAGGCTTTGCCGATTGGTTCACACCAACCAATCAAAATAGTAGCAACACAGTCAACCATATCATTGTGGCAAAAAACACAGTCATCGATCTCTACTAGCATGCAAACAAACATGGTAAAGAAATTACCAAATTTAGCATAAGGCGAGTTAGGGCAGCCATGTTTGTTCTCAATATTGTTCTGAATATGCAGTATATATTTTTTAATGAGGGTGAGTAGTGATTCAGAGCTGGAGCCAGGCTAGCCTTTAACAGGACTTCAGTAACAGTACCACCCTGGCCCCTGCATGCACAGTGCATTTATATTGATTTCATTACATTACGTTGAAATATATTTCATTTGACATACAGTACATATTCAGTTAACTAGTAAATGGTTGTACAACATATAAAGTATTAAGTATTATGCTAAATATCACTCCAAAGATATTCTACACAACATTTAGACACATTTAACATGTGCGTTAACCATTATAGTTAAAAACGATGCTCCTAATATTCTGATAACTTTCATATTTTTGATTCCCCTTATTTCCCATTAAGTCCCTTATAGATCTTCATTGGACCGTCCCTAACATTTTACTAAATCCCTCTGTCTATCTCTTCTCTCTGCAGTGGACTCATCCAAGCTAGCAGCCTAGGCCCCGAACTCTTAGCAGTTTTTTCGTCAACCAATGGGGGCCTTTAAATATGGCGCCGGTCAGAATGGCAGACACAGGCAAAAAATGGAGCACTGAAAATAGACAGGAGGAGAAGGAGGAGGAGGAGGAGGAGGGGTAAGAAGAGGAGGAAAACACATACGGGGGAGGGTGGGGTTGGGGGTGACAGAGGAAAAAGAAAGCAGAGAGTCGGGGAGAGAGAGAGAGGTAGAGAGAGAAAGATGAGACCACCAGACCTCCCCCGTGCATGGACTGACTGATTGACTTTCGGTGCCTGAGGTCGAATCTGATTGGACGGGCCATGATTTGTGACTCCACTCCAGAGGGCTGTGAAAGCTGAAGCAAGCAAGTCGTTGGTCGGGAAGAGGCAAGCTTAAATAAAAATACAAAAAAAAAAAAAAAAAAGAAGGGAAAAAAACTGTAGGTGTGGGTGGAGTTGGGTGGGTAGGAAGGAAGGAGGGAGGTTGGAAGGAGGGATAAAGGGGATAGAAAGTACATAATATTTTTGTATGTGTATGTGCCAATATCATGGCCTCGATGTCAACTCGTAAGGTGCACATTAGTCTGCGTCTACGTGTCTGTGTGTGCGTGTGTGGGTGGGTGTATGTGTTTGTGTGTGGGTGTGGGTGTGTGTGTCTGTGGTACTGGTGGTGGATTGGATATGTTCGGAGATGCACTTTTAGCTGATGGAAGCCGACAGCTGCCTTACTATTTTACTGACTGACGTAGTACCCAGGCAGAAGGGCCAATGGGGGGGTGGGGGCGCGAGGTGATATGGGTGGTCTCTCTCGTTCTCTGTAATGGGCCTGGGAGAGTGCCTCCATCTCGCCTTTACCAAATTCATCAATATCTGTTGTATCTACCTGTCTCTGTCTGTGGATCATAGCACTTGTCAGTTGCAGATTTTTAGACAATGCCAGTTGCAGTTCAGACAATCTCTATTTTATCTTTTTTATCTTTTTGGTTTGATTCTGAAACATGAACTGATGTTAGTTGCTTATTATTTTGGTAATGGCAGACGATTACATGCTCAACATTTTGTTTCGGTAGTGTATAGATCATTATATTGCTGCTACGGTGAGCAAATTCCATAGTCAGTATTACGCTAGTGACAGCAATCATTTTTGTAAGCGTAGGTGTCAAATTCTTCAAATGGCACACCTGTCATTTTGGAACCAAACTATTTTTTTTCGTAATGAATGAATGGAAGAATCTGCTTGACTTTACCCTGTTTGCATGAACTTTGATCTTTAAAAAGCTTGATTACAGTTTATTTTTTTATTTGTCAGCTCCGTTTGCTTACTGGTTACACATTCGGTGCATTTGGCACGCACAACAGGAGCATGTTTTAATTTGGAGAATTTAATTATTCTGTTTGTTTTTCCCGAGTTGGTTTAAATATCGAGTTAACAACCCGGTCAGATAAACTTTGATCCCAGGATTATGAAAGCATTATACTGTACACCTTATCTGTTTTAAATGTTGTTTTTTGTGTAACAAATGCTATCGCCCAGTACACAGCATACAGTTTTAATGTTTCTATAATAATGGGGGTCAAATATATATTCCAGAGATGGTTTACTTTACATGGGTGTGGGTGAACTGGACAACTACAGGTGCAATGTAGTGCTTGTATTTGGATCTGCACAAGAGGCGCAACACAATTGATCCAAACACTGATCAGAAGAAGGTTACATGACAGTCAAACCAAATACAACTGGTACAGATCATACGACTACTGGATAATACTAGACACGATGTTTGCGTGCGCAGACAGACATCCACACATGTCAGGATGTTTAGATGAGAAAATATGTAACCTCTTATGTGCCTTGGCCTCCTGGACATTTATTTTGCCTCAGTTTTACGCCATTGTTTAGTGTCAGTTTGTCAGATACCTGTATACTGGTACAGTATACTCTAACTTTGTAATAACTCTGAGAATGATCTTTTCTCTGACAGAGGAACATCTAAATGTAACCTCCAAAGGCCATTTGAGTGTGGAAATACCCACTGTCCCTTCAGTGGTTAGCCGTTTGTACTGTATAAAGATAGTGGCACTCTCCCTTTGTAGAATATGATGTGATACTATGCAATCTCAAGTACAACACAACGCCTACCTTTGGTACTTAGCTTGATGTATATTTTGTGCAATAATGTGTGATATGAAATAGCTGATGTTTGCACCAAAATATGCAATGTTTGGTCAATTTGCTCAGAAACACCATCACCTAACATGAATACCACAAAACTCCTCATTGGTCTTTAGCAATTTCTCTGTTTTGCCCAGATTTGACTGACATGCATATCTGTTCTTGTTGGAAGGACAATTCACATGGTGCCACCAGACACAGTCAATCACAGAAGAGTACTTCTGAATAGATTTCAAGTAGTAATTTGACCTACACGTCCCAACGGTGAGTCATACTTGGTGCCGTGCCAGCCATCTTAGGGAAGGACATAAGAGACTATTCAGAAAGACAACACAAGGGCCATTACGATTGAATCATTGAATTTACTTAGTATATTCTTGAATGCTTTGCATTAACAGCCACATCAAGGAAACCTGTTTATATGTCTACTGTAGTTACTTTCAGTTACTTTCAGTCACAATCTCAATCTGGATTCAGCTCACAGATCATTTACCGTATGTTGCAGTCCTCTGCTTAACAAAGCCAGATTGATAGTGCAGCTTTCCCAACTACAGCAGACACCTGTTGACTGAAGCCAAAGTAGCTCCAATCATATATCACAATACTTTCACCACCATAAACACAATCAGTGCGTGTTTTGCTGTATTTACAATCTTGTTCTAACCACAATACTTGATTTATTATTGTTTTGCTCTTGTCTGTTAGATTTTGCTGTGGTAGAAAGTTTGACTGAGATATTTATGTATGAATGCAATTTAATATTGAAGGCAGTAGAATTATAACTATCTCTTCTCATCAGAAGACATGAACATTTTAATTGTTTAAATATTATCAGTTCTGTATGGTCTAACAATGGTCTAACGGTTAATTTCCCATATTGTCAGCAAGATGCCAACACTTCTATTTATTTATTTTGAGATATACTATTCACATTTGAATTCAGCCATTAATGAGCCATTGCGTCCGTTACAATGTGAATAAATTGGTGCCTTCAAGGATTATTACATTCACATATTGTTAGCGTTTGAAGCAAAGAATACAGGGTTTTCATTTATTTATTTATTTATTTTATTTTATATATATATATTTAAGTTATGCATGAGTTGAGTGAGGCATCATTTTGCTTGTCATTGTTTGTTTGTTTTTACACTCTTGGCCAGGAGAAAAAATAGTTCTAATACAAGGAATGCATTTTTTGTTCACTGGTCAAATTATTAATATTTCTGCTAGCATGAATGCATTTACAAATGCCTTTTCTGACTCAAACTCAAATATGCTCATATACTGTAGCCCTACAGTATGCTATCACTATTCAAGAAAACAATGAGGAGTTTGAGGAGCTGTGATGCTAGCAGTTTTATTTTGTGCCTGCAGGATTGACCGCAGTGCGAAAAGAATGGTTTCGATTTGAAAAATTATTTAGATGTCTCTAGTAGCCATTGTAGGCCAGCGACTTAAATGAATGACAAACTGGCCTTTGAAATTGCCCATATACTAACTTTTATTTAAGTATTTGGCTGAATGTTAAAAAAATATATGTGAAGGCTTAATGAGGAGTATAGTTACTTAAGAGGAAGAAAAAAACATTGTCTTAAATGCATTTTAACCCTATATTTGCTGGATATAGCATACCGTTTATTTATCTTTTCTGTATTATATTTTTAGTGTCTTGTTTTGCATGCATATATTGGTTAAAGTTTTGCGTGGTCAACCTGTAATTAGGATGTCAGATTAAATTCTGAACTGTATAGAGATAGTGTAACCAAGTGGGAGGAAAATGCTAGTGTTTTAACTTTTTTTAAACTTATTATTATTATTATTTTTGGCTCATTTCTATAATTTGTCCAGTGCTTCAGACTGACCTATAGGCTGTTCAAACTATGCAGCACATGATTATAGCTAACCACTTTCAAAGTTCCATTCCTAGGACCTAATTCAGGAAAGAAAATATACGCAAATTCAACGATAGGGGGTGCCAAGTGCCCGTAAACACGCTACACTCGAACCAACGGTATAATACAGAGAACCCTGAGTACGCTGAGCGTAATCCTCTGGAGGTAGCGTACATCAGGTGCCCGTGCACGAGCATTCCCAGCGTGTGAGAATGATCGCAAATGACAGGACCATCCCATTTTCATTCTTCCACGCCCCATTTCTTACCATAAAAGGCAACAAACGTGAGTCAGCAGTTTGTCTGAACTCTAGCTGCAGCCCAGAGTTCTGAAATTTTACAACTGAACATTGTGGTCTCTCTGTGGTCCCCCATGTCGCATGGACTTGTTGATCAGCTGATTTTGACAGAAGAGTCACTTGCAATGTCAACTGATTGAATGCAAGCACTAAAAAATATAAGCCGCCCCTTATATAATGCAAATGCATTTATTTAGTATTTAGTTCAACCTCAGCTATTTGCTAATTAAAATATAAAAGCCCTTTCTATTGAACAATTGCTCACTCTCACCTTTGCAAAGGTAAACAATAATATAGGCCTAATAAAAAGATATAAGCACGATCATAGGCCTACCATAAAATACCAAATAACAGCCCTTACTTAAACAACCGCCTACTAAATAAGGCCCATGTTCCCACATCATTTTGCTTAATAACGCCTTGTCAAAATAATCGCCCAAGTACAAATAAGCGCCCATGAGCTGTTATTTGCAAACATATTAATACTATTATTATTATTATTATTATTATTATTATTATTATAGCTTATGGCGTTACTTTGCAGATCTCCTCATTTCTGCCTGACGCACATGCCCTCAGCATCTCGCATGTCCCAATGCGACAGCAGTCCTCCACCTCAAAATATAATGTTTAATTCTGCCACACACCGCTTATGTACAACAATATTGTTCAGACTGCATATTTTGTCAAAGTGTGCGTGTGCGTTGTAAGCAGGCACTTACCATATATGAATCCAAGCATCTGTCAACAGGCATCAACTCCGCATGGACTCGTCAAAACTTGAGATTTCAATTGTCCCTTACTCACTCAGTTTGCAAGCGATTGTTTTTATTCCAATGTGTCAATACAGTGTATATTTTATATATTTTATATTTCATTGGGTATAGGTATAGGTATAGGTTTTATATGACTTCAAACAATATGAAAAGAGATAGGCCTAATGCGTCGTCCTTTTTTATCTGCGCAGCTTATAGAGCTTAGACAGCTTAGACCACATGTGCGTGCCAATTAATTATCAAGGGCTTGATTTGAAAAACTGAGAACCATGTAGGCCTATTCTATAAGGCAAAACCTCATTGAACGAATATACTGTAGGCTACATGTTTGAGGCTATATTACAATATTTTAAAATGTTAAAATATCGAATGTTACACAGCTGTGCAACCAATTAAAGACCCCGTAAAGCAAAAAAATATATGATACAAAATGTATTCCCAGTTTGTCACACCACAGAGTAATGTATTATAGCCCCACAGACCAAATATTTATGATTGAAAAAGTCGCTATGTTTCAGAAATGATGTTTAAACATGTGTGAAATTCAATGGAAAAAAATCTGGCATAATTCTCCAGGACTGTAGGGGCGTGGCCAGTACTGTAAGCTCATTAGCATATTCATGAGCATTATGCTAATTAGCATATCTCGCCGTCCTAACCATACAGCCTAACTGTCAACAACAAGCCAGTACTACAGCACGCTAACTTCACTAGCGTAGTGTGTGTGTGTGTGTGTGTGTGTGTGTGTGTGTGTGTGTGTGTGTGACATGCAGTTCACTGATCTGAGAAAAGAGACTGACTGACTACAGCGGTCCCATCATCATGGTCCCATAGCCTGGACGGACGGTCGGTCCCTACAGGCTATGGGACAGCCAGGAGTTACGACAACTCCGTCCACTTCATGGGGTTAGTCCAATGGCGGCTCTTTTATTTTCTGCCCTCATTGAAAACAATGCATTTCCATCTCCACTTTGTCCCTATTCGGGCTGCATGAACAGCGCTGGAGCGCTCAGTTTGTGACCCCTCGATGTCGCAACTCATCTACTACATAGCTCTGATGGTACGCACGCAGCAGGGCTGGCAGGCAGTGTTGCCAACTTCGCGCATTTGTCACTATATTTAGATTTTTTTTCGAGACCCCCCTACCGCCGAAATTAATGGAAAAACTCCTGGCGGAAAATCCAAGTGCTTTTTAGGTATGAAAATAGTTGAAAACCCAATGCTCTAGCGCATTCGAGTGCATTTTGGAAGTGCCACTAGTGCACTTTGGATTTTGGCAGTTGGCAATACTGCTGGCAGGCAGCAGCAGCCGTTGAATGTGAAAACGTCGCCAGCCTCTCCATCATCGACAGTTACTAAAAACAGAGTAGTTTTCAGCTGTCATCCACAAAATCACGCATCGAGAGCAAACAAATGTCAGTGCTTGTCAGCCTACAGGCAAAACACACTGTAGTAACTACATTTTCTTATATATGTCTATGGTAGCTAGTAGCTACTAGCTAGCTAGCTATCAACCAACACCACCACCAGCAGCTCCGCTCCGCTGTGAAGAAGAGGGGGCGGGGCTTCGGCTTCTAACTGACTATATGGAATATGATTTATATACAGTAGTACAGGCTCATTAGCATATAATTCGGCTTGACTACGTCATCAAGCCGAATATGCTAATGAGACAAAACCTACCCATGAGATTAACCAAAACACATAAAGTGGTCTTATTCTACAATGCTGTAAAATAAAGTTTTAGTTTTTTGTCCAGGGGTATAAAAATGACTTTTGTACATGATTTTCATGTCTAGAAGAAAAAGGCTGATTTTGGTTTACGGGGTCTTTAAGTAATTACAGTCAATCATGCCAGTCTGAATGTGGGTCAGATCTATTAAGCAACGCTGCCTACAATATTAAATGAAATATAATATAACAGGCAATAATAATATTTATTATTGCGTATCTGCTGTCAAAATCAGCTGATCATCAAGTTCAGGGGACATCAGGGTCTAGGCTAGATGGACTGATCACTCCTCCTCGTCCTCGAATAAATAATAGGCTATTGTGAAGAACTACAAAACTAAGCGAAAAAGTCAGGGGGGGTCCTGGACCAGCACCAAAAGCATCCGTTTTCTACATATGGATACCTACCTTCTCATGCATTTCAACCCGAAGCACAGCATATTCTCACATTTATTTATTAGGCTATTCATTTATTAGCCTATTTCTGGCAAGGGCGCCACCCAGCAGAGCAGCCTCTGCATGTGGTATTTGTGAGATTGGAGAGTCGCACAGACCCATCCATGATAAAACAAAAACAGACACAATAATTTTCGGTGTTGAATTATAATCCAGCGAGTTTGAGGTGGTGTTGGACCTTTGCACAGTTCATTGATTTGGCCCAATATGTAGGCTACAGACCTGCTCCAGTGATTTAATTAATTTAGCGCGTCAGCTGCATTCATTCCACTGGATAGTGGATATAGGCTCCAGTGTTGGATATAACGGTCCTTTGAAAAGACGTAAGGAGGTAAGTTACTAGGCACATTAAACTATTCTGTGTGGAGTTGGAAAAGCAGTGATGGGCCGTAGGATTGTTATTTTAATACAGTGGTAAAATTGAACTTACAAAAAAAAAATCGTTTAGGGACATGATTAATGTAAGTTTTATTTTTTTTCCGTTAAAGGAAAAAGGTATACCTATGTATTATTATTTCCATAGAGGTCCGGGCCTTGTTTGAGAGCTGGAATTGTCATTAAATCCCTTTATAATGCCTTTGATTTCGGTGATCGGCGATTTGTTCACACACACACACACACACACACACACACACACACACACACACACACACACACACACACACACACACACACACACACACACACACACACACACACACAGGAGGTGATCCATTTGGTGGTCCGTGGCTCAAATGCTGATTAAATAGTGTGCCCTGGTATCAACTCCACTGTTGCAGGTACATATACGCAAGCCATGTGCTCCTTACACCACCTCCTGAGCTGACTTGCCAATGTGCGTATTGTCCGACGGCTGCGCGATGAACTTCTCGTCCTGCGGTGTGAAATTCCTCTTTCTGATTACCGGCGAGGGGAGAGAATGAGCGTTAATGTCGGTACGCTTCAGTGCGTGGGCGTATTTGCTTCCCTGAATCTGGTCCCTAGTTCCAACCCTATCAGCAGACATCCTCTTCATTCCATCTTTGAGAACGTGCTTTTCTGCCTGGAGAATGTTCATCCTTCTGATATCTGGCAGGGAACTATGGCTGAGCTAGAACTGGGATTCACTGTACTCTGTTGGACAAATGATAGGATTGCTAACTGTTAAATGTCATTCCATACAGTGCTCACAGTTTACACTAGTGAAACGGAAAATGGTAATCTTTGAACATCATCTCCCTCTTTATTCATAATGTCCGGTAACTACCACAGTATACATCACCATAATTCCTCAAGTCAGTCCGTATGTCCTTTTAAAAATGCCAACAATTACACAATTGCTTGATCTAGTTTAATTAATTGTATCCTTTCTTTGCTTAGTCTGAGTGCATTGGTCATTCTACACGTATACTATATATTTAAAACTTATGGTAAAACTGTCAAGTTCTAGAAGAGACCTTTCCGATAATGGCATGGAGCGGAGGAGTGGGAAAGGACTTCTTGTAAACGGATGTGATACAGTAAAAGAGTGAAAGAAGAAACAGCAGAGTATTGGGTTAGGATTCCGATTGTGTTGCAAAGACCTTATTGATTGAAATGTATTATCATCCACACAATGCCTGAAGTGAAAACTGAAGGTTTGTGTAGTGACATTAGATATGTGCACTGGTGAGGATGTTCTCCTTCATAACATTTACCACAGATTTATTGGATTAATGAATTAGACAAACCTTTTGCATGTCATAGTCGTTGGTCAGATTAAATATTTGAAAGATTAGATTTGAGTTCTTTTTTTTTTTTTTTTTTTTTTTTTTTTTTAGTTTTTTCTAAATTAAAATCTTCATATGTAGATATACTGTATCAGATAGTTACTTACGCTCTGACAGTAAGATGTACTGTATCAGAGCCAAAGAGCCTGTATTGGATAAGATCACTACAGCAAATACAGCAAAGCAAATACAGCAGCAAAGACGATCTTTTGGAAAGCTATTCTTAGATTCTTAGGTCTAAGTTTAGACGGGTAACCTGAAGATGTTTAGTCAGGAAAATGGTAGGATACGAGGAGGAGGCACAAGGAAGAAATGCATTAATGTTAGGTGCAGCGTGGAAGAAAACAGAAATGGACATTTGATTTTAAGTTAATGTTGATGTTTTTATGAATGATTCTATTTTTGAAATGCTTTGAGAAGAGATTGCTGTAATGATAGACGTTTGGTTAATTAAAAGGTAGGTCGTAAGCTATAGGACTCATTCTGCAGTCACTCATTTAATGTAAATCTTCTACAGGAGGAAAATAATAAAGTGGTGTTGAGGGCAGACATTCACTGAATAGGACCTGGACTATAAACCACACTAATCTGGCTTCCCTAAATATACATTTGGTTAATTTATTTTAAAACATGTTTCAAAAATATAAAATATAGTATATCTACAAGCCCACATATGATGAGCTTGTACCTCAGCTAAATATAGGGCTGAAGTGAGTAAACCATGTCTGTGCAACTGGTAGGCCTATTAATTTATTATTTGTAATATTATATATATATATTATTTTTTACAGTCAAGCTAGAGGATTCAAGCTGCTGTATGCCTTAGGAACTGGCTCTCATAGAGTTCATTTTTATTGTCCAAAATGCATGTATGCAGCTGTGTATATGGCTATTTTCTACTGGTATCAAATTGTGCCATCCTCTGGTTCTGTGCTAAAATGACAAGCTGTTATGACTACTGCTGAGAGAATGGTAGCCCCCCCCCCCTCTCCCTTCTGCCCCATGTAGTATTTTTATTTTTATTTTATTTTATTTTTTTCTCAAACAATGTGTATGGTTTTTAACTCCTTTTTACAAAATATCTTTGGTAGCCTATTTTTCTAGAATGAAATAAAAGTACCTTATTTTGGATAGGATGCTTATGGTGCCAAACACAGCTTGATCATTTCATTGGTTGAAATTGGGAAATGTTAAGGTAAAAACAATTAACACATCAGTGATGTGATATTTATTTTAAGACCAGACCACAATGCTCATTGTAAATGTATTTTCCCCTTGTTTTTTTGTTTGTTTTTTGTTTTTCCCCTGCTAATGTTTCCATGGAGATTATTAAAAGGTTTGTTTACATTTTATGTTTCCTGTCTGTGTTGAGCACCCCCACCCCCTCTCAATTCATAATCATCTTCCGCAGACTAATTTGGGTTAACGGTAATTTCCACCTATACACACATAGTATCACCTCCACTGGAAACCACCTGAAATCCATCGAGATCATAGTCTTAAAACACGTTCCCCGGGCCGTATAGGTGGACACAGTGGAGACTAAAAGTGAGGAATTCCCCCTTGCTTAAGTTGATCTTGCCCACAGTGGCGGGGCGTACTGTTCCATTAGAGACTCTCTAAGTCTGAAGTGTGAAAGTTGGCTCTGCCCTCTGGGATGGCTGGTGTTATCCTGCAGACCAAAATAGTTCCGTGGGGCCGACAGCTGTTCCCGCTCGCTTGGAGACTGCTGCACACGTAAGACTGTGTGCACAGACATTTGGGGTTGGGAGGGTCACACAGACGCGTGCACAGAAGAGTGCACCTAAGATTATTTTTGACCGGGGGGGACAGAGTGCGATTGTTTAAGTGAGGTATAGGTCTTATAGCTCTGTCTTCAAAGGGCATCCTGTCTTGTCTTGATGTGAAGCTATGTGAACCCGATAGTAGCCTCCGTGTTTCTAGGAATGCATTCAAGGAGAGCACTCTGTGTGCTTCACTGGGTGAAAAGGGCCATCTGCCCTCCAGAAAGGGAATTCAAAACTGGGTTGGGATACTTTGTTCAAATTGGGTAAAAAGAAATAAAGAAAGAAAAAAGAACGCATCAAATTATCGAGAAACAATATGTAATTTTCAAAGCGAGGTTCTCTGCCACTCATCATTTAGCCAAAAGTGATTACTTCTGTGACAAGATATTGCACGTATCTTAAGTGGTTTATCATAATCGTGTCTTATCTAAAACAATAAATGACACACAGTATTATTACATTTAGTATTTATTATTTAATTTATTGTGTTAGCAAAGTACAAACGTAATAGTAGAGTGAGTCCTGACACAAATTCACTGTTTTACCTGTAATTCTTGACACTTTGACGAGGAAAAAG
>CM076976.1:38880117-38970117 GCA_039105355.1 Benthosema pterotum
GTTTAACACAAGGCAGTTTGTCACTCTTTTGGCAGAGGTACAGCAGTGGCTGGACTAACCCAGTGACCTCAGCAGTCAACATACATATAGCTGTAACCAATAACATTTCGTCTGATAGCAAGCGGCCTTGAGTGGCAAAAATTACAATAGCAACACCATACAAAAAATAAGTTCCCAAAAATGACACCATGATCGCACAGATGATGGTGAATGCTCTCCTCTTCATGTTGTTGTCCTTCTTGACCCCCGTCTCACCTGGCACAGGCTGTTTCAGAGCCTTGAGAACGGCAAGGCTGCAGAACAGCATCACTGACATGAAAAATAGACACTGACCCAAATGAACATAAAAAGATATCTCATTACCACGACCCAACAGCATGTATAACAGCGCAAATCCAATGACGATGAACCACGCTACCACAGAGCAAACCACCCTGTACCTGAGTGGTTTGTACTTGAGGAATTGCACTGGGTGCACCACTGCCATGAATCGCTCCACACAGATACAGCTCTGGAAGGTGGGTCGGCCAGTGTACAGAAAGCCATTGAGGAAGTGGAATAAGAAGAGGCTCTGCTGACATTCATTTATCCAAAGGAGAAGAAAACACAGGGCAAAGAGGATCTCGCATATGCTCAGATTCACTGTGAAGAACTCTGAAGCCATTGTGCCAGATGCTCCGGATAACACCAGCCACAGAATGTAACCATTGCCCGGGATGGCCAAGACCATGTTGACTGTTGTGCTGGTGATGTGTAAGATTTCCAGGGAAAATTCATGGTGGAGGGAAGACTCATTTGACACGTTCATTTTCATGGACTCTTTGTACTAAGAGTGGAGTAAAAGGCAGAGTCAGAGACACTCCCTAACTCTTTGGCATCCTGTGAGAAGAGAAGAGAAATGAATGAGCGAATGAATAATGTATTGCACTACTTAAGTAATTAAAACCACGCTAAGATGACACTTATGCCATGTCATGATAACAGAATATCCAACATAATATCTACTCAATATTCATTTATATAAAATGTCAATATATAGCCGAGCCCTAAATCACTCATGTTAGATAAAAATGTATAATCAAACCTTGACCTGTGATGTCCTCTTGCCTGTGTCATCTGATGCATTCTGTACTGTAGTGTTCACACCATCCGTGTATTATGTACCACCTTTTGGACGTTGGAGATGCAAAATAGTTCTCATAGACTGATGGGGCGTCAGACACAAAATTTGAAATTCTGTGGCAATAAGAAAATATTGCGGCTAAACCAGATTGTGTCGCCATTTCAGAAACATGATTACAACCTTCCTAATTTCCACACATTCTATTCCTAGAATAGAATGCGTGCATTCTATTCCCTAGCCCCAATGACTTTACAGCCATATGCAAGGGCTCAAGACTTATTCTAGATGCATTTTATGTAGACATGACTTACTTTCTTTACATTTAATCCACCTGAAAACACGACCAACTGGACTTTTTGAGTTTTCATAAAATAATATGATCAAGGATAGAATGTACTGAAATGAGACTGAAACTAAAATGCATTTTTGTCCAAATTATTACATGTCCAACATCCAATAGACCGAGTTTTTTGACTTCCAATATCGTTCACTATTTATGTGAGTAAAGCACAAGACTTCCTATTTCAGCCATCTGCGCACCTTTTGGAGTATTATGTGCTTATTAGGTCCACAAATGGAAAAGTGGCATGTACTTAAGTGTACACTGAAATGCAAAAATGTCATAGTAAAATACGCTGGGGGAAAGTGACTTATGTCTCTGTCAACAAATGTTGATGCAGGCTGTCAACATTATTCAAAGTAACAAAGATTAATGATGCTTCACCCAGTAATTGTACGCATCTGAATGAACAAGAAAACAAGACATTTTCATGGCATGATAAGTGTTATTTGATGAAGTGATGATGAAGTGCTGGGGTAACTTCAAAGTGTGTGCGTGTGTGGTGTGTGGGGGGGTGTCACTATTTGTTCAACTTTCAGAGTCATCACTATGCATAGAAGTCAATGCAGAGGAGCCGCCAATGAACAGGCCCCACAAAGTGAACAGAGTTTGCAAAACTGTCTATTTCTAAGCCTTTTTTATTATTTATTGTCCAGGGGGAAGAAGCTAGCAATCAGCTGCAACCGGCTCTTGTTAGTCCCAACATCTAACACAGTCTGTGGTTTGGGTGTCTAGAATATTTGATAAACCTGCTGGTACAATCTGCTGTGTCTTACAGTCCTGAATGGAGGTAAGCTCACATGGAGGTCAGTACAGTTCCCATACAGTACCAGGCAGTAATCCCCAGTATGGGCTTACGTGTCCATTTGTCTGTCATTGAATGCATTTCATTGAATGTTGATCTTCAGTAGTCCAGCTTGACTACCAGTGTGAGGAAGCTGTTGGCTGACACACATTTAATTTCGTTCTTTGCATTGCCACGGCTGGTACTGGTGGCTATGCCATCATGTCTTTATCTGTATGGTTTGATGCATACTAAGATTAGGCCAGACAGACTGTTTAAACAATGGTCAGAACTGTGCTGCTACTGTGCTTGCTGATAGTTGTCTTTGCCAGACTAATGACTACTTTGACCAATAACTAGACTAAACAAAGTACTTCTCCTCTTCTGTCTTTCATTGAAACAGAGCACATGCAGGCTTGAACTGGATTTATTGTATTTTTGTTTTATAAAAGCATGGAATTACAGAGAAGGTGGATCTGTCTGCACTCTGCAGCTTAGTGTACAGCAAACTATTTACAAAAACTTGGTTGCACCTTCACAAACATTATGCTATTTAAATAGCATAACGTTTGTGTATGAGCCATATGTTCACAAACAGTATTAGAGTAAAACCAGAGGTCATGTCACCCCCTGCTGGACAAATATGAAATGAGCTTGTCACTGTATGAAAAAGAATTATGAAGGCTATCTCAAACAAATGTAATCTTTGGAAGTCCACATACACTTTTTTTTTTTAATTTATTCTGCTTATTTATCCAAGTCATCATCCTCAAAGTTGAAAGGCTGATCGTAACCCATGAGGTGGTTATAGTCTTGGGGGAGGGGGAAAAGGTCCGGGTTGACGAGGAGTCCCATCTTGTTTGCGTAAAAGGTGGTGAACATGCCGGTGACGCCTGGCACCTTCACCTGTTTCTGGTGGAACACGGTCTTCTTCTCCATGAGGAGGACGTTGTAGGTGACAGCTGTGTAGGTGTCCGTGTCGGCGTCGTGGGAGAGTCGGATCACGTAGCCCTTGGTGACCACGTGGAGGAGGACGGGTGTGATGAAGATGAAGAATCCAACCACACTGCAGAAGAAGGCTTGCATGGCCAGGCTCTGGTGCGCCAGGCTGCTGTTGATCAGGACTTGAGGCATCAGGCACAGGCTGACCACGCTGCTGCCATAGCTGAATATCTTCACCCCTGAGTGAGCGACACACAGCCAGAGACAACAAGATGAACTGAAGAAAACTAGATCTGCACTCAGTAAAATGCCAACTTGTGCGTGAGCAGAGCGAGCAACCAGTGATATTAGAGATCTCTAATTAGAGATCTCTTAAAGAGATACTTATAGAGATCTTTTAGAGCAGTGGTTTTCAACCATTTTGATACCCACTATTTAGTCAGCATTTGAGCCACAGACCACCATTTGATGATATTCTCATCCCACGGACCCAAAACTAAAGATTTCTTTTGTTTTTGCCTGTCCATTCCAGGCTAGATTTCTTCTGCATTCTCTAGTTGTGTAGACTTGGGCTAATTCAGATTAATATTTTAACTCTTGAGAGTGTAAACATGAATCCAAATGGAGCTGCAAGGGTCCATTCGGTTTCATTTTTACGCTCTCAAAAGTTACATCTGGGTCACCAACTTTCTATCATTTAGCCTGTGGACCACCCGAAATACTTTGAGGGACGGCCGTTGAAGGTTAACGTTAGGACTAGGAGTACAGCCCGATCACATCGCACACTGACAGCTAGCTTGTAGATCGGATACTTTGACACATGGTAAAATTATGAGATGGAATGGTTTAGCTTCAGACATACGCACCGCGTACAGCTCTGGCGAGGCTGCCTGTGTAAACTAGTTTTCCTTCACTGGAGCAGTGAGAGGAGGACGTGGATAGACAGCGGACAGTGGACACACGCATGGAGCTGGCCTGCACCTGTGTGGACACACACACACACACACACACACACACACACACACACACACACACACACACACACACACACACACACACACACACACACACACACACACAAAATGAATAATCAGCAAACAATAACTCAATGAGCATCAATATTGCAAATATACACTTTCACAAACAAAGGGGCTCATAATGACAGCTTTAGGCCTACTTCACCTGCGCACAATGTGTAATTAATTAACCAGCCCCTATCGCAAAGCACCAGACAATTGTGTGTCCCAAACGTTTGTGGTACCCGGAGATGACGTTTTTTGGCGATCAGGGGAAGTTCGACAAATTAAGTGCAAGTGGCATTATGATCCCGAGGGAAAATGTTCGTTTGCATCTCGTGGAAAAAAAGTGGAGATATTTGACTAGATGGACGTTTTGTGCCACAACTTTCACATGGATATGAAACTAAAGGACTATATCGCACTCCACGCCGTTGGAATTATTTGATGGGTGAGTACACACGGAGTAATGACCACTTTAATCAGCGCGCAGGTGTCAATCAACCCATAAACTATTGATACCGAACCATGGCTCTGGGTCTGGAATATGAAGAACCCAGTGGAAAACAACAAACCACAAACCGGGCATTTCTTGGCTTTTAAATTCTTAGAGCCCGTATTGAACTGTACTAACTGTTAATAAAGTAATCAATCAATGGAAGCTACTATACTGATCAGACATTTAGAATCAATAGCCGATAGCCAGCCAACAGTTGTAAATGGCAGCTGATGAAGCTAAATTCAGCAGTAGCAGCTGCGTCATGCATTGCTGGGTAGTCTACACAGAATAATAACAGTCCTCTCGTGAAAAGAAACAACAACATGCAACTAATTCAGAGAGTTCAAAGAGTTATAAAATCACACTGCCTTGTTGTTGTTGGTCACGTTGAGAGTCGACCTTCTCCTGACAGCTGCAGCATGACAGGACGAGTGTCTGGGCATGATGCTCTCTGACAGCCCTCTGCAACACGCAACCACATACGACCTAACGTTGTTATTGCTAACAAGTGACTGAGTAACTAGTGGACGCAGTCCTCCTCGTACAAGTGCAAACATTATAGTGATTCAGTGAATTGGAGTTAGATAGCCTAACTAGATAGCCGTGATGTAGCTAACTAGAGCTGAAATGAATCGATTCAATCTTGTGCTTCCTCCAGAGCCTAGAGTGTAGACAGTGTTGCGTAAACTCCATTCATTTCTCGGAGCCAGCCCAATGGCGGCTCTTCTACGTAGACTTCTATTGAGAATAGGGACAACAAATAGGGACACGGGACAGCTTTAATGACATTAAATCCATTTATTTTATTTTTATATCGATTGGTAATAGTAGAATAAACATAAGACAGATTTAAGTCGTATTTAAAACGGTTGGCATGTAACACAGCCGCCTGAATATACCTAAAATAGATCTTATTTGCGCCGCTCTCGTTGAATACGGTGTATTTCAAACACCAGTTTGTCCATCTTTCAGGCTGAATGAACGGCATTCGAGCGCTCAGTTTCTGACCCCTCATTGTCGCAACTCTTCTACCAAATGGTTCTGACTTCCTCAATCCTTCTTAGTCTTGTTCGTCTTCAGCTCAGTAGGTGCATGTGGACGGTTCTGCTGCCCTCTACTGGTTACTTTGCCCAAACCCTTTTCTTGGACTCACAAAATTGTCACTCATTAGTCCGCGGACCTTGCCTGGCCCCAGCCCTGAATAAAAAATAATTATAACTTTAACTATAAAATAATTATAATTATACCCCCCCATGGCATAATAGATTAGATAACAGGCTTACTACAGTTCGTTGTTAAAGCTGTGATGTGTTATTCTCTCCATTGGAGGGGGCAGTGGTTATGTTTATAGGGAAAGGATAATCCATCCAGCAGGCAGGATGCCAATCATGAATTGTTTGAGTGTTTGTTGAATTTGCACATACCTGTATAAGATGCAGCAGGAGTTGCTTTACTGATAACGACTGCTAACCCTTTGACACTAGGAAAATTAATCAAATGAAGGCTATTTTTTTTAAAAATTATTATTATTATTTTTTTATATCAATTTTAGTAAGTTTGATATTTAATACAATTAGATAGGTTGATTGGTTGATTGTTTGGTTGAATGCACTGTCTATGAGAAGTTGCACCTTGCTGGCGAGATGCTGATCAGTTACATGTGAATATCGCCCATTGACTGCCTTGTACTGAGCCATCACAAACTAGAAAAGTGTTGGTTGGTTGGCTGGTTATGGTTACTGTTAAAGATATAACATATCTTGATATTAAAAATGCCATATGATTGTATACATTTTATTTAAACAATTACTAACAACAAAATCCACTGTACAAACTGCAACTAATAGATAGATAATTTCCTGTTAGATGTATACAGTTCTTCTTGCTGTTATTGTATTGAAATTCATTTTCTATAGATCCATCTCTACACACCCTTGCCACAGGGTTGCCCCTGCACCACCCCCCATTATATGGCGCGCGACACACACACACACACACACACACACACACACACACACACACGCACATGCACGTAAATACATGCGCACATCATTCTAAATTAAAAAAAGGTCACATTAGGTTGAAAAACTGGATCAAGAACCTGCTTTTGCACTTTCATTGTCATTATGACATTGAACATTCACTTTCTAAAGTGTCTTATAATATTTCATTTTATTTGATGTAGTAGTTGTAAGTAATTTGGCAGGGATTCAGTTTAACCCTTAGTAACCTTTCTTATTTCTGTGTGAGTGCATGTCTGTGTCCTAAAGAAACCTCCTTCGTACTGGAACTGTTGTTCCAGTGTATTGATGGATGATGTCATGTTACTCTGACCTTAAAGGGATATAGCTCTCTCACACATGTTTGGGGTAAATGTAACATCAGCTCTTTAGATTTTTTTCTTTCATCTTAGCTGACGTTTGTAGCACAATCATGTACGCCTCCTTCATAAAGTTACAAACCCATTGTAACCATGATGGTTACATTGTTACCCATTGTAACCAAAACCATGATGATTTTAACCATGATGGATTGATTGAAAAGACCCATCCCCTCATACTCTACTTGCCAGATTGTGAAGCCAAGCATTAGAAACATATTCCTTTAAGTTGGGATAAAAAAAGACTGTTAAATCATTTTATAAAGAGGCCTTAGTTATCTCACTATAGTATCTGTCAAGATGAGAACCTAAAACTCTCTCTCTCTCTCTCTCTCTCTCTCTCTCTCTCTCTCTCTCTCTCTCTCTCTCTCTCTCTCTCTCTCTCTCTCTCTCTCTCTCTCTCTCTCTCTCTCTCTCTCTCTCTCGCACACAGGCCTAGAGTAAAAATGCATGTTAAAGTAATCATCATTGTATCCATTTGTAACTTTGAGAAGAGTTAGAGTACTATGAACACTTAGGATTTTACAGCATCCACCATATACAGTAGGGGACAAAGTATGAAACGTCAAGTTATTTCCATTAACCATTGAATGGGTTCACATGAACTTTGAGGTCTTCCTTTAGGCCCACTGCAACCTTGACCTCAACATGCTATCTGTGAGCATGTCTTTGTAGTGGGTTTATGCTTCAAAAACAAATCGGATCAATCGCCACGTGTCACTATACTGCAGTCGCTCCTCCTGTTTGTAATGCCAAACCTTTTAGCTTACAGTATATGACCAGTACACTTTTGTCTGGAACCAAAACTAGTGAAAATTGCAGGTCTTCAAGCTTAGCTTGTATAGCGTATCTGCTATTTTATCCATTTAAAACAGTAATTGGGGAAATGCTAAATGCCCTTAACCACTCGATCGTGAAAATCACATTTGGAAAAAACAATTTCAAAACACAAATCTTGTATGAGGGTAACAGTCACTGGCACAAAATATTTTCCAACTTTATTAGTTATAGTGTAACAAACACCAGTTAAAAACTTAAAATGAATAACAAAGAAATATGGGACTTCAAAATAAGTGAGAAATATAATTACATTTGATATTATGAATGAAATCAACACACAGATGCACACATGCAGACAGACCTGACCATTGCAGAACCAAAAGCTACACGTGGAGCACGACCAAGTCTTCAAAAGTGCATGGCCTCTGTGACCTGGAATCACGTTCAGTGATGCTGATGTTTGCTTCAGATACTGTAGAGTACAAATTAACTTTGGATAGAACATTGATACGATAAGACCATCAAATATACAGCCAAAATCTGACGTATGTTTGATGGGCTTATTTTATCAATGTTCTATCTCTTATATAAAACATAAAAGAGTAATTGTGTTTAAAATTCCTGTGTAGTTGCAGGTTTATGGCAATATACTGTGCAGCAACAGTCAGGTAAATGCTTAACTTTATCAAGTTATCCTAATGATCCTGGACATTTGTTTGTTTTGTTTGTCTGAGGAATAGTCTGAGTTTCTTAATGTGCAACATGATGAGGTGTGTTCTTTATTCAGGTATAGAGGTATAGAAAAGAGTGGTTTGGTGTAGTCCGATGCTGCGAGAGATGTACAGTATGTGTGTTTGCAGTGCACGCAAGTCAGCCTCTGTGTCCTTGGTCAACAGCTCCTGAACAGTTAGCTAGATAAGACATTGTTTGCTTTTGATTCAGCAAACTCATTCGGCTCATAGATGGGCACAACAAATAATGGTCTAGTGTTTGTTGTACTGTCATCCTCTGAACGTTGGGGGTGAATCTGGAGCTACTACAGAGTGCTAATCTTCAGCAGGAGGCATGCTCTACCTCTCTCCATCTTTCAGCTGAGAGTATGTGAGGGAATGCCTGCTGAGTGGCAAAACGATTTGTTCTCCATAGAAATACATTGTTGCAGAACTGGCTTTCATTCGCTGTAAACACAGTGGGAAAAAAAGTGTGTTGCCAACTCTTAAACTTTATTTATTCCAACCAAGGTTCATGTTGTATTTAGTAGTTAGTGTTTTCCCCTATTATTTGTGTTTTAGCTTTACTGATTTAACCTGTTTTTGACAGGGGGCAGAGGCATTTGAACATGAGGCTAAATATGTATTAATTTATTTTTCACAAAATATTATAGCAATTTATTTTTTTATTATTTACTAGAGTCCTACTAAACCCCTGAAAAAACAGGTTACAGGTCACAGGTTCAAGCAAGGCCACGCCTCATAGTGATATGATGTCGAATTTTGGTTTTATTTCTCTGTACAGCAACCAATGACACTGCGAAAGCTATAATGAAGGAAAAGGACATTTTGTCCAGTCCATGAAAACAGTAGTGTCCACATGTCAGGAAAAACAATAAAGAATATGTGCTGTGTGCACCTTTGAACCATGTGCAGATCAAAACATGAAGTCATCTCTATGGTGCTCCCAGAACCATACAGCTTTCTTCCAGGAACAGCGGTCAACTCTGGCCCTGACTGTGGTGATGTCACATGACATTCCCTACTACCGGGTGCATTTTTTTTTACCTTGTGTTGTGATGTCACTTTTTTAACATGACATTTTAATTATATTTATTCATAATGAAATCAATGCAACACTTGTATGTACTTGTTTAAGCATAAACATATTTCCATATTATTTATATATTTAACTGAACCAAAACTGGGACAGTTGCATGTGATGATGATGTTTTGCGGGGGGTGCAAAGGCGTAACGGGCTATAATCAAATATGTTTTTTTCTTTCTTCTTTTCTTTTTTAATGTCTTGTGAATTGTCCATTTTGTTTGTACATTAATGGCTCAATTGTTAGGATTGGAGGACTTGGAATTGGAGTGCCAAAAAGATCTGTATCACTATAAAGCATGTCTTTATTGAGTTGAGTTGAAGGATGTTTCAAAGTCTGAAAGTTTGAAAGTCTCTAGACAAACACATGCAGATAAAGACAAATCCACAAGTATACAGAATATACTGTATAATGCCCTCTACATTTGATTTCTACAGTATCAGTTACACCCCTCACCATTCACCAGTGTCTTCCCACACACCGGCGTGGCATTTTATAGCACCCTAAATGACCATGATGTTTAGATATGTCCATCCATATCCACCAAGTGTCTGGTCTTTACAGAGGTTACTGGAGAGCGTGTTTGCTCCACAGTGTCTGGACAAGAGGCTACTGAAGGGCATAGTGGGTAGGGTTACTCTTGGTCAAGTATGTTGAGTTCAATTCCCATGTGATAAAACCAGTTAAATATTATTAGATTGACGTTCACGATAGTCTGGAAAAAACAGCCGCTGGTCATAATCATAATCAATCTGCACAATCACACAGTGTTTTGGATGCCATTTCCTTCTTTGACACCCTACTCAGAAGATGCCTTATCATTATTAGTTTAACTTAGTTTAGTTAAACTAAGGAAAATTTCACAAGGAGAATTTCACACCAAAGCACATTGGGCCTCAATCTACCTTGATTCCTGTGACGTGATACATAATGTCCTTGATTTTTGTCACAGATATCCCATTTTCTACATTTCACCCTTGAGGTCCCTGTCCCCACGTTGGGAACAGTTAACATGGCCACAGGTTGTCTTTATTCTAATACAGGTATTTCTGTAACTCCAGACTTATTTTTTCTACACATCACATCAAACCACACATTACAAGATAATAGGACCACTATATGATTTTTTGATTTGATTGGGGTGATTGGAGAGTAGAGTGGCGAAAGTGAGGGGAGGAGAGGAGGAGGAATGGATTACCTCTGGGATTACATGTAAAAACTTCCCCAGAGTGAAATAAAACTTAAGCGTGTTTATCAATATACTATTAAAATGTGATGTGTGTGTGTGTGTGTGTGTGGGGGGGGGGGGATAAGTTTGGAGTTACGGAAATAGTAATACTTGCATTAGAATAAAGACAAGCTGCGGCCATGTTAACTCTACCCAATGTCGTTGCTGGGACGGGGACCTCAAGGGTGAAATGTAGAAAATGGGGCATCTGTGACAAAAATCAAGGACATTATGTATCATGTCACAGGAATCAAGGTAGATTGATTGTGTGTGTGTGTGTGTGTGTGTGTGTGTGTGTGTGTGTGTGTGTGTGTGTGTGTGTGTGTGTGTGTGTGTGTGTGTGTGTGTGTGTGTGTGTGTGTGTGTGTGTGTGTGTGTGTGTGTGTGTGTGTGTGTGTGTGGATGCAAATGCAAACATTGTACTGTATATGTATTTACAAAGTCTGAATGGTCAACAGATGGTAGAGATAAAACACAGGTGTACAAATGTATTGATTTAACGTGTTTATACATCAACACTGACATAGATTCACACTCAAATGCACAGATTTCATCAGCAAAGCAGCAATTGAACAATGTTCTTTTGACAGTGAAATTCTTCCAGTGGTTTTACTATTGACAAATGAAGCAATATGATGTGTTCATTTTTGCCACTTTCACACATACAGTACATAGTGTTTTCAACATCAAGTTCAGTGTTCAGTCAGTCATAAAGTGGGTTGTCAGGTCGGCAACAGTTCTGTGACTCATTTCAAGGCTAACAGTCGATCTGTTGTTGTTGTTAGGTCACATGTTCAACACTTTGCAGTGTCTCTATTGAAAGAACAAAGTAAGCTGACTGGTTCTTCTGGCCTTTAAATCAATTAGAAAAACAAGTGGTTCTACACTGATGCAATGAACACCAAAATCACAGTAGATAAAGGTTTTTCACCAGGAAATAAGTACCTTGTGAAGTGCAAGACAAGAAACTAATGAATTGTGACAAAGTCCTCTGGCAATGTGTAGACAGCCAGTAATGGCTCTCTGCGTAACTACTACGCATTATAGTCCACTCTGTGCTTCACTTTGTCCCATTTGTCAGTCCCCAATACTCATATTGTATTAAAGAAAATGTGCATATGATCATATTTAGCAACAATAGAAGTTGTGTTGTTTCTCCAGCATTAGTCACAGTGTTGGTAGCCTATTACAGGCAGAACTGTGTCATTGTTTCACCAGCATTAGTCACAGCGTGGGTATGGGCAGAATGCAGATGCACTGACATACACTCTGAGGATTAGCTTGCTATCAAGAACTGTAATGAAATGAATGGACTTTCCTACTTCACTAGAAAATGCGCAGCTTCACATGAAGCGAGGGTAAACTCCATGGTCAGATGGCACCCATAGATTAAGCTTCAAGGTCAATAGAAGCTAGTGTACCGTATGTATATCTCCCACTACAAGGTCAAGTCAGTAAATGTTACTGATAATCATGCAGTGTGATTGATAGAAAGACTTTGGCATTTGCGTCTGTCGTAGCAACGGCCAAGGCCAAGGCCCAGGTAATACATTTTCCTACAGTCAGAGTTCCACATATGGAAAAGAAACACAGGGCCATAGGTTTACATTTCTCTCTGTGAACACTGTCAGGTTGATCACATTGAGCTTTTGGAGATCATATGCAGACATATACTTTTAGCAACACATGGATATTTACATATATACAAAACCTCTTCATTGGCTTTTCTTACATTAAATATATACTACATATAAACAAGTAAAGAGACCAGGCCAGGATGCCTATACAATATGCTTATAGTTAGACCTTCAACAAAGCGAGTACAACCTCTGGTATTGGAGGGTACATCATTAGGGTATAGTGCCTAAACAAGTTAAAACCCTATATACTTCATTGACCGGCGTCCACTTTTCTTCCTCTACACCAAATATCTTTGGTGTCACTTGACGCGGTGTGTCATATCATGAGCCTGTAGAGTGTAGATCATCCTATATTTTTACAGAATGTTCATCTATTATGACATTCCCAGAATAGGGATGTTGGGGCCGATGACAAGCAAACAAGCAAATGATATTGCCGTATCTCTTGAACAACTTGAACCTTAGTCTTAAAGAACAGAAAACTGTTCCATCACTCAAGTTGAGGACAAAAGATATACAGTACAGTATACTGATTTTAGTGTTTGGAATATTGTCCCTTATATTGACCTCAGGGGTTCCCTCTCTGGTAATGTCACAGTAAGAGGAGATTGGCTGGATTTCAGCTTATACCTGAAGTCCACGTCATACATCGGCTGGAGAATTCCCAGGCCAGCGCGGGACTGATCGAGGGCCGGGACTTTGACTGCGGGGTCCAATAGCTCCATGTCGAAATAGCACAGGACCAGAGTGAGGAACTGCTTGATCTCGTGCATGGCAAAGAATCTGCCAGGACATTTGGTGACGCCAGAACCAAAGGGCATGCAGTAGTAACGGAGCCGACGGCCACATCGGTAAAATGTGGTTTTCTGCTGATCGTTCTCATCCAGGAAACGGTCATACTTGTACTCCTGGAAGAAAGGAATGAGATGAGGGAGATGCTAAGATAATTGTTTCTTTCTTTTTAACTCTTCTACAGTAACTGACATAGCCTCTATCTCTCTTCACATTTCATTTGTCTCCTATGCATTAAATATGGAAATAATAAACCATGTTTCTTCTTACATGGGGGTCCTCGTAGATCTCAGGATCATAGTGCATCATGGGCGGGTAAAGAGCAATGACATCATCCTTCCTTATACGGTAAGCTTCCTGGTTGTCGAGGTGAAGCAGGAAGTCCTCCTTTGCAACGCGAACGTTCATGGAGGCACTGGACAGGCGCATGGCCTCCATTATGATGCTGTCTGTAGGTGGCAGAGAGAACACATGCCCAATGTCCAGGATTAGAGGCAGTGATGGTACTCACAGTATCTATATTGCAGTATCAATACTGCAAAATAGAAAATACAAACAAAACGTATTGGGCCAAATTAAATTCCAAATTAAAAAATGTACTTGAGTACAACCACATAAATACAAACGTATTGGCATCAAAGTGACACAGCTTGTACATTGTAGATAAGCTATTTTCAAACAGTGTTGCTGGGTGTGATTAATGCATGTTTTGTTTTGTAGTAATAATCAAAATCAAAATGTATAAAGTAACCGGTCAACGTTTCCACTTTCACACCATACATACCTAGAATGGGCATCTTATCCAGCTCCGCCCTGGTCAGGGTCAGCTGCGGGTTATTGTGATCAACTGTTTGACCGGAACTCTCCAGAGTTCTCTGCACCTCGCCACGGGCTGCTTTCATTGCTGCTGGACTCCTACAAGAAATGTATTCTGTTAGTTCGACTGCAAAGTCACCTAGTGACCCTAAACACGGAACTGTCCTGGCCTGAGCATGTACTATCTACTATCCTCTAACTCAAGTACAGTATGATAGGGAAATTCCCTCCTGTCTTTAGAATGGAGCTGTTACAAAAGAGTAACTATGACATAATTTTTATCTGCTCTCAGACAGTTCACTATCGGTTAGTGCCTCATATCTGCGCAATATCCACAATTAGCAGTTTGCGCTTGATAACGCCCACCATTTTACTGTTAGGAATAAAAAATGTTTCTCTGTCTCTCTCCATGGTAGATTTCTCTTAATAATCCACATTTTTGCACTATACTTTTGGGCCCACTTCTTGACACTCAACTTCAAGATAGCAAAATATAATTTATAAAAACTATTATGTAGTTACACTGTATATACAGTATTATGTAGTTGTAGTTATGTAGATTCTAGAATTAGTAGACTTAGTTTTTTGTATTATTTTGTTATTTGTATTATTAATATTATTTCACATTTCTTCATCAGTGCAGTTTCATTTAATGTTTGGAAACATTTACTAGCATATAAGGCAACCGTAAGGCAGCAATGCAAACCGAGTTCTTGAAATACAATGAGATATAGTAGCCAATGATATTGTGAGATCCATCCGAACCTGATCAGGTAAAAGAGGCTCCAGAAGGTTGCAGGTAGGGTGTTGGCCTGGGATGCCCAGAGTAGAGCCACGTGGGTCCTCGCTTTGCCCAGGTCGTTGAAGGTTGACAAGGCGTCATTGAGCAGGATCCTCATAGAGATCAGGTCTGAGAGGTTTTCTCTTTTAGCCAGGTTGTCAGCATGCATGGTCTTAGCAAGGTTCTAGTTAAGTGTAAGGGGAGAAGAGGAGGATTTTTAACATTGGACAAACCAAATATCTTAGCAGTAGACAGCAATTCAGTTGTGCTACAAAGTGAAACTGTTTTGTTCTGTCATTGTCTTTTAAACTTCAGTAGGAAAAACTATTCTACCAACCTCTCTTGCACTGTAACCACTCTTGAAGACATGGATGGGTAAGCCAGCAACCAGCGCTGGGAAGATCTTGTCAAACTCCTTGAAGTTCTCTAAGGCATTAAGCACTAAGGCTTTCTGTGCTGCCAGGCGAGCCTGTGACTTATCGTCTCCCAGCTCCTTGCCAAACAGAGTTAAGTAACCAGACTCAAACATCACCTAGAGAGGGACATAGAAGACATGAAAGCCTGGTAAGATTTGAGGTGGCTGTATGCAACATACCGGTAACCACAGTTCTAGGCTCCATTTAGCACAGCCTCATCCCTTACAAGTTCCACCCAAAGCTCCACCAACTGACCTTGTAGCAAAAGGCAAAGATGCCATCCACCTCCCAGTGTTCAGTGCTGGGGCTGAGTGTGTCGGACTTCAACATGACATCCTGAAGGTGGGCCATCATGGTCTCTATCAGAGATGGGAGAGCCTCACCCTGCAGTGTTTTAAGAAAGGTCTGATGGAGGTTTTCAGTGGTGTGGCCATCGCGAGGGTCAAAACTTTCATGGCCAAATGCCTAAAAGGGCAGGTGTTGGTAGAGAAAATAAAGATGAGAGATTTAGTCATGTCAGACAGTCAAGACATAGAATCTCACATGATGTAGCAGAAAGGCTTGCATTTCTGTGGCCGAGCTTGATACTCACTTTGACAGATGTAGCGAAATGGAATTTCCTCCAGTCCAAGTGTCTGCCCTGGCGGATGACGGAGTGGTATGAGAAGGGATCACACAGGAAGTGAATGTACTGGCCGGCTATCTTGCAGGTGAAGATGTGTCCATACTTTTTCTGTCGGCTGCGGAGAAACTCGAGAGGGTTTGCCCCAAACTGCAGGGCACAGCCCAGGTAGGGGATGAGGCCGTTTTCTACCGCTGGCTCTCCAGGTAGTCTGAAGAAGGGGAGGTTCAGTGAGAAGAACACATTTTAGTATATACTGCATAAGAACTGTACATTGGGTCAATGAAAGCGCCACAGTGCTACATTGCAGAAAGTCACCCGATTATGGATAGATGGATATATGAAATAAGAAGAAATGCATGAATGGATGGAGAGAGATTGTGTGGTAAATTGATACATGAATTAATCATGGCAATTTATTTACAGGTTGGGTAAAGTGAAACACCCTAGACTAGAGCTTTGAATGCACATCCAAAATCAACATCACACCCCAATATTTGTTTTAGCAACGGTGCAAAGGAATGTTCCCTAATTGAAATGTAATATGATGTGTAACAATGCTCATAAGAGTTGATTGCAAAATTATGACATCTGGCTATATGAGTTACTTTGGCAGAAAACCATGACAAAGTTTCTGTCAAAATTGTCCAACCACACAGAAAAGTCACCAAAAGATATTACCAGATTACCAACAGAAACCCTTTTAGGCATGGACTGCTCATAATTTCATCACTACTTTGCACGTTACATCAAATTTGCACTCAGTCTGCTCTCTCTCTACAGAATGTTGAATTTACAGAACAAGTGGTTTAAAGATTTGACTGTTGTTTATCGCTCAACCACTGATTCTGTATCAACATGCGGATTTATCAGCATCTTAACCCTTATATCACAAAATCCATAAATATAAAGCAATCTCACCTGTGTCTTATTCCCACAGCCAGCCACAGCAAGCAGCACAATCCCACCACTACTGCCCAGATCAGAGCTATGCTTATGATCATGGTGATGAAGTTGAGGAGAACACGATCCTACCCGAGGAAGAAGATATAGGCTAGCCTATAGGAAACTATGTTACTGGTCCTTCACGAAACACCTACACCAGCCACGTGCAGCAACTCTTGCTCAGACTGTGACTGCGCCGGTTATCTTGTGGTAACTCCACCAGCTGCCTATCAGCTGCCTATCTGACAGCTGTTAGAATGAGATGGGGGAATGTGCTATGCACACACAACCCAGATGCCAATGCCCAGAGGTGGATTCCTTTCGAAGGATTGCAATATTCCAAACACAACAGTCTTAAAATAAAAAAAAGCTTCAGTCCGTCCGAGACAATGTGGCTCTGCAGCACATGCAATGTCTTTGCTGAAAGGAAGCAAAGCAAACTGGTGTTGTAAGGTAGTGTGGATGACTCAGGTATTTATACTCTTCTCAAAGGAAAGGCACATGCTGTCATGGGGAGTGTTTGTGTTCAGCGTGGTGTTGAGGAGGCGTGGCCCACTCCCCCCCCCCCCCCCCCCAACACACACACACACACACACACACACACACACACACACAGACACATGACGTGCGCGCACGCACTCACACAATGTGACTAGAGGTTGCCTATCACCGAGGGTAACCTGTTACTGAAATAACTCTAGGAACTCCATGTCATTCCATGTCATTGTGTGTGTGTGTGTGTGTGTGTGTGTGTGTGTGTGTGTGTGTGTGTGTGTGTGTGTGTGTGTGTGTGTGTGTGTGTGTGTGTGTGTGTGTGTGTGTGTGTGTGTGTGTGTGTGTGTGTGTGTGTGTGTGCGCAGACTCAGACGCATCCAGGCACGCACGCGCACACACGTGCGCGCCTGGATGCGTCTGAGTGTGTGTGCGTGTGCGCACATGTGCGTGTTTTTTGTGTGCACCCCTGGATGCGTCTGAGTGTGTGTGCATGTGCGCACATGTGCGTGTTTTTTGTGTGCACCTCCCTGCATGTGAAAGGGAAAGAGATGGCCTTGACTTGTGTCACTTGAAGGACAGGTACGTTGATAGTGCTGGTGGGTTGGCAAATAGAGTCAAGGTCCCTTCATGCTTCAATGTTTAGCCTCATACAATTCTTTGCAATGTTTGGCCTCATATTTGGCCTCATTGTTTAGAGTCCTGGATTCTATTTAAATATATGTTGGTAAATGTTGTTTTCAATATGATCTATTTTTATTAATTTCCCACTTAAGACATGCAGTATATAGTGTACTTCTATGACAAATAGCAATGTCCAATAGTCACAATGTGTCACGTTTCTATGCTCGTAGGTTGGTGACTATTTTTAACTTTTGATATTTACAATCTTTGGAAATGTTAATTATAGTGCACTTTTATGGCAAATAGTGAAGATATCTGATACCCACAATGTGTCACGTTGTCATGTGTTGTAAAAGCTCATAGATTGGTGACCATTCTGTACTTTTGATTCATCTTTGGAAATGCTAATTTGAACATTTTTGCACATGCTCAGAATAGGGACACCGGATAAAAAACATCCTGTCAGAACAAAGTTGAGAAACATTCCTTTCGGGTTGCATCTTGCCCGTTGTTGCGAACACAAGGAATGATAAGTGGTCACAAATATTATGAGAACGAAAATGACTAGACTCAAAAGGTCTCAATTCAATATCAAGTCAGCTCATGTCTAGCCAAATATTGCCGTAGCGCCATATCACAAATCAGGTAGCAAAGGGATGCACAGGACTCAACAAAACTATACCAAAGAGTGATGACATTGAAATAGATTAAAAATATACTTATACCCTGTAACTATATCAGTGGCAGTATATAACAACGCAATATAGCCACGTGGCCCATTAAATATTTTCAGTGATTTTACATAATTGAAATATTACTTCTTCTTTTATTTCTTTTTTCTTACAAATACAAGTTAATGAGAATTCATTAAATATTTGAATAATAAAATATTTATTTTATTATGATGAACTCTGCATGGCTAAATCACCCCTGGCATACAGTACACACCGTTTGCTGCTGCCAAAATGTTGAACTCTTTGTTTTTTTCATTATAGGTGGGTTAAACAGCTGTGTGTATTGCTAATGTGCTGTTGATTTGATTTACTATATTTCTTCAGTTACTTGAGCATAAACCTCTCTCTCTCTAAGTCCTCTTTGAGAAACCGTGGAGGCAGAGAGAAGACAGTGAATGGAATGAAGCTAGCGTTACAAAGTGATAAGATATGATGTTCTAGCCTGTATCCAGACCATAGACCCCACCCATTCACTTCAGTCTGATAATCAGGCTAATAACGTTCCTGTCTGGAGAGAATAGAACATACCCTATTGGCCTCAATATAAGACTGCTTTTATCCTAAGAAACAGACTATTTTGACCTCCAGTGTTATTTTCCCACAAATGTTCTGGGGAACACATTTGCAGAAAAATGACGGTCATCTTATAATCAAACTCATTTGGACGGCATACACCTGTGTGTGTGCATGCGTGTTGAACGATACACTGTTTGTCTGATGTGAATGGGAGAGATTACAAAAAGACAAATGGTGCAGTTATATAGGGCTGTTTGTCCAACATGGTGCAGCATTACATTAACACACACACACACACACACACACACACACACACACACACACACACACACACACACACACACACACACACACACACACACACACGGCAGAAACCCTGCAATTAAGACACCAACCTGCACATGTGGAACAATTAGGAGTTCAGCATCTTTCTCAAGGACACATGACAACCCATGACAGACTTAGATTGATGTGCACTGGACTTACAAACAGCTTTGTTGTTCTAGGAGTTGTGACTAGTTTTCTGGTCATTTAGACAGAGACTAGAAAAAATACTTTTTTCTGTGTTTCTTACATGCTCATATTTGCTTATCATCATGTCATAGTGTTCATAGTGCTGTTTTAAGCTGCTTTAAGCTACGGCAAAGAGAGGCGAAGACATTTAGCTTAGTTTTCACTGATTCACTGTCTGACATTCCAAGTATTGAGCAACTATTTAGTTTGTTTATTACAAAATAATGTCTAAATATTTATATTTGGATGTCACAAAATACCAAGACACACCTGGACATGTCTCACAGCACACCAGTGTACCTTGGCACTGGCCAGGCCTTGGCTCGTCTTTTTATTGCAAATTTAAAAAATCATCCATGTCTAACTGGTATTTGTTGTTGAATTGTCATGGGCCAAGATCACCAACTTCCTCGTTCTTTCAATGTAACATGATGTGACAATTAGGGGTTTGTAGTAAGTAGGACAGTAAGTGATTGAGAGAGCTGTCATGATGACAGGTTTGACAGGTACAGTATGTGCAAACGTGTAGTTTGGTTAAACATGGCAGACGAAGTTGTGTGCCAGGTGCTCTAGGCATATACAGTCCAGAGTGTTTTATCACTTAATGGTATACAACCATGGCCGCCCTGCTTTTCACCGGTATCACCAGAGAAGATTCCAATAATTTTTCTCAAAAAATGTATGATCTTAAAACATTTGATTTGATTCTTAAACGTTTTTGCTCATCAGAACAAAAGTTGTTCTGATTATTTTCCACAATCAGCCACTTTAGAACTTTAATCATTTATTGTGGTGAAATGTTGCAGTTTTGATTTTGGACAACAATGGCTTCTAGAAGAGCATAGCATTGTTTTACGTATAGGACACTCATGGTAAGTCTAGATTTGATTGTTATGATGCTGATCTCTATAGAGAAAATGAATGGGACTTTTGACTCCATCTTGAAAACAATGTATTTCTAACTGTCCCTATTCAACTCGAGCACTCAGTTTCTGACCCCTCAATGTTGCAACTCTGACACTAGATGGCTTGAATGTGACATTTGTGTTGTGATGTGCACATTTGTGTAAGTAATAATGAAGAAAAACAAGGGTTTTATTATCCCTTGTGACTTTCACATGATTTGTTCCCAAATCACCAGAAAGAAGTCCCTAGATTTGTCTAGGGAAGAAGCTAAATATATGACAAATCCTCCAAGTTGGCAACACTAGCACACACACATGCAATAAGGCCTTTATAAGTAACAAACAAATCAAAAACAACAGTCAAGCAAATCAAGTAATCAATCAACTCTATAGCTAGAATGTTTTCATTGGGAATTTATAGCCTATAGCAGTGGTTTTCAAGTATTGAGTATTGCATGCGGCCCCTGACCATACATTTAGTAATGTAGTATTTATAATGATGATCTAGTGGAAAGTTTTTCATTTTCTTTACACTAATTGAAAAATCGTCAACTAAATTATCTGTAGACTTATGATGACCATCATTTAGTCATTTACTGATAGTGGGAGGTCAAGAAATTCAACAGGAAAGTTACAATCTAAAGAAGGGGAAGTGCACCAGTTTGTCTGGTTGAATCATTATTATTATTATTATGAAATTATTAGTAATAATAATACTAATAATTTCATATTATTAGTAGTAAAAGGACCAAAAGTAACTGTGAGACTAAACCGCTTATGTTTTACAATTATTACTGTTAGTGATACCATACTATTGATATAATATATGTGGCTGACGATGTTACTATCAACAACTAATTTAAATGCTATTATCAATAGAGGGCAAACTATACTAAGCATTACAGATTGGCAACATGGCAAAGGTGCTGCAAAACTGTTCTAGAGAAGTTAATTTATTTTCCTTTTAACTATTATGTTGTGGCACACCGATCTGTGACTTTGGACTTTTAAGATTTTTAGGTTTTCACTGACATTGCAATATGGAACACTCATTGTCTCAAACCATTACATTTATCGTTGTATCAAATGTTGATGGTGAAGTTCTTATGTTCAAAATCTTTAGTAAATACCCCAATTAAATACAATGGATACCGTAATTTGTTTCATTGTGATAATATTTATTAGAAAAGGGGGTGGTAGTGGATGAGTCTAGATAGTTAGGTGACTGATGGGGCACAGAACAGCCTGGTCACGTGGTTAGTCAGTCACATGGTCATGGAGAACCTGATAGTATTACTGTGCATTGCTTTCAACAGAGTGGCAAAGTTATTTTAGGAATGTATGCAAAATGACAGCAAAGTATTTTATAGTAACTACGGTATTAAAGTCTCTGTAATGTGAATGCTGGGCTATTATTAAAAAAACAAGTCGAAAGCTGGGCTGTTGCATGAGGCAAATGCATTTCTGGCTACTTCCCCAATAGCACCCAGCTACCGCCAGCCTATGAAGCAACAGCCTTTTTTCCTGTTTTGCTCTCTTAATGTGTGTGTTTCTGTTCAGATTTATTGATACATGGCAAGTCACCATATCTTTGAATTGACATCTTGTAATCGGAATAAAAGATTCCCACTGGCTGCTTCTCCATCCACACTCACAATTTTGCTTGGCCGCGTGTTAGGCATGAGTGAAGGAGAGAGCTAGTTTTGACATGACAGTTCTTTTCATTCAAAGGCGTACAGCTGTAGAACCTGTGCAGATTTATCTATGCATATCCTTGAGGCATGATGTGATCTGATGAAATGAGGAGGTTTGCTGGCAGAGAACTCTCTTTGTGAGATTGATGCAGTCATTCCTACCCTGCGGGCACAGACTAGTCTCATTAGGCTCTTTATCCATGAAATTGTGTGTATAAATTATATATTTAACAGGTGTTATGAACATGATAAAACCTTTCCTTCATGGCAGCATACAGTATTTCGCCTGCAGTGATAGACACGACCTGGATACTTAACTGATGATGCTTTACTATTAAAAAAAAACTAAACAGGATAAATCAACACAAGATCTCATCCTTGAATCGTGGCTCTGCTAGGGCTGCTATAGCAGGCACAATCAGGTTGGCACTTGAAATCATGAATGACTCATATTCTTAATAAACGTGGATGTGGAAGATATAATCGAGGATAGGGTTTAGTTTTGGCTATTGTTTCTCTATTGCACATTATATTAGGAAACTTGGTGCAGGTGTGCATTTTGTGGCATTGTGGTTTGTTTTTGCGTGTTGTGTCTTGTCTTTTGTTTTCCTTATTCGTTCATGATGCTAACGTAGTTTTAGTTCTGCTATTTTATACAAAAATAAACATGGGCGTGTTTTTTATGCACCAAGGTTTCTAGGTGAGATGGAGGGAAGTCCTGATCACGCAAAATCACAATAAACAAGCGAGTGGAACATCATCACAAAACGCATCCATGGATAGTTGGAATGGAACTCTTCAAAGGCTGTTATGAATCACGACCTGTTAATTGTGTGGGGGAAGAAAGACACATTTTGTCTCTACAGTATAAAATACACTCATCAAAAGGATGTATGGCCCATGTGCAATTTCAGTGAGTGGTACCAAAACTTGGACTTGTCTTGTTTGACAAAATTCGTCAAACAAAACAAGTTTTGGTACCTACTGGACATCTGTTGTTACAACTCCATTTAATGGATTTGGAACAGGAGCTGTTTAGGAGGTAGAGAAACACACATTGACTTCATGTCATTGTACCCTCCATGTCAGTCCAACTCACCCAACTCGCTGCATCGCATACAAGCCACTTTCCTACAGGCTTTCACAATCCACCTCCATCCCATTCACCCCATTAGTAGCTCAATGTTTTTGTTTCATAAAAATTCCATCATGTTAGGAGCTACTTTTTGTCAGAAGTGTCAGAGTTTGGAAACACTTTGTTTTCAATAACAGAATGTCCTGCCCCTATCTGCATTATTTCCAAATGGAACATGTTGGAACCAACGCCTTTCATGGTGTGATGGATGTTGTTAGTCTGTTACTTTATTTGTGTAAAGGAAAAACCTGAACTATAGGATAATGATTTATTCACTAATTATTTCCCTTTTAAAGCATTAGTGTGTCCCTTCGTGTAGTGAGTGGGTGTTTTGAACTTTTCCCTGGACGATGCAATACCACTGACTGTGAAAGCACATCAACTGCAACTTTGTTCTTAATGATTCATACAAGTGTTGAGAAACACTCATGCACGCGTATGCCTGGAGAGTGGCAGTTAAGAGTTCACCAAGGTCAGTCATTGTCTGCCTGCCATGTACAGTAGAAATTCTCTCTCTCTCTCTCTCTCTCTCTCTCTCTCTCTCTCTCTCTCTCTCTCTCTCTCTCTCTCTCTCTCTCTCTCTCTCTCTCTCTCTCTCTCTCTCTCTCTCTCTCTCTCTCTCTCTCTCTCTCTCTCTCTCTCTCTCTCTCTCTCTCTCTCTCTCTCTCTCTCTCTCTCTCTCTCTCTCTCTCTCTCTCTCTCTCTCTCTCTCTCTCTCACCCTACCACTTAGTCAGTAGTAACCTGCTGTGAGGTTTAGGGGAAGTCCACTACTGCAGAATGGAAAACAGCTGACCATAGATGACATAGCGGTCAGCAGCTACATTCTATTATGTCATCATTGTCCATTCACCAAATTTAACTTTTTACTGTGAAAGAGATGACATGGCACTAGCATGGTGCATCACGCATGAAATAATCCACAACATTTAACCACTAATCCCTCTTTTATATTCATTTCCTTCTCTATCCACAAGTTCCCAATGCATCACAATGTGACATGTTGGCAGCAGTTTATTTAGAGTACATCAAACAAACATTACCAGGTGCCGCTCACTTCACACAAGTGTAATTTTTATTTATTTATTTTGAAGAATGTTGAAGTGGAATGTTGAAGCCCAACATAGGGACGCCAGGGTTCAAGTGGCTACGAAGCAAAGCAATCCAATCCAAAATCCAATTCCAAAATGTTCTTGTTATTAACACTAAATACCTTTCACCTGGTGGCCTTCATCAGGGTCACCAGAGTTTAAAATCTCCAAGGACTCCACTCCATTCTGGGAAGAAATAAATAAGGTCCGCACACTGGATTGAAGCTCCAAACTAAAGGTGTTTATTTCACCATGAAGAAGATGACGTTTCGAGCCTCACGGCTCTTCATCAGATGAATGTCCTGTGAAGACTCCATTCTTCACAGGACATTTAGATTGTTGGTTTATCTGGCAGTAATTACAGTGTATTTTTTTTTTTTTTTTTCGCTGACCAGGATTGGCAGGGAGTAGCAGCTGGCAGTGATCTGTGAATTATTGGAGAATTATCATCTGGAACTAAATCAAATGACGCAGATGCATGGTTGGATGGAACTGGATGGGCTGATAACAGAGAGAGAGAGAGAGAGGAAAGAAAGAACTGAGAAAATGGGGGAAGAATTAAAGCAGAGCAAAGATATTGAATTTAAGATTAGATGTCACTTTCGGATACGTATTGTATATACATGCCCCTGAAACTAATACTCTACAGCAATTACTTTTTGACTGACATGACATGTTTAATAAAAATATAAAACAGTATGGTTTATTCAAACCAACGTTTAATATGATTAACTCTCCCAAGACTTGGCTGTGAAGCTAAACATCTACAGTACTTTGAAACACAGTGATTATAATACATTATTTTTGTTGGGTCAAGGACAGATAAGTGAGGACACAACTTGAAGGGTAGTGTCTAGTGCCCCTGTTATTTCTACCACCTTGACTAGACTAATATATAAATTAACATTATTTCAGATATCTCCTTTGAAAATATGAACATTATTGTTTTGGACAAGCTGATAAGATCAAATAAACCACACAGAATGGAGCTCAACATTCACTTCAACAATTCACTTTATTTCAGTCTACATGGACCTTTATGGTGTACTATTACATGTATTATCCATATGGAAAGCTGTAACCCCAAAAGTACATTTTCTGTGAATACTCACAGTATGAAATATGCATGGCAAGATATAGTTCATTAAGAACAGAACTTAGTAGTGTAAACCCATGATTTACAAGAACAACAAATATAAAGTAAAGTATTCAGGACAGAATTTGCAACTCACTCATCTGTGCAAACACGCTTGCAATTCCACCAGAGTTTCACCTTTCTATTTTGTAATGTTTTTCCACAAACATTTTTTCATATATTATGCATTCATTTTTAATGTTTAAAATGTTGACATTAAGTGTCCCTGAACTTGAATATTCCTCTGTAGTAGCTTAACGCAACTTGAGAAAGTTACATGTAACTAACTGTAACTAGGCTTATTAGAAGGAAATAGGTCTATGCCAACTTTGACACAGGGTGAACATTTCCACATACCAGTCTGTAACCATGATTTACACCTTGATAAATTGCACAGGTCTTCAAGGATACATTTCCAGATAACCACGGCAGACTGTTATTATTGTCTATATCAAGGCCATAACAACTCATCTACAGTTGTGTAAACGAGCTAAAACATCTGACTGAGGGTTATCTGTAAAGCTCATCTATCCTACTTAGAAGGTCAGGCAAGGTAGCATCTAAGCTATTGTACTATAGTGTACAGTAATTTTCATTCAGGGACACTGGAAAATGTCATGGATATGTTGTTCAAGGTCAAGGTCTACTGGCATCTGAGAACAAGTTTTACCTTTGGCTACAACTGGAGGATAGTGCAGCAATAGTCTCTGAAAGAAACTGAAAGAAACCACAATGCCACACACACACACACACACACACACACACACACACACACACACACACACACACACACACACACACACACACACACACACACACACACACACACACACACACACACACACAAACTTGCACGCATGTACATGTATGAATTCTTATTAAATGTTTGACACGGTCCTTGGAACATGTTGACACTCATTCGATGTATTTAAAAAGAAATCATTAGAATAGGTCAGGATAACAACCCTGTAGAACTGGAGGGCATATAGACCTGCGCAGTGACGTCACCGCCCCTGTTCCAGAAGTGGATTCCCCATTCATTTTTTCCATAGACTTTTCGAAAAATAATTTATGTAAAGACGATTACGTCGCGGACAAGGCCAACTCGGATCGTGACAAATCATGATGACACACACATCTTTTTGGACAATCAAATAATTTCTAAGATGAAAAACGAAACAAAAAGTGTTGTATCCTGCCGTTTTCTACTTTTTGTCCACGGCGCACTTGTGATTTCATTAAGCATTTTTGAAAAGCCTTTGAGATAAATGAATGAGGATTCCATTACTGGAACAGGTGCGGTGACGTCACTGCGCAGGTCTATTGTGTCCTGAGTGAATTATGACTGTATGCTGCCATCCCTGATTGTAATCTTTACATCAAATGTGTTCACATCAAACACAAAGTGTGTGTGTGTGTGTGTGTGTGTGTGTGTGTGTGTGTGTGTGTGTGTGTGTGTGTGTGTGTGTGTGTGTGTGTGTGTGTGTGTGTGTGTGTGTGTGTGTGTGTGTGTGTGTGCGTGTGCGTGTGTGTTTTGTGAGGCATCAAAAGCCATTAATAATACATTGTATCACTTTAACATTTAAGTAAAAGAAACAGGAATGATATGTTTTCCAGCCTTATTATGCAATTCAAAGTCACTACCAATTGACAAGGAGAATTAGCCCGCCTGGCATATCTTGCACTGGATAATGTATGATAGTAAGGTTGAACAGTACACTGTAGGGTGTATAGAGTGATGACATGGCACACGATGCTGAGCATCTGATGATATGTGAAAGAAGGACCTGGGATTATACCTAAAGTGAATGACATCCACAGCCACAAAACTAGAGGGAGCACAACACAGATCTGCTATCACCCAAATTTTAAAAGTAGCTCCCTAACTTTTAAAAGTGGGTCTACAGCATGCACTGCCACCCAAGTGTGGTGTGCCCTGCCCCCGTCCCTTAAAGTTTAAGGGATGGGATCGGGACATACCACACTTGGGTGGTAGTGCATTTGTGCGTGTGTGTGTCGTGTGTGTGTAACATAGTTTCTTGTTTTAAAGGAAGCCAGTGATTTGCATTGTTCTGTGTGCGCGCACGCATAGCGTTAGTGTGTGTGTGTGTGTGTGTGTGTGTGTGTGTGTGTGTGTGTGTGTGTGTGTGTGTGTGTGTGTGTGTGTGTGTGTGTGTGTGTGTGTGTGTGTGTGTGTGTGTGTGTGTGTGTGTGTGTGTGTGTGTGTCGTGTGTGCCTATTGCATAACAGTTTCTTGTTTATATCTTGTTGAATTACTAAGGACCACCATGGAAGCAAGACCACAAGGACTTCAGGGCTGCATTTCTGTCTGATGATATATCCAATCAATCAATAATCAATCAAGTACGGAAATATAACTTAGATGAGTGTGCTTCGCGGCAAACACTTGCTGGTTGTTGGAGATGTTATGGCTGTGAAATGGTGACACCGAGAACATCAGTTAATTTGTAAGAGCTTTGTAGTACATACAGAAGTTGTTGCAACAGCTTAGTTTAGTTTAGTTTAGTTTAGTTTAGTTTAGTTTAGTTTAGTTTAGTTTAGTTTAGTTTAGTTTAGTTTAGTTTAGTTTAGTTTAGTTTAGTTTAGTTTAGTTTAGTTTAGTTTAGTTTAGTTTAGTGCAGTGGTTTTCAATCTTTTTGATACCAGGGCCCACTATTTAATTGGCATTTGATCTAAGGACCACAATTTGAGGACATTTTAGCCCCACAGGCCCCAAAACTAAAGATTTATTTTGCTTTTGTCCACAATTCCAGGCTGGGTTTGGGGAACAAAACAGTCAAATGTATACAGATCAAAATGACCATTAATCTTCTACATTCTCTAGTTGTGTAGACTTGGGCTAATTCAGATGATGAATATTTTAACTCTTGAGAGTGTAAGATGGAACTCTTTGAGAGTGTAAAATGAAATCAAATGGACCCTTGCGGGTCCATCATTTAGCCTGGGGACCATCTGGAACTCTCTCAAGGACCACTGGTTGAAAACCAGTGGTTTAGTGCAATAAATATTATGTTGTATCACGAATAAACACTGAGTACATAGCAACCAGATTTGGCCGTCTTGCTTAAGTGCCACACGCTGTGGCTACCAGTAGAAGTTCTGATGAAACGATAGAGAGGTTTTACTGCTCCTACTATCAGCCCAGGGCTGATAAGTAGTGAAGGTTGGGGGGGAGCTGCCTGCAGGTTATCGGCTGTGCTACTGACCTTGAACTTTATAATGTCCTCTTCCAACACTATCTACTCTGCAGAATCACACAGATTGCTGAGCAACGCGGAGTGCGTTCCTTTGCTTGTGAACATCGTGATTGTGTCAATGGGAGTGGGTGGAACTGGAGGAGGGATAGCGCTCATTCATGAAATGTGTTGAGAGACAGGGAGAGAGCGAGAGAGGTCTGCAACATGCTTAGAAAAAAACATAAATGCACAGGATGTGTGATGGAGAGGTCATCGCTTTTCTTTTTATAGATTGCAAAAAGAAATCCCTTCATCTATTTTTATCAATGAATCTTTTTACTCATGAAGCTCTATTTATTATATGTATTATATTTTATTTTTATTATTTGTATTGTATTAATATTTTATCTAAAAAGAAATAAAGATTAATTAAATTAATTAATTAAAAATAGATTGGCTCATTATGTTTAGACCCTTTTCCTCTCCCCCAATTTAGCAATTTAGCAATGCTACTGGCTCAGCTACCAGTGAGGATTTGGATATAGAGTGTGACACACACACACACACACACACACACACACACACACACACACACACACACACACACACACACACACACACACACACACACACACACACACACACACACACACACACTGTTTGTGCAGGCCTAGATACTCTACTCTATGCATTATTTATCTGTATTTATTTATTTGTTTGTTTAATTGTTGGTTTGTTAGAAAAAGGCCAACACCAATAGAGGATTATTTCTGATGAGCTTCAATCATCAATTATTTTATCTTGGAGTTGAGCTTTAGCGCCCTCTTGTAAGTTGTGTGTTTAATTTCACATGACATACAGACACGGGATGAGTTGACTATAGGAGTTTGAGGATGCACTGCCCTCTGTAGGATGCAGTTTGCACTGCAACACCGTTCACACTGGTCACAAAAGCCTAAAATCATGAAATCAACTCTACACTCTAGTTAATATTACTACTTTCAAGGAGTCTATCTGTGTCTGTAGCGTGAGGCAGCTTGATATGCACCCCCTGAATATGACACTATGTCACAGAAATGGCATTCGTCCACGATGAATGACAAAACTATTAAAACATCATTCCGGCTAAGAATTTGCCTTCACCTTCAGTGTTATGCAATGGTTGTGCTTACACAAACATTCCAAATTGTCCATTCATTGTCAATGCATTTCATGTTTGTACAGGACAAAGTTTGTCCACACACCGCAAGCTAGATGTAGGAGGTGCAACAAACAAAACAACAAAACAAAGAAAAATCAGATGTACTTATGCCTCCATTGAACACTGAATCTGATCCCACACTTGACAGCTTTAAAGAATATTGTCATTTCCAACAATTGTGGTTCTAATTGGGCCCAGTTCACTGTCCCACCTTACATAATAACTAACATAAATATACATTAAGTTCTGCCGGGGATGTGGCCTTGTAAATACTGCATCACGGGCCCATCATGAGGGGCATAAGGAAATGACGCAAAGAGATTTAGTAGAGATAAGAAATTAGTAGTTTTGTAAAAGTGCATTTCCCCCCAAACGTGAACAAAAAAATGCACATTCTAAAGAGAAAGTTTCATGAATGAAACTTTCATATATCTCAATAGGCCACTTTGCATTGAAAACAGGGTGGCAATCAAGTGAATGCCACCCCTTAGCCTCTTTAGACAGAGCTATACCGTAAACATTACATGTGCATGGATATCAGAGGGTATCAGAGGGTCAGAAAACCAAATTTGAAGAAACTGGTCAACCTGTAAACTCTCAGGAGTCTGACATATTTTCCAAGCACAATCTACTCAACCACAACACTAGTTGGAACAATTGGTTCCCTAAACAGAATCCGCTATCTAACCACTCTAACTCCAGCAAATTTGTGGAAACCAAACCCCAAACTACTTACAACAGTGTGCTGTTTTAAAATCAAAACCCACTCCCTCTTCCAAACAAAAGTTTGTTCACTATCAATCACAATAACCCAATATAGAAATAATGGCTAAGACATTTAATTGTGGTAGAAAATTAATAATTAATTAAAATTCATTATAATAATTAATTAAAATTAATTCTCACACCGAAAATATTCCCAAACAATGTAAGATTGTCAAAGCCCGATTTTTTCATACCAAATAATACTACAGCATGTGAAGTGACTGCATGTTTCTCATAGAAACTTCTATCAAATTGTCATGAATTCCTTGGTCACGACATGTCTTCCTAACAAAATGCGAGACCACACCAATAACTGGTATCCAAACAGAAATACACATTAATTTTAACAAACAACACAAACTACAATGTGATGAGTTAGAAATATCAGTGGTATAGTGTGTGGATGTGGGAAAATACTACTGTTGAAGGTGTATAAATAGACACCAAACTAAAGTGCTGTCACCTGGTAGGAGAGAGAATATCCCAGGCCAGCCAGTCAAAATACCGTAGGAACCAGCACCTGCCAGCAGTGTCCGAATGAGACAGGTGTGCCATTTGGACACAACTCAGCTGGCTGAAGTCGCCCTACACAGAAATACAAACAAACAGGACCATGAGAGGAATGGAATTGGTCAGGAAATGTTTGTTGAGTTTCTTGTTCAATGCGGGCCACGACTCAGAGTTTTGTCTTCACAAATACAGTATGGTCAGACAACTCTTGAATTGAATTATATTTTTATTGAGCATACAAATACTTTGAGCATAGATATCTGAAGCATAATTTGCCACCAAGCCTCTGTCTCCATTCATTCCCTGTGCACTTGAAACATTTATAAATAAGTGATATTGCAGGGAATGAAATAACACCCCAAAAGGGAACAGAGAAACAGGCGACAGGATGATTCATGAAAGATGTCAAGCAGCAAAAGCAGACAACGCAGAACAAGGAAGCAGAGCATGATCAAGTTGGCAGGATGAAATGTTGAAAAAGCCATCCCTAATCAGGTAAAGAGTGCATGTGACTAACCACCTGATCTGGATTTGCCCCTGCCCTGTGTTGTCTGCCCAAAATAGCGCTGCAGGATTTCCATCATTTAAGTGATGAAAATACAAGAACAATCATCCCCGAAAATAACTTTATAATAGGATGAAGTATGTAATGTTATACATGATAAATTAATCGAAAAGGACATCTGTAATACATTTTGCTGCTAATCTAAATAATATATTCAAATATAGATTGTTTCAAAATGATGGTCACAGTATTGGTTCTAGTGTAGGTTGCCTACTGTATGGTGTGGATTTGAGTTGGACGGTGATCCTGATGTCTGAAACGTAGGGCACTTCTGAAACGTAGGGCACAACAATGACTCATCAAATGTGTTATATCAACAATTCTGGACAAATAATTGCCTTAATACATTTGTTTCAAACAATATAAAACCACACCTGTTTGAAAGATTTAACCAGATATTCTGGTAAGCGCTCTAAGTGAGGTATGGCTATTGAAACAATCTGGCAAATTCTCTGATGGCCAAGCACACCTGGTTGCACTTCTTAGCACCAGTGACCTGCTTGTGGAAATCTGTGAGCTGTTTATGCGTGACAGTCACTGCGCCGCCCGCCGCCTCTTTAGGAAGGCCCTTCAGTGCATTCTCGAGCCAGCGGCAGAACGTTGCCTTATCGAATGTCATGATTTCCCACAGCACCTCGGCCACATCTGGTAGTGTGCAGGTCGGCAGGCAGAAGCAACATGTGTGCATGAGCTGGGTCACCATCTGCTGTCCGTGCTGCTCCATGGCCTTGCTGATCAATTGCTTTCGCACCTCAAAGTCGCCCTCATCATCGCTGCTGACCCCTGCGTGGATGAGGTCTCGGACAAACTTCATGACGCTGCGGTTGGCTTCGGGGTGATCCAGAGTGGAGGCGGCAATGGCACACTGGATTATGTGGACGATGATGCTGCTGCTGAGCAGAGTGACCGGACTGCGCTGAACGAACCGGGTGGTCAGTCTGAAGAGGTCATCCACCGTGTCGGGGTGGTTGCGCAGACCATTGGGCTGCTCCAACAGCTGGAAGGTGGGCATACAGAGAGCCTGTAGCATGTCTAATAGTCCTTGTCTACAACCCTCCTCCATGCCATACTCATCTACCACAATGCTTCCCAAATATAAGAAGCAGGAGTGGGAATGCACTTGGTACACACTCACCATCTGTGTGACCAGTGGCTGTAGTAGTGAGGCAGATCCCTTGCCAACACAACGCACAGCATATCTGAGACAGCGACAGCAGCGCTCCACGATTCGGTTCTCAGCCTGGTTCGTGTTCAGAGTCTCCGACAGGACAGGCCAGATCTCCTGGACGACTTTCTGACAGGGGTGAGGTTGTCCGTTCTCTACAGTCGGGTTAGTGTGTCGAAAGATGATTGCTAGTCTGTCTAGCCAGATTATGGGGTCACCTTTTTTTCCATTACAAGTTTCCTGAGTCAGAAGTTTTTTGAGGGACGTGACCTGCACGGCGCACAGGTCGCTCAGGCACTCGGCAATCTTCTCCGGTGGTAGACGGGATAAGACGAGTGCCGTACCTTTCAGCAAGCTATCTGATGCTTCTGTGGAGAGAGCAAAGGAATCTAGGGTGTGGGCGATGCCCAGCAGGCCTTGGACGTGCTGGGTCATGAGGTCTCTGCACACTGAGCAGATGTTGTGGATGGCCTTGGCTGCCACTGATGCTAGAGCCTTTTCCCTAAGCCCTTTCATTAGATAATTCAACACAGGATCGAGGAAGTGGGGGTTTATATTCACAGCCCTGCTCATCTCTCCCACAAGTTCGATACTTGTGTAACGCACGGCTATGTGGACCGTCGCTGGCAGTAACACAACCTGCTGCAATACATCCGTCAGAGTGGGGTTGTTTATGTTCTTTTTAGCAATGGTAGCCATGAGGAACAGAACAGCTTCTGTCACCTGCCAAGGTGGGTTACCCTCTTTTAATGTGGAATAAAGCTGGGAGAAATATTCCATGGGACCCACATGGAAAATTATATCCTCCACAAGATCAGCCACCCTCATCCGAAACTTTCCGAAGTCATCTTCTGTGTCTGGAATTCCCTCGTGGTTGGGGTCCAGCTGACAGTGTCGAGCCAAACCGTGAAGCAGCCTCTGAAGGTAAGGTCTGAAGATACTGTGGAGCGCAGGATCATTGGTCTTGTATAGGTGCTCTCCCAAGCGATGCCAGAAGTTAAAGGAGATGTCGGCAAACTCGTACTGAGGCTGACCAGCGCAGGTGATCAACAAGTCTAATGTCCGCAGGTCCCCCATGCCTTGGCCTGGGCTCCTCACCATGGTCTCTAGAAACGTCTCACACAGCTCTGTGAAGATCCTGCAGTAATTCAGCACCTTGTCAAGCTGGTCTTGTGCCACAGCCCTGTGGTAGGCCTTCTCCAGTGTGAGAACGCCCTGGAAAAGGCGCAGGGCCAGGGCCATGTTACTGTCCACGTTCTCACAGGCACAGAGGGCCGAGCACATGCAGTCTGATGCCACCTCGTGAAGGTTGGTGGAGATCTCATCCCTCTGTAGTGCTTGGAAGAGGACCACAAGGATCTGACTGCTGGCCATGACGTTGTTGTCTAAACCGCCCTGTAGGTTGAACCAGCTGTATAGGCAACGGAACACCTTGGTCAGCATCTTCTCGTCGCTTCCGGTCTTCTCAACACATGACGTCAGCAGGTTGACCACGGAGGTGGAATAGGAGGCCATGTCCCGTGTGATCTCCGTCCTGCGGTTGGCTCCTATGCGCAACGTGTGACTCTGGACCTCCTCCGGCAAAACGGTCAAAATCTCTATCAGAAACGGCAGGGTGCCGATGTCGTTACCATACGTTTCGATCAGGGTGTGAACGCATCCCTTCCACGAGCCCATCTGAAGGGCGAGGTCTGCGATGGCCAGAGACAGCTGTGTGACGATGATGGGCGAGGGGTCCTTGAGGTTTTGTATGTGCGATAGGAGCGAGTCCCGCAGGGCGACGTGAGTCTCCGGCGGGAGCTCGTGAAACGACGTCTGGATCTTGACCTTCAATGTCTGTGCCGCGAAGTAGCCGGCGGACTCCACGTCCTGTTTCAGCTGGAGGAGCTGGTCTGATATCTCCCACGCATACATTGATTTCTGAAGCTCCTCGAGCCACAATGAGGCTCGTTCCTTTCCGGCAGGGTCGGGATCATGATAAAGAGAATGTATCGCCTGGTAAACGAGTGCAAGTGTGGGTTTACCTCCTTCCATAGTGCAATGCCGTGCTTCAAATTGACAGGATTCACGTTGAGAGAGTCTGCCTTTGTTGTCCTTTTCTGCCCTTATGTCGACCAGAAACTTCAATCTATGATGACATTTAACTGACACCTGTAGTATGATGTCAATCATATCCATAATTGGGCACAACGGCACATTGAGAGAGCCATATTTCCAGAGACTGATACGCAGAGAGATAGTTCTGGAGTGTGTGTGTGTGTGTGTGTGTGTGTGTGCGTCCGTGTGTGCCTGTGTGCGTGTGCGTGCGTGCATGTGTGCGTGCGATACTGTTCTCATGCCAAACCCGCAAATTGTAGCAATGGTGCACCTGCGGCCTCCAGCCACTCCTGTGTCTATTGTCACTTGTCTGGATGTTGCGATTGAGTGTGACATTAACCCGTTTCCACTGTCAAACCACAGCTTACCGATTAGGCGAATTTAATATGCGTGGCTGTTCTGCCTCAAGCCAAGGGCTGAAACCATGCGGTAGAGGCTACAAAAGCAGAACATTGAGTTTGATATTGCTTTCAAAGCTCTACAACACAATGTAAATGTCAGTAAGTGACAGCAGATTATGACATACTTTTTATTTTTTATTTATTGTTTATGTTTATTTATTTGTTTATTATAGACTCCACTCCTTTATTCAAGGGTCTGTTGACGGCACGAGTAATTCTCATGAGTTGTTTGATCTGCATGTTTCAATGTTTGTTTTGTCTATACTTTATGTCTATTGTTTTTATAAAATCATCCCTAACCTCAGGTGCCACATGAGTTGCTGTATGACAGTGTATGACATGTGTTGTTGTTGTTTTGGTTGCTGGGGGGCATTTGTCAAGTAGATGTACATTTGGTAGATTTTCATCTGTCCACTGCATTTTTTTCATACCACAACTATTCTGTACTATAATGAATGCTACTACAGAGCAAAGGGAACAGGGGATAACTGTCTTTGTGTGTGTGTGTGTGTGTGTGTGTGCGTGCGTGCGTGCGTGCGTGTGTGTGTGTGCGCGCGCGCGTGCGTGTGCGTGCGTGCGTGCGTGTGCGTGCGTGCGTGCGTGCGTGCATGCATGCGTCCGTGTCTTTGAACATCCATGGGTAACATCTGTGATAGCTGTTTTACTCTCAGGGGAATGATGCTACTGTACACCAGAAGCTGTCCATCGCAGCTGCTATATGTACTTCTGGGCTTCAGATAAAGGGCCTTTGCATCAGGCAGAATGTTCATTCTACACGACGTCTTTAAGCTTGTCTTGTTTGTTTGTAAGATATTGCCATAGTGGAAAACTTTGCTCCATTCTTGTCACCATTTAAGATGAATGAATATAAGGTCACTCTTTGCTCTTGCCTCCGTATTGCAAAATGTTCAGTAGGATTGTCTGGTATTTAATGATGTGCTGATTGTATTCATGTGGAATAGGGGACTTGTGTCATTTTGTCTTTCCCTACACTTCTAAATCTTTTGCAACACTTTTAAAGACCTGGAGTGAATTGCATCCTTGTTATGAAGGCTATAGCCGGAGAGCTTATTGGCAAGTGCAATGTTTTAAATGAGGCCAATTGCGTCTCCATTTGTCAGGATGAATCCATAAAACTTCATAAAGTCAGTATTCAGTTCAGTGTTCTTAACAGGCTGAATGCCAATGTTTATGTTTTTGGCCTAGTTCAAAGCCCATGTTTAGTTTGCCTTAAAATTGTTTAATTTGTGATCTTCTGCTATAGCTATACCATATCGAACTATTTGATATGGTCAGCTGAGCAGACTTGGAGGTTTGTAATTTTATCCAGGATTCTTTCTTATAGCCTACCCTTCATGCTGTTGTTAATTTAACTGAACAAATCAGGTTGTACACTGCAAATGCAATGTAGATTTATGACATCTCAGTGTTAAAAATCGAAACCATTTAGCAGTATAAGGGCGACTGCACATGTTCATCTTTTTGAAATAGTTCATTAATCAAAATCAAGGCAAAAACTTGAAATAATCATAATATTAATTTGATTATTCCAGCCCTAGATGGCAGTAATGTCAAGTATAATACTGTATGTATAGTGGTTAGACATGGGGTTAGATCTATAAGCGCACAACAAGGCTTTGCCCAGAGTTGCAGGCTTGGAGATCAGCTTTTTTCACCACATATATTAATTTACTTACTTACTTATTTGTTTACTTATTTATTTATGACATGTCTTTTGTTTGTCTGCTTTATCGTGTATAAATATATACAGTATGCATAAATGTAGGAACATATGGGATTTTTATTCATGTGGGGACGAATAACAATTGGTCCAGGACCCAATGGGTTCCGCATTGTTTGGGAGACAGTGAAGCCTACTGATCTACTGGACACAATTTTGCTACTTGGATTTATAGTCATTTGGCTAAAGATGCCATAACATTGCCATAACATTCAAGTTTGGCCTGGTTATCTGTAATCGGGTCGCAGTGGCAACAGCTCCACCAGAGAGCTCTAGAGCCAGTAGTAATTACACAAGGATTATGAGACAATCCAAGGCCAGTGAGTCTGTGTTGTCCTGGATTGGATGTTAAATGGCTAATGAGGTAAATTTGTGTTATGTTACTTGCATAATTATTTAAGATCATACTATGTACGTACGTATATGTAAAAAATAATGATTTGTGCATGTAATGTTTTACACTCCCACAACTAGGCCTAAACAGTTATTACACTTGACATGGGTTAACCAAGCTGATGATTGGGGAGGTAAGATGTGCACACACGCACGCACGCACGCACGCACGCACACACACACACACATACAGTACGTACACACACACACACACACACACACACACACACACACACACACACACACACACACACACACACACACACACACACACACACACACACACATACGTACACACACACACACACTCGTACTGCTTTCACTTCTGAAAGTGTGCCAGTGCCACTTGGTTGCCATGGCGACCATAAAACCCCTGTCACCGCATTAATCTGTATAGCTGCGTGTCCCCCGGCGACAAGAAACACTTATAGGGAATGATGTATGAGCCGTCTTACATGCACACACACACACATGCGCATACACATTCAAAATTGCTTACATGAACATAGTGTACTGTACACTCATGCCATGCATAGGGACAAAAAGATATACTGTAGGTCTACCTGTGCTTGCACACATAATGGAACACATGAAAACACAGGCTAGTTTACACTTTACACACAGACATAACGCCAAGCTGAAAATACTAAGTAGAAGGAAGGAATACACAAAGGAAGCATTCTGTTGTTATTATTATTATGGATCCAAAATCAATATAATTAACGTCACACAAGCTCTTGATAATATTTCCCATTGTGAGACACTTAAGTCATTTATTGCCAAACTTTGATTGATTACACACCGTGATCAATTGTGTCACAACATGCGCTCATGACACTCCGGAAGCAGCCCGGTGAAAAAAAAAAACTGACTTTCACTTCCACTTTTGAAGTGTTTCTAAAATTTTAGACGTAAAATAATAGGGTATTTCAAGATCAACAATTCAAGATATGGAAATACAAGGTTTCTGTCCACTGATATTGGATGCTATACCCTCAACAACAAACTGCTGCTGTCTCCTTTACTGCAGTGTCTCTATGTTGTTCATAACTTGATTTTTTTTGCCTCTCACTTTTTTGCACTCTATATGCATCTCTCGGTTTCTCTCAGTGTGTCAGCCTGTCTCTCCCTTACTCTGCAAAATCCAGAGATAGTCCTATGTGCATGTGTGTGTGTGTGTGTGTGTGTGTGTGTGTGTGTGTGTGTGTGTGTGTGTGTGTGTGTGTGTGTGTGTGTGTGTGTGTGTGTGTGTGTGTGTGCGCGCGTGCATGTGCGTACACGTGCATGTGCTGTGTGCGTGTTCAAACTTAAGCCTATGCTATGCTCAGTTGCTTTGGACAGTAACACAATGTTCCTCTGTAATGATTCCTTGTTGGCGACCCTAACGGAACATGTTGCGGCTGACTTCTGTATGGATCCAACCCGCTGGTTTAAGAAATATGGCCTACCCTATAAAGTATTCTTTTCAAATGCACTGTCTGGAAGCCTTTGTCAGCGATGAATCAGCATTAAATTCGGCTGCTAAAATATCACAACCCACTAATGCAGCGGTGCGATTCACGCACTCATGTAGTTCTTCCATGTTCCGTGTCAAAACAACCCACTGCTTCTCAAAACTGCTCATTGTGCGTCCTGACCAAAATGCATGAGTCACTTCAACCCACTGCCCCTGCACTTTGTACAGTTTTCCACTCTCTCTGATGTGCAGGTTTTGTTTTTCTTTCCTTCCCTGCCTGCCTTTGTCTCTCTGTCTTTTTCTACCCGTTGTTGTCTCTCTCTTTCTCAGTCCATAGTCCCATAATCCTTGTTTTTTTTGGGAGTAAGTGACCATGCAGCACTGAGTGACAGCAGTCATGTCACTATGTGAGCTTGCATGAGGCTGGAAGTATCGTCCCTTAAACCTTTTCAGAGTGTCTCTGTCTTGTCCATTATCTCCTTTGTATCCACCTTACTGCTGTAAACCTTTCCCTATCATATTTATGTCTCTCTCTCTCTGTTATTTGTCCGTTTTTTACTTTAACCTGCATTCCAAAACATGGGCCATGCCAGTCTCTGTGGAAAAAGAATTCGCCCTTACTGGAGGCAATCAAAGAGAAAAGTCTATACTCTTTGGTTGCTTGCTGCTTGCATGTGGTTTCATTTATTTGTAGAAAGTACAGATATGCACAAATATGGAAATTATTTGCCAATACTGACACTGATGTTTAGATGACCGTTCAGCAGATACTGATACCAATATGTTATTTTTTGAAACAACTATAACTTTAATACAATAAATACCGTTAAACGTTCAGAATCTACAGCTTGGTAGACTAGATAACAAAGTATAGCATCACAAAATGTATGCTTATCAACAAACACTGGTTACTGCCCTTAACGGTTAATGCCATTTGTATTTGCTGATCGATAACAGGAAACATTGGCTAATACCAATATTTTGCCCAAACAACATCAATGCATCTGCAATTCATCTGAAGGTATGGAGGTGTAATATTTAGGTATTTTGTTTTGCAGTGGTGCTGACAGGATATGATTTATTTACTGTACTTCAGTCAATGAACCATTACCAACGCCATCACACATATAATGGGAAACACTCCTGGCTTTGTGTGCTTGTGTGCGTGCGCATGTGTGTGTGTGTGTGTGTGTGTGTGTGTGTGTGTGTGTGTGTGTGTGTGCGTGCGCATGTGTGTGTGTGTGTGTGTGTGTGTGTGTGTGTGTGTGTGTGTGTGTGTGTGTGTGTGTGTGTGTGTGTGTGTGTGTCTGTCTGTCTGTCTGTCTGTCTGTCTGTCTGTCTGTCTGTCTGTCTGTCTGTCTGTCTGTCTGTCTGTCTGTGTGCGCTTGTTGTTGGAATCATTGATCCAGGTCCAGCTCCATTCATCCATATGATTCCATTACCACTGAATCCCTTTGAGTATACAGTGAGCTGGCATTTGGCCCTGATTGTATATTGTGTGTGTGCGTGTGCATGCATGCCTGCATGCATACAACACTAACATTGGTATTTGTGTCACTGCGTTCAGAATGGATTCAATGAGTCCTCTAAATATGAAATATATGTATGTTATTTTAGATGTTCCCCTCCTGTAGCTGGAAGCCATACTCTATCCCATGATCAAACAGCCAGGTGATGATTGGTGGGCTATATTTGTGCTTCTGCTTTGCCCTGCCTACCTTTTGATTCCACTTCAGCCATGACTCATGAAGGACACCTGCAGATGAAGAGAAGACAGTGTAGGGGTCGATTGGTGTGTTAGAACACAAAAAATGTTCTGTCTTCGGTCCTGTATTTAGCAATAGCCACCTTGTTTATACAGACACGCATAAATGATAAATGGACGTCCCCATTAGCAATTACACTTCAGACAAAGATTACTCAGGTCTCAACAAATTATGACAACACACACAATGTTTTGGGACAATCAAATAATTTCTACGAAAAAAAAACAAAACCGTTTTTTTTCTTCTTCTTACTTAATATATGATAATATTGTCATGATTTGTTGAGACACGAGTTGGCTTTGTCCGCAGCATAACCGTCTTTATATAGATCATTTTTGAAAAGTCTATGAGGAAAATGAATGGGAAATCCATTTCTGGAACAAGGGCGATGTCACGAGAGGGGTACTCAGCTCTAAAGGTCACATGTGCAAGACACAATCTGTGTGCTCTCTCTAATTGGCACTAGAAAAAGGGAATATTGTGAGTCTTGTGCTCATTATTTAATCATTATTGTGTAATAAAAGTGAACTAGCCCACAAAAATCTCCATCTCACCCTAACTCCAACACTCACCGCCACCCTGCACCACCACAAGACCACGAACCACCAGTCTATGTACCGGTATGCACACAGCTAGTGTTCATCTGACAGTGCTGTGAGCCTCCTATCCATGCCATCGTGGTCCCAATATTTCTTATACATTTTTATGTTTATCAAAATAAGATGACCTTAAGTTCTTATAGCGTATATAGGGCTCCATTTTCGTTACCGCTATACCCCTTATCCCTTAACTTCTTTGCCTTTTTAAACTATTAAAAAAAAACATTTCTCAGTAGTTCAAATGGCCAGTCTACTAGCTCACAACGTGTTAATAGATTGACATGTTGAAATAGTCCAAAAACGTTTTTTAAAATAGTGAAAATGAAATAAGGGATATGGCATAAGGGGTTTAGCATGTAACGAAAATCTCACCCATAGTTGGTCCTCCTAACAGGTTTCTGTTATGAAGCGTGAGTGCGATTATGGCCTCACATTATGAGTTCCCCAGTGGCCTTTTCCTGTTAAATGGGCCGAGGATGATCTACATGGAAGCACACTCGTGACTGTCCAAAATGAGCTTCCACCGCGGTACACACAATGTCTGACAAAGGCAAGCATACACACACACACACACACACACACACACACACACACACACACACACACACACACACACACACACACACACACACACACACACACACACACACACACAGATTTTACGTACCGAAAATATGCACCTCTTCAGTAACTTTATCTAGGCACTATTTACAAGCATCTTAGCTGCAGTGATGTATGCGATTGGCCAAATCTTACAATACAATAAGCCACGTATATATGTGTGTGCGTGTGTGCGTGTGCGTGCGTGTGTGTGCGCGTGTGTGTGTGTGTGTGTGTGTGTGTGTGTGTGTGTGTGTGTGTGTGTGTGTGTGTGTGTGTGTGTGTGTTTACTGTACGTCTGTAATCCACACGCTCCACACCAGCACCAGGATTGCAATATTGCAATACCCAGCCTGAAGTTGGTCGGATAGTAGACTACTAAATCAGATCACTTGTCACAGTGATCCAGAGATCTCCATATATAGTGGGCACAAAAGAGACACAGACAGACGGTTAAAATGGCGGCTATTACAACACGTATACCTCTGGGCGTGGCACAAGTCTAGTGTACAGAACTATATTCTTTCACGTGACGCTGTCATACATAGACAGCACTGGAGAATTGCATGGTTAGAGTGAAAACTGTGTGGGATTTTCATCCTCCTCCGGTTCCTTTACCTGACACACCTGTCCCTCGTAGGTGTGCAAAATTTTGGACTTTTCAAGGGGTGCAACCACTTCCTTCGACAGCTCTGTGGGTCCCTGTGAGCATGTAGGTATACCATGTTCTCACCACTGAGTGTCACTCTCGCACCACTTACATGCACTGGTGCGATTTTTCATCACAACTGCACCCTAAAAAAATACACAAAGTACACCGGCGAATGATATTGGTGTCCTTGCATCTTCATAACTCAACATATTTCTTGAGAGCCCCTGCTGGAGATCTTTTGCAAATGAATGCTCTGCTACTTCAAATAAAGAAGGAACAGTTTTAGACATACAAGGTTTACACACAACAACAGTGATATGGTCTGCACTTGTGGCATCCAAACCTGTCATAATCATGTAGACGCAGATTATACTGCTGCTACGTGTCAGGCTATCTGCCACTACAACATCACACCTGATCTTCTGTACTGGCGTACGTCTATACCAGTAGTAGCCTCACATGGCATTTGCACCGTACTTTCAGAGCAACCTTGTGTGTGTGTGTGTGTGTGTGTGTGTGTGTGTGTGTGTGTGTGTGTGTCTGTGTGTGTCTGTGTGTGTGTGTGTGTGTGTGTGTGTGATCACATGATCCCTGTCTCTGTTGCCTGGATTTTCACCGTTGCTAAGCAACAGTGGGGGTTAGCCCAAGTGACAACGCGGCACATCCAAAGCTGTGTGTGTGTGTGTGTGTGTGTGTGTGTGTGTGTGTGTGTGTGTGTGTGTGTGTGTGTGTGTGTGTGTGTGTGTGTGTGTGTGTTCATTGTTCAATTCAATTCAAATTCATTTTTATTATACTGCCGATTTGGTAAGTCACAACAGGTTGTCTCAAGACACTTTTTCAATGGTGGCAAGGAAAAATGTCCTTTTTGACAGGAGGAAACCTTGGGTGCCAGGCTCTAGGGTGGACAGCATCTGCCTTGATCATATCGGGGGAAAGTGAGAGAGGGGCAGAGAGGGAGAGAAACTCAATTATCCGCAACCTACCTAGTTAATGACAACAATTGCTTCCAATGTCTTGGCCAAATTTGAGCAGGGGTCAAATACTACGTGTGAATTTAGTGCATTCAACTGTCAATTGCTTCAGAGGCAGTATTCATACATAGCAGTGGCAGGCAAATATTTATTTATCATCTTGCATAGTGGAACCATGCAAGGCACAACCAGCACATTGAGAGCAATTTAGGTTTCAGTGTCTTGCCCAAACATTAAGCACTTCAACATTTAGACAGTAGGAGCTAGGATTCAAACTCCCGGCCCCTGGATGATTGGACGATGTGCTCTACATCTCAAGCTACAGCCACCTCAGTGTGTTATGCAACTCACCATTACTGTATCTTCTATTTTGGATGTGCATCACTATAGTGCCCTCTATAACTCCAAGGAATGGGCTGGCTTAAATACTGTTGGAAAAGAATTCTGAATGTTATTCTCTTGAGAAAGAGAGTCTATTATTGCAATCTGTCTATTAGGTGAAATATTACAATAGTACACTATTGGTCAGACATATGAATTGTAGCATTATTGCAACCCAGCATGGAAAATGAAACACTCGCAATAGCCAATATTTACAGACTGCATGGTGTACTGTAGCATAGAAAAAGTATCAAATGAAACTTGACCCTACCTGTCTGAGGTAATAAAGCATTATATACAAAGAGACTGTTATGAGACAAATATGGCATATATACTATATCTTCAATTATTATTACACAGGGGACGTAATATTCCACCAGATGGTGCACAATTGGATTGGAGGTTCCACTGGATTTATTGCCCTGTCGACTTCAGATCCCAAAGTCTATATTTTACTACCTGATGGTTCCAGTGAATAGTTTAAGATTTACATGCAGGGTTTAACCATATGTTACATTATATAACTCATATGGAAAATGCTGAATGGTAAGCCAGGCTCCTCTTTTTACAAATGCGCAGTGACAAAGCCATGACAGGTGACACTTGAAAGGGACAAACTCATTAAAATATTTTAATACACAGGTAATCTGTATGCAAAAATACATTGTATTTACAGTAGCATGGCACACTGTGCTCATTTGTACCACCTTACCTGTCTCTGTCTGAATTACTCCTTGTCACACTAATAATTTTCTGAAGCTGTCAATCTCTTTCCCATGCAGCTACTCTTTCCCTCTTCTTTCTTTGTTTTCAAAATCCAACCTCTCATTGTCCCTCTTGGCTCTTTCTCTTTCTCTGTCTATTTAATCCCCTGGCAATGTGTCAACTGGATTGATTTGATATACTGGCCCTCCCACTGACACACGTGTGTGTTGGGTGGGGGGCACTATAATTATATTCACACACAACGCAGACACACACAGATGCATGCACGCACGCACGCGCACGCACACTCACACAAGCACACAATCACTGACTTTTCCTGGTCCTCAGAGAGTTGAGCATGCACACACTAGCACACGTACAAATGCATTGTGCTCCTCGTTGGCAGCTGGTCCTAATAATTATATACCCCTGTGGGATTTGAACCCATGCCCAGGCCAGTACGGTTCTAGAAGCCATTGGGTTTGGTTTTGTTTCAGGCCTGTTATATGTTCTGAGACAATTAACACACTATCCCATTCTCGTCACCATTAAACCCCTTATCCCTTAACTTCTTTGCCTTTTTAAACTATTAAAAAAGAATATTTTTCAATTGTTTGAAGGGCTAGTCTACAAGCTTACAATGTGTCAATAGATTGGCACGTTGAACTATTCCAAAAAGTTTTTCAAAATAGTAAAAAAAAAAATGATAAGGGGTTTAGGATAAGGGGTTTAAATAGTAACGAAAATGGAGCCCAATGTGTTTCTTATGAATGAGTTGGGTGGGGACGAATATTTCAAAGCAGCAAACTATGGTCAGAGTGGATTGGAAAGTGTGGATTGAAATGTGGTATCTATATAATATGTTTTATAAAACACATAATATAGTGAAGTAATTTAACATTAATTCATTGAAAAGTTGTGGAATAAAAATGTATTGATTTGTTTACATTCTAGTGGTGGTAAATCCTTAGCAATTAGATACTATGAAAGTTGAGAGAGACAGACATCTTATTACCCACACTTAGGTTTATACTGTCACACATGCATTGTGTGCAGTGAAATGCATTATGTTTTACATTAACTGATAGTAGTCATGTGATTCTTTTTCACACCAGCTACAAATACTGTGTGTGGTTCCGGATGCAGAGGTCTAAATGTCTCTTATTCAGTTACACTCTCATATTCTTTTTGAGTGTAACTGAATAAGAGGGAAACAATTGTTGACACTGCATGGGAAAGGATAGACAACATTTACGGAGATTATTCCATCAGAGAGACTCGTTCTGGGCATAGCATAGCACACATTCCTGTGCGGGATTCATATTAGGTTTAGATCCCTGAGTAATTAAATACTTGATCTATCCCATTCTCCACATTCTTCAGAGATCACTGTGCCAGTGCACATGTCCACATGGTTTGGTGGTTCGATGCTTGCCCTAGTGTTGCAATGAGGAATGAGGCAGGGCTGTTCCATTGGAAATCCTAAACAGTGGCATAGCTGTCAGAGTGGCATAGCTGTGGCAATTTACACTTACATAGAATTTGTCCTCAGCATTTAATCCATCACATTAGGAGCAGTGGGCAGCTACTGAGCAGAGTCTGTGACAAGAATGTTAAATTATGTGTTTATAGAGACTAGAGCTTTACATAGATTGTGCATTACATGAAACCATTCAACCTACACATCAGGAGCAATTAGGGGTTCGGGTTAAGGAATTTACCATGAACGGGAATGGGTTGTTGGCTCATTTACCCACTTCAGAGTAGTTTGCACAACCCTTAAACAGTGGGCAAATCAGCCAACAAACCACAACCTTTCATGGTAGATTAGACTTCTACCACTTTTTACTGTACATATAAATGAAAGAAACACTTTAATTACAACCGTTCTGAGCCGCTGGCTACTAATTTGCATCTAATTTGCATCATAACGCATCTGGGTATTTTGAATTGAAGTGGAGTTGTCTCATTTTCCACTCTTTTAAGCCAATCACAGTCCATTATTTGAACACATGCCTCAAAAAAGTCACACTAACTCTGGGATGGCCAAGGATGGGACTTGTCAAAGTGGCCTCTCTATCACTGCTACCACAATTTTTGGCTTTTGTCAGGCTCAGCTGGTCGTTTGGAGTGGTGACTGGTGAAAATCTGGAGCACCACAAGGTAACCCACGAGGCCTCCTTGCAGGGGCGGATTGGCCATCTGGAGTACAGGGAGTTTTCCTGGTGGCCTGCGCCACCTAGTGGCCTGGACTTTTTTTTTTTTTTTTTTTGAAAAGTCCAGGGGAGGCCAGGGCGCCAGGCCCAGGCCAGGCAAACTAGTGTTTCTATCCTTCAAAAAAGAAAAGGTGTCCTACACCAGAGCCTTCAAGTAGGAGAGTTGCCATATTCCCGTTCATTCCTGTGCGCCAGGGCGCTCGCGCTGCGGGAGGCAGTGTTGCCAACTGCCAAAATCCAAAATGCACTGGTGGCACTTCCAAAATGCACTAGAATGTGCTAGATGCTCGCCTGGAACATACAGATCAAAATGACCATTAATCTTCTACATTCTCTAGTTGTGTAAGTTGGGCTGATTCACATGATGAATATTTTAACTCTTGAGGGTGTAAAAATGAAACCAAATGCAAAATTGTCCCGGTGGGAAAATATATGCCAATCCGCCCCTGCCTCCTTGATATGAATCAAACAGTGCTCACCACCAACCGAAAGTGTGACAAACAACTGTACGAAACTAGGGGTAGAAATATTTGACCTCATGCCTCATATACAGAAAGAGTCCAAGCTGCTTCTTTTCACCACGGGGGAGTTTCCCCAGCTGGACCTAATCCTTTCCCCTCCACCAGGCGCCCCGGCTGGTCAGGTCAGGGGGAGGTAGTCTAGAGACCAGGATTAGTGCATGTTTTTGTGAGGGTACCTACACTAGGGACACAGGGAGGACATGCAAACTCCCCACAGAAAGGCCAACCAACCCCACCTCAGGTACTGTACTGTAGGGTAGTGGTGACCAGGTCTGTAGTGGAGGGAGGATACGGGATGGTGTCCCCCCACTCACATCGAAGATATTTTTGGGGCAAACGTAGGCCTATGTTTTTTGTCTTGTCATTTACTTTTATGGATACAATTAGGCATTGTAAACAATCTTTCTCAATATGCTATACTTGTTTTAATAGCGTGTCTGTGTGTGTTGCGCAGGTGCACGCAAATGCAAGTGTGCATGCATGTGTCTTAAAGGGGAATTCCACTCATTTTCAATACTTTAGTATGTCATTAATACACCTTAGAGATGTTGTGTGGACATGGTAAAAAAAAAGTTCCCCCAATTCTTTGTTTCCTAGAAATGGAGGTCTGAAAAAAAAAAAACATGTTAAAGAGTTTCCTTTCTTCTGAGAGTGTAGAAATGGAACACATTTGTACACTCTCAGAAAAAAATTGAAAATGGGTGGAATTACCCTTTTTAGAGGCGTCCCCCCACTTCTAAAAGTCCCACTACAACACTGGTGCATGGTGACATGGGAGGGGAGAACATGCACCCACATACTCCCTGGTGGGAATTAAACCCAGTCTGAGGTGACAGCACAACCAAACGTGCCACCAATGGCTTCTCTCTCTCTCTCTCTCTCTCTCTCTCTCTCTCTCTCTGTCTGTATTGTTATCGTGATTTACAGTATGTGGAGGGTCTGGGTTCAGAATCAGTAGTGTTTCCCTCTGCAGTGACTGATCTCTTTGATTAGATAGAGTTCAGAAACATGCACCATTCCCCAAGGAAATTCACATGATCGCATCTGCTTTGGTCCAAGAGATGCACACACACATGCACACACGCAACATGCATGCACGAACGCACGCACGCACGCACGCACACACACACACACACACACACACACACACACACACACACACACACACACACACACACACACACACACACACACACACACACACACACACACACACACACACACACAGTGTTCACGCCTGCAGACATGTAAGCCAGCATGTACAGTAGGCGTGGTGGAAAATGATGACAGCCAGATGGGAGCTTATCTGATGGATTAAATCAGACTTAAGCACCAATTACAATATGAAACAATATGAATTTGTGTTTTGAAAACAACAACATTTGAATGGTTTAATTAATGGGTTTCTTATTGTAGGCCCTATTGCTGAGAAGTTGCTTTTGGACTGGCTCTAGGCTACTGGTTTTGCAAATTAAAGGAGCATTCAGTGATAAAATAACCCAGTAACAAGACATGCACTGTTGGTTCAGGGCCCAACGGTAGTCCCTGGACCCTTGCAGGGATTCCAGGTGGTCCTCAGATAAATGATGGACATTCATTACGCAAATTGAACCCTTATCGATCTTTAACTCTTGAGAGTGTAAAATGAAACCAGATGGATCCGTACTGGTTCATTTGGTTTTAATTTTACTCTCTCAATATTTTCATTATGGTTAAACATCTGCGTACTTAATGTACAAGAATCTATACACACAATACGCCTATTTCACAGCCAGCGCGTGCTGCCCTCTAGTGGGGATAATGGGGGGACACCGACACTGGGGGGGACCCGACCAAGACTGTCATTGCACAAACGGCCATTGTTTTGTGCAATGACAGTCAGTGGTCGGGTCCCCCCCTGTGTCGGTGTCCCCCCATTATCCCCACTAAAGGGCAGCACGCGCTGGCTGTGAAATAGGCGTATCAGTGAATGTAGAAGAATTGTTATTGTTGAGCATGTTATCTTATCCAACAACAACAAAATATTCAAAGTTTGGGATCTTGATAAAAAAAAACATCCTTATCAAAAATGAATACATGCTCAAGTCTTTTTCTATATTTCTTTGATGATGAATGGAGAGCTGTCAGTCTTCCAAAGCTGTCAAACAAGCCAGACTTCACTGGCCCTTTAAGATCAGTACGGACCGCTCCATTCTCTAAAGCCATGGGGGTCACACTGCCAGGCTGAAAATACAAATAGGGAAGGCGAGTAGCAACAGTTGTAATTATAGCGACTGATTCCTTCATAGAAGTATCTAAAAATCTCTTTTTAAATCAACAAGCGTTCCCAAACTTAAAAAGCCCTCTGTATTTCCAATGTTGTTCTCCCCGGCTATTCCGGATGAATGGTTGCTCCCGTGCATTGCAGAGCGGCTGGCTGGCTCTCAGCTAGAGATGCTTCCATAGACACGCAGCGGCGGACGGAACGCACATTGCCGCAGCATCCTTTGTTTTCTGCCCCCGGGTACCAATACCAAGGTAAGAACAGCCCTATAACGAACCAGTCAGCGACCTGTAGGGTTTAAGGTTGGGCTCAACTGCCACCATGGCTGCTCTTTTGTACCAATAAGCCAGTGATGGAATGTTATTTTTCGCCACTGACTGACCGTCGCTGCCTCCATGCAACGCCAATTGTTTTAAACCCAACCAGGCAGCAGGGTAATAGCAGGCTCGGCCCAAATAATACTCGGCCCTGAGTATAGACAGAGTTACGCCGTCGCAAACTCTATGGAATCACTTCATGGAATCAGTCCAAAGGCGGCTCTACCATCAAGTTGTGTTTCACCATGTCAATGATTTTCTTTTAGGACGCTTTTTTGTGAAACAAAAACAAATGGAAACAATTTGACCCACTAGGGTCCATTTGGTTCACTCTCAGGAAAATTGTGGAAATGTCCCTCTCTTGTCGCTCTTTCAAGGCTGGTTGCAACCAACAGCCTGGCCGAGAGCTCAGATTTCTGACCCTCAATGTCGCAACATTTAGTCTGGTCCAAATATTTTTTGGGGCCGAGCCCACATGTATTCGGCAGCAGCAGCTCATGCAGCTTCGCCTCTCTCTCAGTCCCTTTTAGCGAACGGTGTGTGTCGGGGATTGGGAAAAACATGGCTATTGTTCGGCGTGCTGTCACAAAAAAGCGAGGGCTGAATGAAATGTCATTTGTATGGCTTTCACAGTTCACCATTTGGGGGATCCATCTGTGCTTGGGATGAAATGCAAATTCTGATTCAGTGCGATGTTCTTTATATTAACATTTATTGCTGTTTTGTGCATAGAGCTGCCGTGCGTGCACTCCAGCATGCACACACACAGACACGGGCTAATCGTATTCTTCTGGCTGTCATGATTAGTGAGGCTTTTTTGGATCACATTGCACCACCAGCAGCACGACACACACACACACACACACACACACACACACACACACACACACACACACACACACACGCACACACGCACACACGCACGCACACACACACACACACACACACACACACACACACACACACACAGGTAACTATAGGCCTATACATGAGGGCTGCTTCAACTTGGATGGATGGTGGTGTAATAATTAGATGCCCAGGCTATAATGCTGTGCAGCCCCTTGGCCTTATCAAAGTATACTAGACACAGTATGGATGATGAAATGATGCATTATTGTGTCTCTGCTTGAGGGGATGTGAAAGAGCCTATTTCAGGGAATTGGAAAATTGTGTCATCATTCATGTCTATTTCACGTTGCAGTATTGGTATTTTGTTGTCGCATATCATTCCCCCTGCCTGGCTGCTTTGGATGGATTCTGTGGTGGTTGGTTGGTTTTGGTCTGGCGGGGTGGGCCTGGCCTCTGTCTGTAGACTAATGTGGGAATGCAAAGTCAGCACTGTTATTGTTCTGGGATTATGAGATGTGGCACGTCTAATAGCACAGGGGGTTCCCAATGTTTTCATGCCAAGGACCCCCAAAATCATACTCGGTAGACTCCGGACCCCCATTTGGAAATATATGTGAAATTTTCCGTCTCTAGCACAGTGATTCTCAACCATTTTCGTTCAAGAACAACCTACGTTTGGCCTGAATTAGGCTAGTGTTCTCCATTTAACAGCATTTCTAACTCTGGGACCCCAATGTATGCTGTAAAATCAAGTTAATTTAACTCTGCGAGTGCACACATGGCCTTGGAACTCTCTCAAAGACCCCAGGGGGTTCCCTCTGGACCCCACTTTGGGAACCACTGTAATAGCGCGCTAGTAACAAGTAAGCGAGAAAAGGACCATATACCCATCTACGGTAGTCTTTTCAAGTAAAACTGCACATTTTGTTCTAAAGACACACATCATACATGCATTTATACATGGATTTGTCACACATTGGCAAAATGTATCATCATGATACGATATTAATAATGATAATAATCGTAATGTAGCACAGTAATAACAACACAGCACGCCTAACTTGAAATGGGTAACAGATGTGTCAGGAAAAATAAGGTCTTATCGGCACCTGATCAGCTGAGGGACTGGTAAGTCGTGGAGATCAGATGTATAGAATAAATTAAAATAGCAGCACACTGTCTGGCACACTGGGCGACTGGCTCAGGAGGTAGAGCGGGTTGACCAATGATCTGTGGGTCGACGGTTTGAATCCCAGCTCATCCTGTATACATGTCTTCGTGTCCTTGGCATTGAACCCTAAAGTGCTCCCAATCTGCTGGTTGTGCCTTCCATGGTTTTCACCGTCATGGATGTGTTAATGTAATGCACCTATATGTAAAGCACCTCGGATGAAGGCACTATAGATAAATGCACCATTTACCTTCTACACACACATGAGAACAACTACGGTAACGTTTCGTCTATAATATTGACTGTCTGAATTGTGGGTTCCGTAAGCCTTAAAAGTTCTGTGCAAGTATAGCCTAGAAAGACAGTGTCTGGGTTATTTTTTACTAGGCTATTTTATACAACAGGCATGCTGTGAGTAAAAAAAAGAAAAACAAAAGCAACTAACGGTAAACAGACTGCTTTTTTTTTATAGCGCTTTTATCTGAGGCACTAACGTGCCCATCGGGATCACAGTTAAGGGTTCAGTCTCTTACTCAAGGACACTTATAGCCGTGCTGGAAGAGCCGAGAATCGAACCTGGAACCTTTTGGATTCCAAGGATGGTCATTCGAGCTCTACCTCCTGATCCACTGCCGCCCTAGTGGCTCAGGAGCAATAGTCAATAGTATTGTCAATACAGTACTTTCTATTAAAAAAAACACCTACTATTAAAGTGTATTTGCTGCACCTGTGTTTACCCCGTTATGGCATAGTCTGTGAACAGGGTCCATTACAAGTCCATAGTGTTCCCCTGGCTATCAGTACACCTGGCCGTACTGCTGTTGAATAGTCCTCTGTTGGCCTCCACCAGCCTGCTGTGTGCCATCAGTAGACTTGCTAGGACTCACTGTAACGACCCAGACAACATTAAATGTACAGCAGTAATGTGAGTAATCACAGATTGGTCTGGAGTCGAATTTATACTATCTTACATTCATCAGTAGTGTCAACTGGTGGATTCCCACTCCACATGATTTTTTGGGGTCCACAGGTGACAGTGTAGTGATGATTTAAGGGTATTTTTAACGCCTCAACTCAAAAAGAAAACGAGAAAAAAAGAAAAAGAACCATTGCTGTATCAACGGTAATCGAAAACACACGTACAATAACAATATTTGACAAACACATCAGCTAATGGCCTCTATATTATCACACAATTAAGAAGAAAAAGAACAAGATACAATTCAAACACAGCCAAGCATTCTCTCCACTAGCATGGTGCCACAACCTATTTAAAGGTGTTATACAGTAAGTGTTATAGAAACATTAGAAACACATAGTTAATGCCCGCACCCCATTTCCCTGCAGAGCCAATCTCATTGCTGTCACTTGGCTGCCACCTTTGGAGCATTTCTGACTTACTGTCTGACTGACAAGGCATGTCTGTCATGTAAGCAATTAACTAATGAAAAATGGCCATTATTGACTGGTCTTGCACTTAATATATAGTAGATGAGATGTACACAGTATACCATAGCGTTCCCTCTTGCAAAATAAGGTTCATCCTACGTAGCTGATTAACTCAACTCACTAATGTCTTATCTGGTGGACATAGGCTGCATTCTGCCTGTCTGTTTGTCTCTCTCTCTCTCTCTCTCTCTCGCTCTCTCTCGCTCTCTCTCGCTCTCTCTCTCTCTCTTTCTCTGCTTTCTATGTTCCCAGCTCTATAATCCCTCACTGTTGCCTTTGTAACTGGGTCTGTGGCTTGTTTGTGTGTGCATGGCTGCGTGCGTGCGTGCGTCTATGTTGAGCGACTGTGGGTGAGTGCGTATGTGCGTGGGAACGGAACACGTAAGGCCTAATGTTAGAAGGTATTCGAGAATTTGGGGAATGTGAATAAATGAATCTCTGCAGCATTCATGTGAAAGGCTTTGCTGATTTTGGTCTGAGGGCTCTATCTCTGGCATCCGAGAACTAACATAGCTCTGAAGTCATTGTCTCCCAGAGGGCCTGTTATCAGTTTGAGTTCTTTGGTGTTATAGAGCAGACACAGACAACAAAGCCAAGGCCATGATAACAGAATGGTGCAACAGAAGAATTGTAGATGACCATATAACTCAACCATATACCGGTACATGTAGATGACTAAATTTGGTTAAATTGTATAAAATAATGTTATGGTTGTGCAACATTAAGCACAACCATAGCAATAACCATCAAGTAGAGTTGAACATGGCCTTGGACATGGTACATTATAGAAGCAATGTTCTGAGTGTCGATTGTCTATGAAGAAAAAAATCTGACTGTCTATGATTGTCTATGAAGAAAAAAATCTGTGTACAAATGGAACCAAATGGACCCGCTAGGGTCCATTTGCTTCACATTTGTACACTCTCAGAAAAAAAAGAAGCCTGTTGTGTTGCCTGTTGCCATGGGTCTCATCATGTTGCCCGTTGATGTTTACATTGCTAGTTGATATTGATCAAAATATTGCTAGTGTAGCAGGGCCTTTAAGTAGATATGGATTGATCGACATACCAGTAGGGACAAAGCTGGGCCTTGGGGTTGGTGAACCACTCAAAATTTGACTTTAGATTTGCCTCTTGGAGAACTGCCTGCCCACTAACGACAACCTGTAATGGGAGTTGCCAACAGATTCAGCTGCTGAGTTCTGAATCTGTCTGGAGAGATTTATTGTAGTAAACAACTGTGCCTTGATGATGACATTATACCTGTTAGTGCATAATGTTTACTGTGTGTATGTGTGTGTGCATTTGTGAAACCTGCCATTCAACGACTGTTTCACTTTGCCCTTGTCTCCAAACCATTACACAAGAGTTAATAAGTAGAACACACTACGGTACTTAGAGTCTTCAGGACCACAGAGGAACAATCAAAGCAGAGGTCATCTTCAGTCTGTGGAGACTGAAGTAAATGTACTGTGGTTCCTCATACAGTACCTTTTTACCTTGAGACCCAATATGACATTTGATAGAAATAGCCTATATAGGATCGTGTTGTGAGTCCAGAAGGTCTGTTGTTGTTGTGTTGTGTGGATGTCTGTCTAATGTCTATAGAGGGATCTATGCTTGCATTGTTAATGCTGTTATAGCAGAACAGGCTATCATGTTAGCCGTGTGCTTTACCTCTATGGCTGTTCCTGCATGCCATTATGAGCTAATGGGACAATAAATTGGCTGCATGTGGTTTTACTTTACATTGCTGTGGGATTGCGTCACCGATATTAGCAACACCTTGCTGTGTATGTGGGAGACTGCTTTCTACCTACATTAAATTGTCCATGCTTATGAAGAATTCCTGGTTGATGCCTTGTTTCTCTCTGTCCACACACACACACACACACACACACACACACACACACACACACACACACACACACACACACACACACACACACACACACACACACACACACAGAGACACACAAAATACCATCACAATAATAGTATCGCAGTGATTTAAATTTATCATGAAATTGTCCACGTCAAATCGTCAATACACTGAATTGGCTTTTGTTGAGCTGCAAATTCACTTCCACTTCTACACTTGTGTGGTCAACAGCGGAGAAAATGATGTCTGTGGAAAAAGGAATGTGCTCTGACGTGCTGTGCAGTGGCACCCCAACCTTTCAATTATTAGATTACGGTCGGGAATCCTGAGGTGCCTCACATTTCAATTTGACTTAAATCCAGAAGGCTGTGTGATCGTATAGATGAATTATGCTCAGTTTCTGATATCCATAGTTCTACACGTACGTGCACACACACACGCATGCATGCACACACGCATGCACGCACAAACAAATTGAATTTTATGTTATTCCTCCTTTAACACAAAAATGTGGCAAGACCGTGTAATGCCTAAAGAAAAGACGCAAGAAAGAAAGTAAAAGCATTAGTGAAACAAAAGTAATAAACCCACTGTACTATAAAACTGGTAGACATTGGCCATGTTATCAAATAATGTTCTGTAAGAAATGGGGGGGAAATGTGAGAAAATACCTGTTCTACAATCTGCATTTTTGCTGAATTTTCATGGTCAGTATTTGTGTCTAACCGAGTGAATCGAAATGAATGTAATACCTCGACTCCTTCAAATTCCTTACTTCTTGTCAGGGTTGTGGTGGTGGTGGGGGCGGGGTTCCCTAGCTCAAATGTGATTATTTTGGCGGTCACAGCCTGAAAATCTTGAATCGCAGTGAGTTACGTCACACAATGCAATTAAATGCAACTGGTTCCCCAGACCATCCACCTCCTTGCTGCCCACACACGTTTCCTGTTGAAATCAAAATGCTGCATGGCTCACCTTTTGACCCCTGCACCTGAGATAATAATACGAACACTGTTCTCAAACATTTCACCCCTGTAAATAACTTTTACATCCAAGGCACTGCTGAGTTATATTCTTAGCGCTATATGTCATGTTAATGCTACATAACAAACATCTTATCTTATCCTCTTATTATCGCCATACTTACAGTATGGCATAAGGAACATTTGATCTGGTTTTCATCATGACAATTGCTATTGTTGTGCTTCTGCACTCCTATTATGGGGAGAACAAGAAATGGCTGATCTACACACTCACATTGCACCCCGGTTTGAGCTCTTAGATGTGCTTTTTTGTACGGAGACTTTGTGAGAACACACGCAGTTGTCCTCTTGTCCGTTTTATTAAGAAGTTCTAATTGGTGACATTGGTTATATATTAGTCTAAACTAACAGGTTTTCTTTCACAATTACAAATAAGGATTAGGAATGCGTCACTGAGTTTCTGGCCAAGAGTTTCATAGTCATACTTGCAACCCAGCAATGTTGACTCCTGCTGAGTGAATGAGAAAAGCCAGAAGCGGACTCCAACCAGACCATGTCAACATGCTAACATTTAATAATAATACATTACCGAATTAAATCTCCTGCTCTCTGCAAGCCACAGGTCTCATGTCATTCTGAAAACCTCAAACCGTGCAATGACTCTAACCTTGGGTAATGTAGTCAATTTGTACATAACACACCCTCAATTGGGACAATAGCAGGGACTGTCTATGGCTAGACTTTTCAAATCTGTGCTTTGAAATGAATTTGAACGCAAATGAACAACACCCATGCACGCACACACACACACACACACACACACACACACACACACACACACACACACACACACACACACACACACACACACACACACACACACACACACACACACACACACACACAGTGTCACACATAGTCACAGTCACACACACACACAGTCACAGTCACACACACAGTCACAGTCACACACACAGTCCCTCTGTGCACTCCAGCTGTGGGGCCCTTCCTGAGGTTGCACTTTTTTCTTCCCCCCCAACCTGGCATCTGTGTGCTGACAGACCCTAGCCTTGTTCTGTTGTTGGCAGGAGCCTCTACGCCTCCTGTTCTGTATGTCAGCAGATACATAACAACACCAGCATCCCCATCATCACACACACACACCGACCTCATCAGAAGAGCTTGTACTTCATCATATGCAGTTGAACCTATAAGACCTGAGGTCGATTCTATACAAATGTTTCAAGGACCCCCAAATTGATGTGGCCATGACACGGACCCACTACCTGAGAGTGCCATCTGCCCCCAGAACGACCCACAGAAGTGATACACTTTGAGCTATCTGGAACTGGAATCGGCAGGAAATCAAAGCTGTATGATCTAAATCTAAATTACGACCGGTATACTATATTGTAGAGCAGATGCTCTCAATTCAAAGCAATTTGCTGCAACGTTTGTCTGTAGTTTCTCCTATGGTTAATGGACCTTGATATGATGATTGCTTTAGGGCAAAGGTAATCTCCTCCTGTGATCAGAATCAGTGTTGTTGTCACATGTTTACAGAAGTAAAAATATGAAATTCATGTTCCAATTTAACGAAACGCATTTGCTTTAACAGTTACGCTACTGTAGTGTAAAACATCAGGCATTGATCTGTTTCTTGACCTAAGAAATGGTTAAGAAGATGTTAACATGAACCCTGATGCTTTAGAAGGAGGATTGATGAAGAACTGTAAGGAGAAGTCGAGTCACAACGTTTAATAAACCTCATCAGGTTTCAACTATAGCTACTCATTCTCTCCCTTGTGCCTTTCCAACTCCCTTCTTCTCCTTCCTTTATGCTTGTCCCCTGATCTTGCGAAGGGTTGTTTGTATTTGTGTCACAGAGGGAGATAAAGAGAGAGATATAGACGAGATAGAAGATAGAGACGATCAGGAGACTAAAAAAAGACAGATTGGGAAGGAATAAGTGAATGGACGAAAGACGGTGAGACAGGGACAAGAGAGACAGACCAAAAGGATGGAGGAGTGGAACTAAGGAAGGAGCCAGGAAAGAGAGGTTGAAAGATGACTGGAAAATTCAACTTCTTTCGTGTGTGTGTGTGTGTGTGTGTGTGAGTGTGTGAGTGTGTGTGTGTGTGTGTGTGTGTGTGTGTGTGTGTGTGTGTGTGTGTGTGTGTGTGTGTGCTCGAGGTTTTGAGGTGTCATGTTTCATTGAAGGTGAGTGAGTGTGTGGTCTCGTGTTATAAAGTGAATGAATAATGAATGGTGTTTTTGGCCGTGTCTACGGCCAGCCACTGCAGATCTGCTGCCTGCACAGACAGACTGCTGAAGTGACCAGAATACGATCTAATCAATTATTTCCGATAGTATTCTAATCTAAGAAAGTAAACACCAAATAATTTCCAGCAGAAAATGTTGATGCGTTTTCTCTTTAATTAGTTGTCTTCATTTACACTAAAAATAGATTTAAAAACTGGAATGATATTTCATGTGGTTGAACTTCATCCTATTTCGACTGTGGCTCAGGAGGTAGAGAAGGTCCGGTGATCTCTGGGTCGGCGGTTCAAATCCCAGTATCCTTGGGCAGGGCACTGAACCTTGCATGATTTCAGTTACAATGGGTGTATCAATGTGTGTGAATGGGAAAATGTAAAGCACCTTGAATAAAGGTCCTATATGATGCACCATTTACTGTTTGTCTTTCCCTACAGTACCATTCCCTTTCACTATGGCACATTTGAACTCCATTGAAAGTTGAAACCAGGCAAGTTGCTTTATACCAGACAAATTGACTATTTTTTAAGAATGCCCTGGGGGAAAACTCCACATTTGTACTCACTGAGTCACTGAGCAGTGAGCAGATTGGAAGATAGCCTCTTAATGGCAGTTATTCTTTGCAGGGACACTAATCAGTTTTTGCAAACTATGTTTTTTATAAAATGATGATACAGGCAGTTTTAAGAGCATGTTAAACACATTTTTTCCTCATGACATTTTTATTTCCCTCATTTTTAAGCTTTACCATGACTAAACCATGCCAATGATTTGCCATATTTGCAACCATATGTTTGTGAGTAGTTGCATGTGGTTGCATGCAACTACTCACCGAAAAAACACACTGTTTTGTTTCAAGGAGTTGCGACTGTTTGTCTTGGTATAGTTTGGACCTTAACCCTCTTATTGCCCTTGACGCATTTTATGCTTTAAATAATTAATGCCCTTGATGCCCTTGGCGCATTTTTGACGCTTTATTTAATCCCCAATGATTGTAACATTAATTTCAGGTTATTAGCATTTTTTTAGCATGATCAGCTAACGGCAGGTTCTACCCACTTAAGTCCTCGGGTGCGCACTTGCACCTGCGCGTGCATGGTCTGTATGTCCATCGCTGATCATAATCCAACCATCGGTGCGTCATTACAGCTTGATTTGACTTATATATGATAGAAAACACGATCGCTCCGATGGAGGTCCAGACGATGATCACACCACCACACAGTTTGCCTAGCAACCGTGACACGGATAAACAGGAAGTACTCTTACTCCGCATTACTGCCACCTACTGGGTGTTATCATACAGTATATGATCAACTCTACAAATGACGAGTATTGGGAATCATATGCTTTATTTGATTGGCATTAATGATAAATTGATATGATAAATAAAAAATGTGAAAATTGGGGTAAATTGTTAGCATTATGAGGAATAGTGGCATGGCCAGTAAGAGAGTTAAAGAAGGTTTGGTCCTTAGAAATGGACGTACCCATTGTGCTTGTGTGTGTGTGTGTGTGTGTGCGTGTGCGTGTGCGTGTGTATGCATTTCATGTATTCATGTAAGTCCTATGGGACCAATCATAGTCCCATCTGTGTGTGTTGTTGGTCACTGACACGATGACAGATACCCAGCTGCACACAACACACAGCCTGCAGGCTTGGTGTGTGTGTGTGTTTCATGCTTGTCGTTATGTCTGCGTGTGTGTTTGTCATTCTACCTGTCATGTGGGTCTGCCAACCAATCGGTTGGACCAGCTGCTGATCTCTACCACACACACACACACACACACACACACACACACACACACACACACACACACACACACACACACACACACACACACACACACACACACACACACACACAGACACACACAGACACACACACACACACACAGACACACACACACACACAGAATGGTGGCATTGATGGTGTTTGTGATGTGCTTCTGTGAAATGCGTCTTTTGCCCCAGGAAGAACAATCTGAGATATTACAATTCTAAAAACATTCCTCGGTGATAATTGAACTCTCGAGCATTCATTATGTATGAGAGTGATTGTGTATACCATCATCATGCGAGTTACAGACGCATGACGTTCCCCTTGGTTCCCATTAATCGTTCAGCTGGGGAAGCCCTCCCAAGGACCGCTGGGGGTCCCTGGACCCATTTTGAGAAGCCGTGTGTGTGAGATGAGATGGGGTTATCGCGGGGGGTGGGGTGAGCTTTTGAGGGGTTGTTGTCGTTCCAGATGGCTGCGCCCCCCAATCAGATTAGACTGGTGAGGATCAACACTGGACTACTGTGTTTCCTTCTAATGGTAATGGCTTATGATGGTGACCCTGCAAGTCTACATGAACACAATGTATACTGTGCTGTAGATGGTGTACTGCTGTGGTTTTCAACCTTCTCAGGCTGGAAGCCCCAAACATTTGAACATTTCACCTCCAGATGATACTCATGACAACACTTTTAATTACGCCACCATAACATCATCACCTAAATCGAAAAAGTGCCGAGATAACAAAAGTCTGGTTGCCCCGCCCCCTCCTATTGGCTAGTCCTATGGCCAATAGGATTGCCATAGGACAACCACACTTTGCAATTTTCCCAAAATTACATTGATTTGTTATTGTTGTAAATGGCAGATTACAAATGAAAACAGCAATGTACAACCACACAGCGCCTCCCCTCTTTATAATATTATTATTGACAACTTGACCAATTTTTTTGCAGTATATCTTGTTGGAATACTTTTGAGGCAGTTTTTGTCTTTTCAATGTCCTTCAATGCAGTCACTCACTTACTGTCACTCGCAAACTTACTGTACCTTCATGGACACACACACACACACACACACACACACACACACACACAGACACACCCTGTTCCTCCTGTATTATAATTGAGTAGTCGTGTTGTGGTGCAGGAGGTGAGACAACGCGAATCCCAAGGGATTGCAATCAAATCTGACCTCAATACACAAACTAAGAGAGTAAATTTATATAGCGTAAAGAAGAGGGGATTAAAAAAGGAGACAAACCCCATATTTAAAATTTCTTAGAAACCTTATAGATTTTTAGATTTTTAGAACCGGCCTCCCAGGCCTTTACATGATATGACCCATGGGTCAAAATTGAAAACGATTACAAAAATGAACGACGGCAGTCTACTAATGAGTGGTGCTGTATGTTTGCTTACCAACGTGCATCATCATCATCCTCTAGCTCTGTGGGGGTGCGCGGCATGGGGCGGCGCGCCACCTAGTTTATGAGCGCTGGCCTAAATCCAGGCAGCAGCTCTGGTAGGGGTGCTATGAGGAGAGAGAGGGAGAGGGAGAGGAAAACCCCAATGGGAGAGCAGGGCGTGGGGTTTTGTTTACATTGACAGCGCTTGGTCGGTCGGCGGGGAATCAAACAGGAGCATTCTAGGACTCTTCTGATGAAAACTGCAAAAGCTGTGTGCGCCCGCATTAAGTGTCACGACGACAATACATGAGCACCACACCTATGGTTCAGTATATTCACTAAGTTCCCAAGTTGTCACAGCTTTCAGTTAAAGGAGAACTATATTGTTTTTCTAGTGATGACACACCCCATGAAGCCTTCACTGGAGTCCAGTTTTTGTTGCATTTCTAAGCCAATAATTGGTCATAGGTCAGCAGGAAACCCGGTAGGAGACGCCTTGAGTTACTTCGCAGGTCATCAAATGATTTACTCCGGAATGCGACAAAAACAAGTCTCTGTGAATTCAAGTCTTCACAGGACGGGTAATTGATAGAAAATAAGTCATGTTCTGGGTGAACTACTCTGGGTGAACTACTCCTTTAAGGTTTGTCAACGTCGACGTCAATTCAATAATGTTTTTTTAACTACTACATCCACACTGTAGCTGAATAAAAATGTTCAAAGCTAAGCTAAATCTGTCATATTAGGATTTTGCGCCATTTCTTGAATGGCTTGGCGTGTGTGTGTGTGTGTGTGTGTGTGTGTGTGTGTGTGTGTGTGTGTGTGTGTGTGTGTGTGTGTGTGTGTGTGTGTGTGTGTGTGTGTGTGTGTGTGTGTGTGTGTGTGTGTGTGTGTGTGTGTGTGTGTGTGTGTCACAGCTTATTCAGTAGCTTATTTTGAGTGACTCAGTGTGTGTGTTCCTTGCCATGTTAAGCTCCTCAGCTGGAGCTCAAAATACCATGATCCGTATCCGTAATATGACTTTCCAATAGTGCATCATTTGAAAACTTGGGGGCAGAGGTCACGTGTGTGTGTGGTTGGAGTTAATAATCTTACATAAGGCAAATTTGTTTAACATCTAAATGTAATTGGAGGACCTGTGTGTTAACTTACTACAGAATGATGGTAATGCCTGTTTCAGTTTTAGAACAGTGGTTCTCATTCACCAGTGGTCCTTGAGGTGTTTCCAGGTGGTCCCCAGCTAAGTGATGGAGAGTTGGTAAACAAATTGGAGAGTTGTAGAATTGGAGAGTTGGTAAACAAATTAATACATCTTAAACTTTTGAAAAGTAACACTCAAGACGCTTTTGTACTGTAAATGGCACATTTATATAGTGCCTTTTATTGAAGACGCTTTACAAAGATTATGCATCACATTCACACACACACACATTCTTACATATGTTAACTACTTAGGACCACTCCAAAAAAATGGACTATTGCTATCCTTTTTAGGACCACCCTTTCTAGACATTGTAGAGACATATGAATTACACTCCTGAACATGAAAAAAAATCTATTTTAATACAATCACCGCAGATTGTATTAAAATTCATTTTAGAACATTCTAGATATTAACAATTTTACCCTACTTGTTAGGACCAAGAGTGGTCCTAACAAGTATAGTCAAATTGTTAACATTGTAGAAACATTGTAGAAGCTAATACCTTTTGTTAACGTAGATGTATTGGCTCTTATGAGTTTAATCATGTTTGTAAATACATCGAAGATGCAAATATACTCCACTACAAGTGGTTGCCTTGGCCTGGAAGAGAGGTCATCAGGTGGTCTCCAACCTTCGTAGAGTGTTTCGACCCTTGCCCACGACACTCTCCAGTTGGCTGGTCAGCAGTGATTGGCCAGATCACTGCCCCTCTCCTCCAGGCTACATGTTTCTATGTACTAGAAGGTCTTTTTTCCAGGACTTGTGTTCTGCAACGTTAGAGGGACACCCCTTTCCACTAGTGCTACGAAGATGTAATAAACACCAAAAAATATTATTTGAGCTCTACAAGACAAATCTCACTTCAAATGTTGAATACACACAATAGAACTCAAAATATAGCCACCTGACATGATGCTGTATTAGGAGGACAAAAGATAATGAGTTGCTTAGCTCCGCCCATGACACAAATGGTAATTGTCAGGACTATCTTGATTTGTATGGACCATGGCTATACAACACACTTACAAGACATACAGGTGAATTAAAGGGTCAAACATGAATAAATGGGACATGCATTCAAAGTGAAATATACTGTAGACACCGTGCTATTCAAAGCTGCTATTCATCCCATGGTTTTGAGGCAGTACATGATGAGCGTTCAGGCAGACTAGTCTGGTCCTGAATGCCCCAAAAAATGGTGGCTGATGACATTTAGACCTTAAGCAAGGTCCAATTCTGCCACTGTGACACTGTGGCCAAGTGACACTGTGCTGAATGCATTTTGCCACATGCCAAGTGATACAAGTGACCGTTTTGTCAGAAATTGAGTAATTAGCAAGTAAAACCCCAAATTAACAACAGTTAAAAAAAAGAAAAGAAAAATCAAATAGCTTTAATTTTGATATTTAATGTACATAATGGGTTAACCCCTTGGTTAGTCCTTTAGGAGGGCTGTTTGTCCACCGCTCATGTCTCTTCCATGTCCGGCGTTGGGAGTCTGGTGCAACGCACAGGTCCTGTGCCTCCTGGTGAGACGTAGGAGGGGCACGGACAGGTGTCAAACCACAGAGCCTAGTCCCTCCACGCATCAGAACCTCCCAGTTTTGGCGGAGTATTTCAGGGGCGGTGGATTGGACGGCCTTGGCCTTTCCCTTGTGGGATTGATCAGGGGTAGCTACTGGGACGTGAGTCGGGGTGTCATGAACCCCGGCTGGGTCACCTGAGTGAGGGGTATGATGTTCGAGAGACCCGAAACCCCAATGAGCTTAGGATACATCACTGAAGACACGTCCCAGGTTGCATCCATTCGATGTATTAAAAAAAACCTTTCTATATGATTTTTATGAGCCAAATTCATTTCAAGTGATACAAATCCCCATTTTAATCTAATAATCTAATCTAATAATTAGGATAATGAATAACTAAAATAGAAATTGGTCTAATTCTGATAAATTGTACTTAAGTTGTTTTAAGTTGTTTCTATATGATTTTGATGTGCTGAAACCACTCTGCCATATGCCAAGTGATATGAGGCAGATTTTTTTTCTGGAAACCAAGCTCACAGGGCTTTTATAAGATGTGCCTGTAGGCCACTAAAAGTATAGACCTATTCCATTTCATGGTGATTATGCAATACAGCAAAAAATCATAAACAACAAAAGTACATCAAAAATTATAGCCAATTTCCAATTTTCGTAATTGCTTATTATAACTACTAAATTTCTAACAAAACCGTCACTTGTATCACTTGACATACGGCAGAAATGGATTCAGGACATCAAAACCGGACACTTTTGCCTGTGACCAAAAAGAGAGATTTAAGACTTACTTATGAGCTTGTAGATTGTTTCTTAGATTTACTTTGACTTATTAATGAAGTTACTTTAGAGAAAATCATTTCATTTTGAATTTGATAAACAATTTTAATAATTGAAAAAACAATTTTAATAACTGAGAAAAACAAATAAAAATAATAAAGGAAACAACAAACACAATAATAATGAGGGTAATAATAATAATAATTAACAATTATAAGGGTAATAATAATAATGGGACCACATTTTTTTATCTTCCCAGGGGAGAAATTTGTCTAGCATTACATGCACATTACAATATGCCTCCAATTTAGGCAAATCAGACGCTCTTAAAGGGGTATTTCACTTTCAAAAAAACGTTTTGTCTTTTTATGGTCTACTCAGTTCCATGCACATTAACCCCTTTATATACTGATCTCCCCCAAATCCAATAAAATACACATTTTGAGAGATAAATGCATTTTCCTCCAGTTTGCTTAACAAAACAGCTATAGTACCTGAATGTTCAGATGGCACTTGCCTGGAAAGCTTCACACAAAAAGGATGAGGAGAGTGTGGTAGTCAGACCTCAAGAGTGAAGTATAGCTACAATGGAGTCAGTGCTGCCATTTGGGGCCAATACATTGACCCTTTGAGATCACAAGCTTCTGGGCTAGAAACATTGTTAATAGGAGGAGATATGTATATGATAGGTTACTTCTTGCTGATCCCTGCTGGCTGACCTGGTATTATAATCAGAGTACCTAGTAGTAAAAGAATAGGTAGACATCAATGGCAATGACAACTGCGTCAGCCGCATCCCTTCCGACCTGGAATGACATTGTCAATGTTGACATGGCTTTTTAAACTTGTATTCCACCCTCTGTGAACATCACAGTTAAGAATGGTGCCATTGCATAGGCCTACACATGACCATTGAATAGATAGAATTTAGTTAATATACTTCTGGCAACTGGTGTGACAACTCGTGTGATGACCACATTCATGAGTTTGATTTAAGCATATTTGCATGAATTGAAATTCCAAAACCAAATAGACAAACGATAGGAAGCGCTTGTTGTCTTTAGACGGACCACCCTGGAGCTATTCAGTCACTGTCCTATGCATGTGGGCGGTGCTTCAAAGCACCCACACGGCTAGGGTTTGTTGGTAAATCAAGCGCTCCCTTCCCCAGGTCATCTTCACAATACAGTGGAAAGAAATAGCGCACCTGGGTTTGTTATTATCTGATTCAAGGTGTGGAGTATTGGGACTAAGAGTTTTAGAATCAATCATACACAGCACTTTGACATACACATGAATTATAAGGACATTTTAAGAATTATCAGGACCTTCTGGCAGTCAAATTTGGGCATGAACGGATGAATATGCATCATCATCATCATCATCATCATCATCAATACTATAATTCAGAAAATGTCTGTCTGAATGTCTGAAACCGCCATTACTCCTCGCTGGCTGCACCAATCGCTCACACGGTTTCACACGGTTGTTAACCATAATATTAGGAAGAGACTGACAAAGCCCTTTTTTCAAAATTAACGCATTATATTGGATCACCACATCATACATATATGGGGATACTCTGACCTCACGCACCATGGTTTGATTATGTTTGAGTCACCACGTCATACCTATATGGGATACTCTGACCTCACGCCCCAGGGTTTCATTATGTCTGAGTCACCACATCATGCCTATTATGGGGATACATGTGACGTAGTGCTTTGTAGACGTAAAGCTTCATAGACGTAATAGGGAAATGTAGCAGTGCTGAAGACGTGTCCCAGATCACAAATACAACGGGCACAAACGGCATGATAGACATTTTAACAGGTAGTTAATTAATAACACATTCCACAAATAAAATGCATAATTGTGCATTAGATACTATACAACTCTATTTCGGGTGGATGTTTTTGTATTTCTGGCATCAGGGGGTTAATAACTACAAAATGTCAAAGGGATATTAGCAGGCACCCTCTTGAATTCTTAAGAGGTTGCCCTAAGCTACAAGACTCGGTTCAGCCCAAAAACAGCGCGCCGGCTCCCAACTAAAGTATATGGGAATGCTAAAGAACATATTAAACCATTGATTAGTGCTAAAATATGAGAAAACAAAGGATTGCTTTCCAGAAAGGCACACTTTTCAATATGTGAAGACACAAATTGTCTACAACATAACATCTGCCCATGATAAACATCTCTCACTCTTCATTGGCAATTTTAGAACCTCATACAGGTTCAGCATAATAGCTTCTTCACTTGGACAGGATACCACCAAATATGACTAAATTCAATAGACTATGCTGAGCTAATATTGTTCTGCTAAAGACATGGAGAAGTTGGAAGAGTTACACAACAACACTGCTCTAACAGGGAGACAGCATATGTTAGGATGTTGATATTTGCCTTATAATTTACTAATAGACATAGATACTAGAAATTGAGATTGATACTGGGGCAATGTAAGATTACCAAAAAACACACATTAATGCACCTGCATGGGTTTTGTCCAGACTGCTTCAACCAACCAAAAGATTTAGGCAGTTTGCCTGTAGAGTGCAGGGTCGTTAATTAGGCTGCATTGCTTAATTAACGACCCAACCATTGCAGTATGGGGGAAGGGCAGCAGTTGAACTGAGCTTACAGAACTACAGCAGTGAATTGTTCTTACAGGTGAAAGACAAAATCAGAGTATCCTGTTATTGCATCATACTGATTTTTGCCTCACACAAACATCTATTCTAATCACATAGTATACGTGTATTTAAACTGGCTAAAATAAACATTGATATGAACTGTTTTGGATATGTGATATAGTAGTGATTCTTGTAGCTGGGAGTCACTTCTTAAGAAATCAAGAGGGTGCCCACTGATATGCCTCGGGCATTTTTAATTATTAACCCCTTAATGTCCAAAATATAAAAAAAAAATCCATACAAAATACAGTTGTATGGTATTTAATGCAAATTACTTGGTCTAAATGCATCAAATTTATCATTATATAGTGTTTGTGAATATGGATATGCACAAAGTATATGATTATTAATTATTGAATTGTTAATTAATGCACATTAACCCCTTTATGTACCGATCTCCCGCAAATCCAATAAAGACTCGGTTCAGCCCAAAAACAGCGTGCGGGCTCCCAACTAAAGTATATGGGAATGCTAAAGAACATATTAAACTAGTGATTAGTGCTAAAATATGAGAAAACAAAGGATTGCTATCCCGAAAGGCATACTTTTCAATATGTGAAGACACACATTGTCTACAACATAACATCTGCCCATGATAAACATCTCTCACTCTTCATTGGCAATTTTAGAACCTCATACAGGTTCAGCATAATAGCTTTTTCACTTGGACAGGATACCACCAAATATGACTAAATTCAATAGACTATGCTGAGCTAATATTGTTCTGCTAAAGACATGGGGAAGTTGGAAGAGTTACACAACAACACTGCTCTAACAGGGAGACAGCATATGTTAGGATGTTGATATTTGCCTTATAATTTACAAATAGACATAGATACTAGAAATTGAGATTGATACTAGGGCATTGTAAGATTACCAAAAAACACACATTAATGCACCTGCATGGGTTTTGTCCAGACTGCTTCAACCAACCAAAAGATTTAGGCAGTTTGCCTGTAGAGTGCAGGGTCGTTAATTAGGCTGCATTGCTTAATTAACGACCCAACCATTGCAGTATGGGGGAAGGGCAGCAGTTGAACTGAGCTTACAGAACTACAGCAGTGAATTGTTCTTACAGGTGAAAGACAAAATCAGAGTATCCTGTTATTGCATCATACTGATTTTTGCCTCACACAAACATCTATTCTAATCACATAGTATACGTGTATTTAAACTGGCTAAAATAAACATTGATATGAACTGTTTTGGATATGTGATATAGTAGTGATTCTTGTAGCTGGGAGTCACTTCTTAAGAAATCAAGAGGGTGCCCACTGATATGCCTCGGGCATTTTTAATTATTAACCCCTTAATGTCCAAAATATAAAAAAAAAATCCATACAAAATACAGTTGTATGGTATTTAATGCAAATTACTTGGTCTAAATGCATCAAATTTATCATTATATAGTGTTTGTGAATATGGATATGCACAAAGTATATGATTATTAATTATTGAATTGTTAATTAATGCACATTAACCCTTTATGTACCGATCTCCCGCAAATCCAGTAAAGACTCGGTTCAGCCCAAAAACAGCGCGCGGGCTCCCAACTAAAGTATATGGGAATGCTAAAGAACATATTAAACTAGTGATTAGTGCTAAAATATGAGAAAACAAAGGATTGCTATCCCGAAAGGCATACTTTTCAATATGTGAAGACACACATTGTCTGACTGCAGCCAAGTTGAAAGGTCATAGAGGTAGTAAGTAAAAGAAAGACAAGAGCGGTAATAATTCAGTAATACGCCTGAGTGAAAAGGTAGGTTTTAAGCCGGGCTTTAAAGTATAGGACATAAAAGGGGACAGGCTTGAGACAAAAATTTACAGAGTGATGTCAGAGGGGTCACAGAGTGATGTCAGAGGGGTCATGTCTATGTTCCCTCAGCTCTTAAAGTCAGGTTAGGATTAGGGGTAGGGATAGTAATAGATTAACCCTAACCCAAACGCCCAAACCTAACCCTAAACGAAGGCATGTCAAATGTCGCGAAGTAACGTTTGACATGCTTTCGGTTAGGGTTATGGTTTGTGCGTTTGGGTTGGGGTTAGTCAGCGAGGGAACATAGACCTGAGGGAACATAGAAATGGTCCCATGTCAGACACGTGTCACCATGATGATGCGGGCTGCCAGACACTTGTTACGATGAGTGAACATGATTATGTCATCAGTGTGACCCGCCCCAGAGTTTTCTAAACTCTGACCCGCCCGCCCACCCTCGGACAAAGTTCCCCGAGTTCTACAGTTACATGCGACCTGCGGCCTATATGAGCTATATATAGTAATTTATTGTATAATTAGTGTGGTTGCCTTAAAGGCAACACACTATTGTTATTAGTGTGGTTGCCTTTGGGCGACCACACTCTGCAATTCCCTCTGGAATTGCTCCTATCTAGTTAAAATATTAAGTTTGCCAGATGGTCCTAAGTAGGACACACACACACACACACACCCCACACACACCTGATACACACCAAATGTAAAAATGCCTCCTTTTTAGGGCCATATGTAAAAACGCCTCCTTTTTAGGACCATGCCAATTTCAACACCAGGCATGGCTTATGACATTCTCTATCTGTTTTAAGTGGTCTTACTTCTTAGGACCGGGTTTTTGGTCCTAACTTGTCCACCGGTCCTAAGTTGGAAGGTGTTTTTCTTCGAAACGGTCCTAAGTAGATAACATATGTGAGACACACACACACACACACACACACACACACACACACACACACACACACACACACAGACACACACACACACACACACACACACACACACACACACACACACACACACACACACACACACACACACACACACACACACACACACACACACCCCATGTATCAAATAGCAAATTGGGGGTTCAGAGTCTTGCTCAAGGACACTAACTCTGGGAGCCCGGGTTCAAACTTGCGGTTACCATCCAGCCACTCAAATCCTGAGCCACTCCGGCCCGTCCTGTAGGTCTGTCTGTTCTCTAGTCTTGGTGTCTGTACAAAGTCGCGTCAATCAAACCTTAGCCTGGTCTAGCCCTCAATGATTTTGGCCTTGGGGGGCGGGGGTGTCGTGGGATCCACACGGCGGAAGTGCTGCGCTCTGATTTGATCTCACTAACGTGTCGTCATCTCCGGTCCCTCCCACGCCCGTCCACTGCTGTTCTACGTTACATCATTTAGAGCGACGCCCACCCCGGAAGGTTGACACCCCCCTTAAGGCCACTTTCCAACGCACGTTAGTCCAGGCTTTCCGTTTTCGCGCAAGGCGTACGAAAATGAAAGCCTGGGTGTCGAGGCCAATCAAACCTAAACTACAACAGCGGGAACCACGGCCCCTTATAGCCAGCACTATGACAGTATATCCATCAAATTGGATTGGATCAAAATTTAATCAGATTTTAAATCGAATTGGGAGATCATTGCCAATTTGCCCCATTTAGCTGTTATGTTGTTTTTCATCCTAAAATGGCACAGGACAAATTTACTACGATACACGTTAAAGTTAGTCATTCCAAACCAATAATGTCGCCCCATGTGTCTGCTTCACACACGTCTATTTTTAACTGAGATAATTTCAACCAAGCCAGCGATGTCACCGTGCCAGAAGAAATACCCTTCTGATTACGCTGCTGGAAGAATGTCAAAACTGCTGGTTTGTCTTGATGAAAACGCTTGCGAGGAAATATCTAGATAATGCTATTCGATGCTAATCCTTTTTAATCAGTGTTGAACCAAGAGTGCCAGGATGCTTGTTGTTATTCATCGTTGACCTTGTTCAACTCTTCCTCGTGTGGCGCTGCCTGTCTGTCTGCCTGTCTGTGTGTTAAAGACTACTATAGGGGTCATACACAACCACAGCCTCAGCTGGTCTATATTGTCTTTTCTGTAGTTCTTTCTTAGCTTCACCACCCAGTGAAGTAAATAGGTTTTCAATTCATTGGATCTCAGTTCTTTTAGATGAGTCCCACGGACATTTTATAACCCCCGGAGGTCCCTTCTCAATTTAGTCGGAAGATGCAGGATGCAGGCTATTAGCGTCACTGTCTATGGCCTGTTTGTGTTCCCTACACCAGCGTTGATTTTGTCGACTAAAAACTATGACGAAATACATTTGCCTGCTACCTTTTTTCCCCTCCCTTTCTACTGCTGTACTGTCTATCGACTGTCAATCTGTAGTGTAGTCTGTCTCCTCGACGCAGACTCTACCCCAGCTACGCTGTACACCACACGGTCTACTTCTGCTTTCCTACTTCCCATCAAAACAAAAGCGTTCGTAAATGCAGATGAAACGATGTAGAGGCGTTGTCAGACAGACAGGGTGTCACCAGGGTCAAGTCCCTCACCAGTCATCCACTGTGAATACACTATATCACTGCGTCTTTGCAACGCCAAGTGGCTTCCATTGAATGGTAAACTGCATCGTTTAATCTGCCTGCGTGAACACAACAAAAGAGGCGTTGACACTAATGGTTGCCCGACTGCCCGGGGCTGGCAAATAAAACGTCCGGGCAAGTGGAGTTTGCTTTCATTCAATATTAATGGCTACTCACAAAGAACATTGCTTCCCTTTTTAAAACCATCACTTGTATCTTATTCTTCACCTGTCATTTTATAAAGCATTGTGATTGGATGATCTACTTTCGGGCAAGTGGACATGACCTTTGGCCAAGTTGAATATGACCACCTGACACCTGACAGGCTAATGCCTCTGAGACCGTATAGGGCCAATCCCTGAGAGATACTGGTAAATACAGTAGTTGAATGTCTGGAATATCTGTCTACAGATGCAAAAGCAATGTGCAAAATGTGTAAAATGTGCATCATAGACGGTTAATTTCTCCCAGATGAAATCACTGTGTTCTATAGTGAATATGTTGTTCCTTTATCGTCTTGGCCCTTGTTCTGTTTTTCTACACTGAGCCAGCGTTACACTTTGGTCCCAGTTGCTGCTTCCAGCTCTGCTTAACGCAGCATTTCGGAACTGCTTGAAGAGTTCCCTTGTGTTCCACAACCTTTTTAAACAGAAGAAAAACACGAGTGCCTGTCGCACCACATACAGATTGTGTTGACTTATTTATTCCCCATTCCCCGGCTCTCTTTTTTTTCCACCTTTGTTTTCTCGTTCGGTGCAGTGGAGAGTCACAGAAGATTGTTGTGCAACACAAGTCTTGAGACGGATATTGGAAACGTGGTGGAAAGTATAACCAAGTACATTTACTCACTGTACTCGAGTACAATTTTAAGATACATTTGATTGAAGATTTTACCTACCGCAACTAACTAAAATCATTTACAAAACACTTCATACACAGTACAATCGAACTGTTTGAAAATAGCCAATCTGCCAGCTCACAATACATCGCAATGTATTGTGTGAGATTGTAGATCTGGCATTTACAAAGAACTTCAATTTATACATTTTAAAACTTCTGCATACTAAAAGTACTTTTACTGCTTTTGGTACATTGCAGTACTGATACTTTTATTTAAGTAAAACAAAAACGTAAGTAGGTCTGCTTTTTCCACCACTGGATATTGGCAGTGTGGTACTCTACATACAGTGTGTCACATAACACAAGCCAAGAATTAATCAGCATCAGGGCAGGCAGCTCAACAAAGCAACCTGGCTCAAATTATCTGTCATGTTGCACAGAACAATGGATAGGGTTTAGTTCTTCTCTTCAGTTACAGTGTCTAGCCCAGTTGTTCTCAAAGTGGCATCCCTCAGGGCCTGGGGGTCAGATCGTCAGCACGCATCATGATGTCATGTGTTGTTGTGAGCTTTGTAAGCTAAAAAAGTTAAGAAAAGACATGACAAAAGTTTGAGAATCCGAACCACTGATCTAGCTTATAACATTTTACACTCAATTATTATAGAAATAGTTTGCCAGTTTGACTGCAGGACAGAAAACTCCTCATTTATTCCAAGACCCAGTGTCTTTGAGCAGGACTATTTAAGTAAAACTATTTAGAATTCAACCTCTGTACCAAACAAGTACTTTGTTTTAGTCGTAACTGTACTGCAACTGCACAGTAGGTCTAGTGTCATGCTAGCCAGCATGTTGTCTGGGATGACAGGATGGTCCGAGTAAAAAACGAATAGGTACCTAAAGTCACATAGCAGCTAAAATAAGCAGTACCTTCCCTGAAGCATGATCACCTCTCAACAAGGGTAGGCCAAAGACATAGTAGCTACCTCTGCAGACTATTGGGCTGTAAGAGAACTCATTATACTTCATTTCGCCAGCCTTGTTTCTTTTTGTCAGGTGAAACCTGACTAATGAAAGCTCATGAAATGTAAGCGATATAGTCATTAATGGGAGGTTCCCCCATGTCCCTAACCTAAACCTATGGGAGGCGCCTAAACATTGCTAGCAACCTAGTTGTCATCTGCTGTAGTTGTCATCCTCTGGTGGAAGTCTGCAATGCCATGACTATTTTTTTCAATGTTGAATTGAATTGAATCAGGTTTGGTCTGTTTCTATTCTATTTATGGCTATGAAAGCCTTTACTTCTCGGTTCTTAGCCTCAGACCTGTTCCTAGATTTTCGTCACTGCTAAATCCCTTATCTCTTAACTTCTTTGCCTTTTTAAACTATTTAAAAAAAATCTCAATAGTTAAAATGGCCAGTCTACCAGCTCACAGGGTGTCAATAGATTAGCACGTTGAACTATTCCAAAATGTTTTCCAAAATAGTAAAAAAAGAGCGAAAGAGCGAAGACGTTTAGGGATAGGGGGTTTAACGGTGACAAAAATGGAGCCCTAGGTCTCCAGTCCAGTCTGGTAATTCTTTGTCTGGTAATTCCCACAACACATATACATGTGTGTTGTGCACATTTCAGTATCCTCTCTGAACTGGACGGCTAGAACACTGCGAGCCCCTCCTATTGCGAGTCTGGCAATTAATGTATTAACTAATTAAAATAGTGGACGTCCAAAGAACTTTTTCATTGAGATGCAGACGTCATTGTAACCAACAAACATTTGTTGTTTGGAGCCAGCCCTGATCCCACACTAGATGGAATTATTATATAAAAATATATATATTTATTTTTGTAACCCATTTTTCAACCAGGGTCAATTATCCAATGTACTGTAATCATGGGCTCTACACTCCTGCTAACTTGAGCAACAGACTGTCCTCTTGTATCCAAGCTGCTTCTTTTCACCTGGCAGGAGGGAGTTTTCTTTGTTGCTGCTTTGTCTCTGTGGAAAATATAACTTCTGATGTTACCAAGGCATTGTCTGATGTAACTCACAGGAACCAGTTGGACTGTGTGTGTCTGTCTGATGGGGGGATTGGTGTAATGATCCACATCCTGAATGTACAGTAATGGGTGAAGATGCACAGACTGACTCACTGTTGGTGTGTGTGTGTGTGCGTGTGCATGTGCGCGTGCATGTGTGTGTGCGTGCATGCGTAATGTGGAACTAATCATCTACCTTGACTTAACAAGTACTGTGCAGTATGGTGACCTTGATTTTTCATGCATACACACACACACACACACACACACACACACACACACACACACACACACACACACACACACACACACACACACACACACACACACACACACACACACACACACACACACACACATGCAGACAGACAAGTAGCTGGTAAGGAGATCATCCAAAGTACTGTAACTGTATATCTGAGAAGTTATTTTCTCTCAACATTTTGAAGTGTTTGCTGATTCATATCGTATTTCTTCTTTCACATTCTCTCCATCGCAGCCTCTCTCGCTGTTTTTGTCTGTGCTCATGTGTGTGTTTGTGTGTGTGTTTGTGTGATAGAGAGAGAGAGAGAGAGAGAGAGAATGTCTATTAATCTGAGTAAATGTTGTTTTTTGCTGGACATAAAAGTCCAGTGCTGGCAGTTGTTGACTTGTGAGAGCTGACTTCTGAATACCAAAGTTTAAAGGGGAAAAAATAAACTTTACTCCATGGAAACAACTGATTGGCTGAGATGTGGCAGAAGTGGAGTTGAAGGTTTATTTTTCAATTGTGGCTACAATGTGGGTCTTCCTCCACTGTTATATTGGAGGCATTATGCAAGGGATAATATTAAGGACAACAGCAGGTTTTGCATTGGGGTTTAATCACCTTGAAGTGGTAAATGTCTTAACAATACCCTGCTTGATGTTGATTATTACACTTACTACACGTCTATTTAATAAATACTTTGATACATTGACCCAAAGGTAACAAGAAAACAAAGTATTTCATTGCCTTCCGTAATGAAAATATTCCATTAATGTATTTCTGGCCATTCGTCCAGAGCAACGCGTCGCAACAGGAGGTTTTGATCAAACAGGGTCAGTTGTCCGGTTACGGCATTGACTTATTTCTCGCTTCCATGTTTAAAAAAAAACTTTTAGCTGTAAATTACGGTGTGCGTTTATTTAAATGGCTGCCATGTTGAATGCAGCATGAAGTCAAACTGTGCAGAATTGATATGTAACGAAGCCAAGTGCTCTGACTGAGCATTCAACCCGGCAGCTTAAAAAATATTAACCTACCCGCTGTCCCATGAGTATTGGTTCAAATATGGACTTATTCACTAAGAACATTTGTGTAATTGAAGCTTAAGTTATAATGCTACTAGTGGGAACAACAGACGTCATGGAGGTTTGTAAATTAGTGACACATGTCACAGCCCCCCAATATGTAAATCCTTATATTTCTTCAAATATAGTTCATTCTCTGTAGTTTGTTATTACAGCTCGGTTACATCAGCTGGTCACAATTCCCTATAGTGAATCTCTGTTCAAAATGATGTTAGTAATTAATCAACTCCAGTGCTTGCCGATAAGAATGTACTCATTAAGCAAGAAGATTAAAACATTTAAATGAACATTGCACATTCTGTAATTCAAGAGGGTTCGTAATCACAATTGAATATTTAATTTTCTATTCCTCATAAGAAATCCCTTTCCCTTTGGGCCATCATATCAAAGGGTAATATTTCATTATTTGTTTTTCTAATTCGTCACAGATATTATCATAAGAAATATTTGTATTTTATAGATACTGTAGATGAGTCATCATTTGATAAGGTGAACGAACTTTCAATTAATGATGTAATTACTGTATCTCTGCATCACTAGGTCAGATGGTATGGCTCTGGTGTGTACTACACACAATTTACATTGATGACACCTGAAGATTGGCCTGATCACGCAGTGGCAGGCAGCGATTTCTGACATCAGTAATTGACCTTTGTGATGTCAATTTTCAAATTGACATCATAATGTCTTATAGAGAAAACAGTGAGTCTTATAGAAAAACAGTGAGTCAAGAAACCTTATGGTTAAGCATTTATTTATTTATTTACTTATTTATTTACACTCAGACATGCTCAAGTATGTTAAAGGAAAAATCAGTCCATCTCCTCTCCTGAACAGTTAGTCTCGGTGCCTTGGCTGTCTGTATCAAAAAGAGTCAAATTTGTAGAATCAACTCCGGGTACAATGCTAAATAAATGAATTTGACACTGACTGTATCTGACACAGAATACATTGTTGCATTACTATTCTGTAATACAAAAAGCTGGCATCATCTTTTAATAAAAAAGACAGGAAAAAGGTCAGCCAAGCCAAAACAACTGTTGCTGTCTGTAACAGCAACACAAAAGAGTTCACACAGCACTGTTGGTTTTACCTCTTGACCTGGTGTGGGTCGATCCTTTTATGGACACAATTATTATTAGCAACTTCTCGCGTGCACAGACGATGCACGTTCTGATGAAAATACCCATTTAGCCAACATCAGCAACGTCTGATTCATTCGTCCCAGCTGGAGGACCCAATGCACACAGGATTTGATGTCCTTTTGCAGCTGTGAGTCCATATGTCCTCTGAAATCCCCTGACGTCTCTGTGTCACTGTTCTCCTGGACAACTGAAGGTTGTTGATGACATCCACGATTTACAAAATATCCATTTAGAAAGATTTATTTTTTTTCTGTCTACAAAGCACTTTTTGTGTTTTGACAACAAGTGTAATTTTTGTCGGCTCCCCTGAAAATGAGATCATGCTGCATCTCTAGGTCTCTGAAGAGAGTGTGCCAAAAATAAATACTTTTCTCACAAGCTGGTATTGCAATTAAAAGGAAAATGTGGATGCTTGTGGATGCTTAGTACTGAAATCACACTTCTAATCAGACTTTCCCTGTATTAAATGACACATCTAACACAGTGAAACGGAAGATGATTTGGGTTGATTTGTCCATCGCTAAAGATGCCATGAATTTCTGGATTAATAAATTAATAATTGAAGATTTCACCATGATACCCTTGCCCTACAGTACCAGTGAGGGAGATACAGGCACAGACACAGGCAGTTAGACAGGCAGACAGTTTATCAGACACAGGCAGATAGACGGACAGACTGTCAGACAGCCACCGACTGACTGACAGACAGACACTGTCAGACAGACAGACAGACAGACAGACAGACAGACAGACAGACAGACAGACAGACAGACAGACAGACAGACAGACAGACAGACAGACAGACAGACAGACAGACAATGAGTCAGCTATGCAGCCATTTAATCAGTGAGTCATTTAGTCATGCAGTTCGGACAGCTATTGTGCTTTAAATCTTTGAGGGTGAGCGAACATGTGGAAAGATACACTGCATGGTTGGGTGGTTTGTGGCACTGGTGTGAAATATTCCAAAGCCTTGGCTTTGCCTATAAATGGACAGTGTCAGTTTTGTCAATAAACATTATTCTCATTGTAGCTGGAATTAAAAATAGTAGTAGTAGAGGGCCTTGTATGGTGTTTTGTGTTACTGACTTATTTTATGATGGATACGTTGAATTCTTCTGTGTGAAAGACATGCTGTACATATTTATAATAGAACAGTGAAGAATTCAAAATATCATGAGCAAATATTGCCATTTGGATCTTTTAACAGTATTACTGGTAAATATTCCATGTTCTCACTCTCACTACACTTTGTCTCGGTCTAGTACTTACTACCCTGTTGTTCACAATTCAGTAGTCAGGCAATCACGCGTCGTAGCAGACCAGCAGTATTTGCTTGGGTGTTAGCAGCATAGTTAAAAATCTGAGTTTGTCCATTGAATAAGCACTAACCATGGGGCTATTGGTCAAATTGCCCTGTCCAATAATTATGCTAATCAAGCATTGATACTCTAATGTTTATTCAATTCACTCGTTGTGGTTGTAGCAGTGTCGTTGGGTGAAGGCCAGAATGGGACTACAATTTTTTTGATAAATTGTTAAAAAGTGGCGCAAATCCTTACGTACTGTGTAATTCTTTGATAGCAAAGGTTTTAAACTAAAATGTTCCTTGTTGGAACAACATCATTTTCAGATGGAGGTCGGTGGGGTCCTTAATTGACAATGAAAACGTTTGAGAACAACTGATACTCATGATTTAGAAGACTTTTAGTCGAGCAGGCTATCAATATGTGTCTTTGTTGCCATCTGACCTAGACTGACATACACTATCTCGGCCTGCTTTAAACTTTAGCTGTAGGTAGCCTATGGCCTGGTCAGCATCGGCTTCCTCTTGCATTTCTCTTTAAGTTTGATCACGCTCTTCACCACCATACGTGACTACTGTAGGCAACTGAGTGAACAGCAAATGATGTGTAAAATAGATTTTTTACAAATGCATTTATCTCTGATTATTTCCCCATATTGTGTTATTAATCAAAACAAGCCTTATTCACGGCACGCCCATAGCCACTGATAGCGGTTACAAAATGTACGTTTCGATAAATTGAATCACAGGACACTATAGCCGTTGTTTCTGTGGACGGTTTATGTTGGATGGTACATCGAGGTATTCCATGTGGTCCCTGACCAAGTGACCATGCATTTACTAATGGAAGATTTGTTGTTTTTGTTTCTTTAGTTTATGAAACTGTATAACCTGGTGACCTATGACGATGTCCACGTAAATTGGGAGTCCAGAGATGTCCAGAGGTTACAATCCCAAGAGGGGGAAAGTATTGGTTGAGTCACTATCAGTCAATGGACTAGTGGGACAGAGAAACAGTGGGACTGTCACAGGATTCATAACAAGTGTTACAAAAGCACTAATGTGAGCTCTAATACCCCCACTCCACGTAACAGGGGTCCCCAGGTTTATTCTTGGTCATGGTGGTGGTCCCTCATTCACAATCAGTTGAAATCCCCTGCTCTAGTATGGCGTATTGCAAACAGTCTAGCATGTTTTTGCACCCAGATAGATGACTTTTTGGTTTGGCCATTAATGGGAGTACCGTCTAGAGGTGGCTTTGGTAAAGGGATGGCTGAGGTCATTTATCAGACACAGTCATCTTGATTCTTTACTCCCCTTGATCAATGTCTGGAGGAGGGAGATCCATTCCAGTCTAGGAGGAGGTGCAAGGGATTACCCTAGGCTTATGAGTTAAACCATTAAGACCCAAGGTTCTACAAATGCCTTCTTAATCAGTCCGTTCTCTCACACTTTCAAGATTTTCAGAACATTTGCAGGTGTACGTTGCAGTGCGGCATGAAGTGATGCAATATGAGCTTGTATATCTGCCATTTTCTGCTATAATTTTAGCAGCTAATGCAAAACATGACAGAGATGCATCGTGAAGAATTAAGTTTTCTTGCCTGTATCTCTAGCCCCCCACCTAACCCCACCCCAGTACTATGCAAGGCTAAGTACTAGAAGGGTTGTACCTCAGTCTGCTTCCGTTTATAGGGATTAGCCTGCAGATTTATTTTCTTACCAGTGTCTTGCTCTAGCAGTAGCTGCTGGATGTGGATATGCTACAGTAAAACATCTACACAGCCAGTGATAGATATATAACTGCCACTTACACATGGCTAGTTTGTCTCTGTTCATCAGTAGAGGCTACCAGAGAACTGCCAGACTCCATCACATTTCAACCATATTTCGATGACATTGTGGAAAGCATATCCCCTAATAAAAATATAACTCAAGGAGATTGCTTAGTTTGTGTTTTCCTGTAGCTGTGTTTCCATTTCTGAGGCTGCCATTATTAACCCTACCTGCCCCGAACCATAACACCAGACATGGTTATGACTTGGGTTCAACATGCATATGGTTATACTTATGGTTTGACTTGCGTGGCTTAAGCGGCCACATACAGTATGTTAGACTAATGCCCCCCTAATATACAGACCATAATGGATTCATCTCATTTATTCAATCAATCATTCAATCTGGATTATTGTGGTGTATTATTATTATTATGCTCTATATACCACAATATCACTCCATCATATTTTTTATGATCCAATGTAAGTAGGTATGCATGTTGGTGCAGTTGTTTTAGAGTTATATAGCATGTTTAGTGGGGGTAGTCCAGGACAGGTGCAATAAGGTAAATCAGTGTGTCTTAAGCTTATTAGCCTGGACAGACCACTACCCAACTCCTGTCACCCCTTCTTTAAACCATTGCCAGGGCTTTATTGGCTTTTAATGCTTCACCGGTTCCCTGAGAGGAAGGATTGTGATCTTTTTCAGGGGATAACACAAATTCTATAGCTAAATATTTTCTTATCACTTACCTTTGCTTTTCCCTAATTACATCGCTCTGAGTGATTGATAGGGAAATAAAACGATTCTAACATGGAGTTAATTGGGGGCCCAGACCGGGGCAGTTGTTGCCATGGGTGACTGTTGCCATGCACAGTGTTGCCAGGTGCACTGTGATTGTGTTTCCTTTTTCGTCATCTAGTCAAACTGTTGACATCACAATGATTACATAATCTCCTAATCGCATTTATTTGAGATAACCACACATTTTTGTGCATAATTGTCATTCGTTTCACTTTTCTGAGGCTCTGAAATTTCACTGGACAATTATAAAACAATTATCAAATTGTCATTTTTTTTGTTTCTCTGTCATGTTTGGAAAAAGAAAAAAAAATGCAAACATGCATTACATTTATTTGACAATTCATGTCAGACATATTGGTATGCTTGGCTGATACTGTACATTATCAAGTAGAGGGTATGTTTTACTTATAGAAACCTATAGAAAATACTGCAACATACTGTAGGTAATCAGTAAAAACAGAATTAGTTGTAATACAGGTAGTAGTTGTAATAGTTGTCAGTGGCGTACTACAGCCTATGTAGCCACGTGTTGGAGAAAGTCATACGGGTTGGTTATCCTGTTATCCGCTCTCATAATCCTAGCAGATGGTGTCTGTTGCTATGGGTCTAACTGTGTTGGGGAATGGGGATAGGTTAGCATGTTGCTATGACCACTGATGGCTTCACACACAGGCTCCACACGTGGTCACTTTGGAACGCTTGAGGACCATTTCACCACACACACACACACACACACACACACACACACACACACACACACACACACACACACACACACACACACACACACACACACACACACACACACACACACACAGTATACTGTATATATGGGGTTATAACCCTATGAGACTCAGATCGAGTAGGATAACATTGTGGTATTTTAGCACAAACATGCCCCACTGAGCTGGTTGTTGCCCTACCTACATGTTTTCATCTACTGTCGGTGTGTCAATGTGTGAACGATTGTGATTGTGAAGTGTATTGTAAAGCGCTTTGAAGGCTTGGACAGAGTAGAAAGGCACTATATAAATGCCATTTGTTACCATTTGTTGTTGTTGTAGGTCCAACTCTGTTTGGCTTTGAAGACACTGCCCGCTATTGTTTCCTTCTTCCTTTGCATCCAGAGAAATGGAGTTGGCCTCCGGTGAGTGTATTTAAGCCAGTTGCTTAGGACAACAGTACTGGTTGAGAAGCACATGGCTAATCAGCCTCAACAACCTTGTCACTCAAATTGTACATGCATTATACCAGGGGTGTCAAACTCAAATACAAAGTGGGCCAAAATTGAACACTGAACAAAGCTGCGTGGCTAGGGTCCAGGTGGTCTCCAGCTAAGTTGTTTAACCGGATGTAACTCTTGAGAACGTAAAAATGAAACCAAATGGACCCTTGTGGGTCCATTTGGTTTCATTTTTACGCTCTCAAGAGTTAAAATATTCATCATGTGAATTAGTCCTAATCTACATAACTAGAATATTAATGGTCATGGACAGAATCAAAGGTTATCTTTAGTTTGGGGGGTCTGTGGGGCTAAAATGTCCTTGAATGGTGGTCCATGGCTCAAATGCTGATGCTGGTGGGCCCTGAGATGAACAACGATGAAAACCACTGCTGTGTATTACAGAGCAGATGGCAAAACAACAGCAGAGCATTATGGGATTGGTAGTATTAATGGTGAATGCAGTGTTACAGCGGTGCCACAGCTGTATAATACCGGCGGGCCAGCTATAATGTTAATTTGATGTTGCCAAAGGAAATTACACAGCGGGCCAAATTTGGCCCACGGGCCAGAGTTTGACACCTATGCATTATACAGTCTATGGCAGGCCCCCGGTGTGAGGGCACTTTCCGGCAGTGGTAGCCGCCGCGGAATAGCCATGGCAGTTGGTTGTGTTTTAGGCGGCAACTCAAACCATTTTCATAACCCTCTAACCCAGTGTTTTTCAACCTTTTCCATACCAGGGCTCACTATTTATTCAGACTTTGAGCCACAGACCATTATTTGATGACATTTTTGATGACACATAGCCTCACAGACCCCCAAAACTAAAGATACATACAGATCAAAATGACGATTCATCTTCTACATTCTCTAGTTGTGTAGACTTGGGCTAATTCAGAAGGTGAATATTTTAACTCTGGAGAGTTTGCAGGTTCATTTGGTTCCATATTTATGCTGAGCATGGTTTCATGTTTACGTGAGGGTCCATTTGGTTTCATGTTTACACTCTCAAAGAGTTACATTAGGCTAACCAACTTTCCATCGTTTAGCCTGGGGACCACCTGGAATCCTCTCAGGGACCACTGAAAACCCCTGCCCTAACCCTAACCACAAGTACAGCGTGGAACCCCTACAGTGCTGCCACTGCAACATAACGCAGAACCACATTTTGGTGCCCAGTTAAAAAAATAAATAAATAAAAATACAGAAGTAGAGCAGTGTTCTTCCTTGTGTTTGAGACTGCAGTGAGGGCTTAAGTTAAACTGTGAATAAAATGGTCTTTAACAGAGAGGAGAGGATTGTGGTTGTTGTGATCAATATACTGTACCAGTGATAAGGTACATTAATAAATGATACATTCATAAATTAGAATTTAAAAAGTTACAAAAGCCTCAACAAAAGCCTTAGTACATGGATTAGATACCTTATTTGGAACACTGTTACCTTTTTACACTACCTGAAAGGTTTTTGAATGGGCATTCAGAGTTTTTGTTTTTTAGGTAGTTTCGTGTATACAAAGTTCCAAACAGCTGCTGTGAATATTGTAAAACTGGGGTGTCCTATTTAGGACTAATGATAGGCTGTTCATATTGCCTTGAGTTCACTTAGTACCTTATTTCCTTTGCCTCAGACATGAGTCTTTTGGGGCCCTGCTGGGTGTTTTATTAAGAATAACAGCTTCAGAAGCTCAACCTAGTTATGGTAGGAATTCAGAATTGTGCTTTGCAAAGGCAGTGCATGTCCATGTGTTGTTTTTAAGATAGTTTTAAGGCTTTTTGGCCTTTATTGCTAGTTTTACAATATTTGACATGAAAGGATGCAAAGGTCGTCAGGGTTGGGACTTGAACCCATAACAACACACTGTCCGGCTGGATTACTAGGTGCCTGCATGGACCACTCGGCCGGCCGAGGCCATGCAGGGAACATATTGTTAACGTTCAGTATTTCTCTCCCATGACTGGCAGCTTCCTCACACCATGTCGGTGTGTATTTAGAAACTTAACCCACCCATGAAATGGCATTTGGGACTTCCTTAGTTTACCGTTATTTCCACATGAAAAAGAACACCAATGAATCCGAGACTTAATGCCAAGAGGGCCTTGACATGACATGACAAACTACGATGCTTTGTTTTTTATAAAAAGAAAATATAAATCAGAAGAAAATGATAGTGCTTCTAAAGGTTTGGTCCCACTCCCTCCAACACATTCAGTGTTTTAACTGGTACGATGAGTGTAGGGGATATAGGATATACCGTACATATAGAATATATTGAACTTGGAATTTCCAAGTCCATAGCATATGATAGTAAACATATTTGCAGCGACCAAGAGCAACCGTCAGATGATGTTTATGCCGAAGTGGCAGGAATTTATACTGTATGACCCCAGTGAACCGGAAGAAGAAGCTCTTTTTCTATGTTTTCGTGGGCATTTCCAGCGATTGGCCACTTTTGGGAGGTAAAGGGTTGAGTCAACTTAAGTGGCATTATGGTTCTCAAGACATGTAAAAATCTAAAGCTCTATAACTGATCTGATGTGAATCTATTTTGATTTGTGGGCAAAGAAATGTATAGCCGATCAGCTGACTTCACAACAGTTCTTCAGCATTTTCAGACTTGAAACGAGCAGCTTAACCCCAAAATGTCGTGTTCTGTGAGCCGATCAATAGGGTGAACAGTTTTTATTAAGCTGTCCTCATGATGCAGTTTGGGCTTCATCGCACATAACCGAGGCTCTGGCCCGTCAGTGTGTCGCGTGTTTGAGTCCCATTCATGACAATCGTCACTGTATGTCCCTCCCTCTTTCTCTCCCTCTATGTCTCTCCCTCTTTCCTGTCAAACTTCACTTCACTGCAGAAAAGCATAAGGAAGAAAAAAATAGGTTTGTAAAATGAAAAATAGCTGTCATCGTGATTGATCGTAGTAGACCGTCCTTTTACGTAAGCATGATGGATAAGAGTTGTAATGCTTGTACTGCACCTGGCCAGTGATGCTTTGAAGCCAGTGATGTGTGAATATCAAATTAAAATCATCAGGTGGTATGAGTATCCAGCCAGCCTAGAGCGCTCACAGTAAGAGTCCTCTAACTGATGTGTAACTCAATTCATTTAGGGCTGGTGTTTTGGTGTTGTGTTGCCTTTTAAAACACCATGAGGTAGTGCCTGCAGACATACTATCTGTCTGTCTGGACACACGCTACAGAATGTGCGCGCACACACACACACACACACACACACACACACACACACACACACACACACACACACACACACACACACACACGCACACACACACACACACACACACACAGACACACATCTGTCGTGTGGGCGCATGCACAGGCTCACACTCATAAACCCCAAGAAGTCCTACAATGCATCCAAAACAAACATATAATACGCATTAACCCAAAGACACAACTGACATCTTTCTTTCTTTCTTTTTTTCTTCTTTCTGGCTCAGCAGGTATCAGACATATGCCCAGATAGCAAAATGCATTGATTCAACGTTGGATTTGGGTCAGATTGGTTGATTTTTGGTTGAGGTTGAAAAAGCTATGCTGATTCAATATTTATTTACAGCTACCGTTTCAACAATTGAAAAACTATTGTTGAATCTATTTAGAATAGATGTCATATTTTCAATGTTGAATTTGCCGAAGTTGATTTGACATTGTTTATATGTTGTATTTTCAATGTTGAATTTTGCTACCTTGATTTGACATGGTACATATGTTGTCTTTTCAATGTTGAATTCCACTACGTTGTTTTAACATGGTATAGATAATCTATTTTCAATGTTGAAATTCCTATAGGTTGTTTCAACGTGGTATAGATGCTCTTTTTTCAATGTTGAATTTCCCTACATTGTTTTAACATGGAACACATGATCTATTTTCAATGTTGGATTTCCCTACATTGTTTTAACATGGAATACATGATCTATCTTCAATGTTGACTTCCACTACGTTGTTTTTACGTGGTATAGATAATCTATTTTCAATGTTGAAATTCCTATAGGTTGTCTTAACGTGGTATAGATGCTCTTTTTCTCAATGTTGAATTTCCCTACATTGTTTTAACATGGAATACATGATCTATTTTCAATGTTGAGTTTCCCTACATTGTTTTAACATGGAATACATGATCTATTTTCAATGTTGAATTCCACTACATTGTTTTAACATGGAATACATGATCTATTTTCAATGTTGAATTCCACTACATTGTTTTAACATGGAATACATGATCTATTTTCAATGTTGAATTCCACTACATTGTTTTAACATGGAATACATGATCTATTTTCAATGTTTAATTTCCCTACGTTGGTTTAACATGGTATAGATGCTCTTTGTTTCAATGTTGAGTTTCCCTACATTGTTTTAACATGGAATACATGATCTATTTTCAATGTTGAATTTCCCTACATTGTTTTAACATGGAATACATGATCTATCTTCAATGTTGAATTTCACTACGTTGCTTTAACGTGGTATAGATGCACTTTGTTTCAATGTTTAATTTCCCTACATTGTTTTAACATGGAATACATGATCTATTTTCAATGTTTAATTTCCCTACGTTGTTTTAACATGGAATACATGATCTATTTTCAATGTTGAATTTCACTACGTTGCTTTAACGTGGTATAGATGCACTTTGTTTCAATGTTTAATTTCCCTTCATTGTTTTAACATGGAATACATGATCTATTTTCAATGTTTAATTTCCCTACGTTGTTTTAACATGGAATACATGATCTATATTCAATGTTGAATTTCACTACGTTGCTTTAACGTGGTATAGATGCACTTTGTTTCAATGTTGAATTCCCCTACATTGTTTTAACGTGGTATAGATGCTCTTTGTTTCAATGTTTAATTTCCCTACATTGTTTTAACATGGAATACATGATCTATTTTCAATGTTTAATTTCCCTACGTTGTTTTAACATGGAATACATGATCTATTTTCAATGTTGAATTTCACTACGTTGCTTTAACGTGGTATAGATGCACTTTGTTTCAATGTTTAATTTCCCTACATTGTTTTAACATGGAATACATGATCTATTTTCAATGTTGAATTTCACTACGTTGCTTTAACGTGGTATAGATGCACTTTGTTTCAATGTTTAATTTCCCTACATTGTTTTAACATGGAATACATGATCTATTTTCAATGTTTAATTTCCTTATATTGTTTTAACGTGGTATAGATGCTCTTTGTTTCAATGTTGAATTTCCCTACGTTGTTTTAACGTAATATAGATCATCTATTTTCAATGTTGAATTTCCCTACGTTGTTTTAACATATAGTATAGATCATCTATTCTCAATGTTGAATTTCCCTACGTTGTTTTAACATATAGTATAGATCATCTATTCTCAATGTTGAATTTCCCTACGTTGTTTTAACGTATAGTATAGATCATCTATTCTCAATGTTGAATTTCCCTACGTTGTTTTAACGTAGTATAGATCATCTATTTGCAATGTTGAATTTCCCTATGTTGTTTTAACGTATAGTATAGATCATCTATTCTCAATGTTGAATTTCCCTACGTTGTTTTAACGTAGTATAGATCATCTATTTTCAATGATGAATTTCCCCACATTGTTTTAACCTATAGTGTAGATCATCTATTTTCAATGTTGAATTTCCCTACGTTATTTTAACGTAGTATAGATCATCTATTTTCAATGTTGAATTTCTCTACGTTGTTTTAACGTAGTATAGATCATCTATTTTCAATGTTGAATTTCCCTACATTGTTTTAACATAGTTTAGATCATCTATTTTCAATGTTGAATTTCCCCATGTTGTTTTAACATAGGATAGATAATCCATTTTCAATGTTGAATTTCCCCATGTTGTTTTAACATAGGATAGATAATCCATTTTCAATGTTGAATTTCCCTGAGATAATCCATCCCACCTCACAGGTGTTCCACATCAAGATGCAGATCATGGTTAGATCACAGGTGTGCAAGTTTATCAGATTGTCAATTGTGGCCAGTGGAATGTTGGTCAACTCCTATTCAATGCTTGTGTGAAATTGCTGGATATTAGTGGGAATTGGGAAGTGAGAATTCCAACTAATATCCAGCAACTTCGTACAGCCATTCAAGAGGAGTGGATCAACATTCCACAGGCCACAATTGACAATCTGACAAACTCTATGGGAAGATGTGTCGCACTGCATGAGGCAAATGGTGATAGTCACACCAGATACTGACTTGTTCAGAGTCCCCGGAGCCCCAATAAAGCAAAACAAATGCACATTTCAGGGTGGCCTTTTATTGTGGATAGTCTAAGGCACACCTGTGGGGTGGGATGGATTATCTCAGCAAAGCAAAAGTGCTCACTATCACACATTTAAACAGATTTGTGAACAATGTTTGAGAGAAATGGTAATACTGTATATCTGGAATGGATTTTAGAGCTTTAAGTCCATCTCATGAAAAATGGGAGCAACATCAAAAGTGCGTTTATATTTTTATTGAGTGTAAAATAAGTGCTTATTTTGGCATTATTTGAGGCATATTGGAAGACAGAGCAAGGTTGAAAATGTGCTGAAATGGCCTGTCACGGGGCATCCCGTGCCCTATACAAAACTCTTTAGAAGTAGCACTAAGCACCCACACAAACACACAAAGCAAATCCAATCAATATAACATCACCGGCCGGGTTGGGTTGGGTGCTACTGCCAGTGTCTGTGGGGTGTGGGGCAGAGAGCCTGAGAGACATTGTTCGTGCATGACTGCTTTAATTCATTTCATGTATTATTCATTATTATTCTTGATGAGTATTAATTATTATTCATGATATAAAATCTGTCAATGCATTGGTCCATAATGAGTTAACTTGAAATAATACAACAGTCATTTCAGAGAAAACATTTTA
>CM076976.1:38975117-39005376 GCA_039105355.1 Benthosema pterotum
CGCGTCCCCTTTTCTGATTGGCCGATATTTGCCCGACACTTGCACGATCGAGGGCCCGTTAATCGCTGCTTGCAGCTTTAATTATGACATTGTAATCAAGTTGGAGGAAAATGGAGTAAAATAAGTGGTTACTAAAAAAAAATCTTGGTATCGGTAATAGGTATCGGGAATCGGGTGACTACTGAAAGAAAGGCATCGGTATCGGTATCGGTATGAAAAAAGTGGCATCGGGACATCTCTAATTTGTAGCAACCAGCCAGTGTTGCCATAACATTCACACTGGTTTGAACTCTAGGGTATACAGTATGCTGCTCAGCCTGCAGTAGATCACAAGTTAATTATACGTCAGTGCAACCTTTTTCAGTTCATTAGTTCAGTGGTTTTCAACCAGTGGTCCGGTGACCACCAGTGTTCCTTGAGGGTTCCAGGTGGGAGAGTCCATTTGGTTTCATTTTGTTAAATTATTCATCATCTGAATTTTGGTTTCGTTTTGTTAAAATATTCATCATCTGAATTAGCCTAGACAACTAGAAGATTAATGGTCAATTTGATCACTATTTTTGCCTGTTATGTGGGCAAAGCCAAAAGAAATCTAGTTTTGGGGTCTGTGGGGCTAAGATGTCCTCAAATGGTGGCCCATGGCTCAAATGCTGAATAAATAGTGGGCCCTGTTATCTAAAAGGCTGAAAACCACTGCACACTGCACTAAAATGAACTGGACATTCCACGAGACCCCCTTTTCCACCAAAATAACCTTTGGTTTTTAAAGCTGCTTCCGTTCGGAAACCATGGTGCTTTCACTGAACTCCGTGGCCAATCTTTGCTTCCAGTTCCGAACCAAGTTGTGAACCAATTCATTTTCAGTGGAAACACCCTGAATGAACCAGTTAAGTTCAACTCCTATATGCAGGCTGAGCTCTCTGCTCTTTTTTTTTTTTTTTAACTGATTCAAAGTGATTCAGTCGGTGCACTGCAAAGAGGGACCATTCCCTTTACTGGTCTATTATTAGTCTTCCACCTCAACCTTTTGTACACCAGGTGTCCATGGCATGGTCTCTCTCTCTCTCTCTCTCTCTCTCTCTCTCTCTCTCTCTCTCTCTCTCTCTCTCTCTCTCTCTCACACTCACACTCACACACACACACACACACACACACACACACACACACACATGCATGCATGCAGCCACACACACACACACACACACACACACACACACACACACACACACACACACACACACACACACACACACACACACACACACACACCATCCCTACCTAACACTATCTCACAGTGCCACACTGTAAGGATTATATTTGTGTGTGTGTGTGTGTGGTAGTAGTAGTGAGACCCTTGCCGAGGGCCCCCGCTCTGCGGCAGGCTGTCCACCTCAGTGCCTGCTGAGAATGCGTGGGAGGAGAGGAGGACAGTGATGGAAAGATACTGAGACGAGGGAATAGATCACGAGAGAGAGAGAGAGAGAGAGGGAGGGAGAGGGAGAGGGGCTAGGATGACAGGAGACATAGGAATACATGAGAGGGAGGGAGGATAGCTGTAAAAGACGGATGGATTGGAGAGAGAATAGAGTATGATGCGTTGTAGAGGAGCCTAAGAAGGGATAGATGTATGGACTGACGGGGAGCAAGGTGGGGCGACTTTGTTGTCATCTCTCTGCAAAGGTCACCATAAAGTATTCAGTAGCTCTGGGTCTGTCTGCCTTCCTGTGTGTGTGTGTGTGCTGTGTGCTGTGCCCTGTGCGTGCTGTGAGCGTGTGCGTTGTCATCTGGGGCACCGCGCAGCTGATCTAATTAATAGATGGCTTCTTGTTGTTTGTGTGATTCATTATTTGGACTAGCAGGAGGGACTGCCATTTGAGCATGTGTGTGTGTGTGTGTGTGTGTGTGTGTGTGTCTGTGTACCTGTATGAGCGCACAGTGAATATGAATTGTATATGGCAAAAACCAAACACAAATCTGAGCACAAGGAAGAAATTGCAGAGAAGGATTTGGAGCAGAACACCCTTGGGGAGGAGGAGAAGGGGCTGGACCTCCCTCACATCACAGTAAAACTATACAGAGGAGAGACGATGGGATTTGAGATGGGAGATGGAAGGAGAAAGGGCCGAGACATAAAGACAACCAGGGGCGGATGTAACATTTCCCCACTGGGGGGGGGGGGCAGAAGAAAATTCCACGACACGGGCAATGAAGCTGCCCCCATACCATTTTCAGTGGTATTTTAAATACTTACTTAAATATAAGCACTGAAATATCTTCGAATGTTTTGCATGCCATCGGGGCAGACTGGGCATTTAGGGAGGCATTGCCCCCCCCCCCATGCCTATGCCTAGATCCGCCCGTGAAGACAACAGTGGTTCAAGACATACTACAGAGCATAAGAGTAGAAAGCTCCCAGCCAGTGGAGAACACCATGTTCTGTAGCGTGTGTGTGTGTGTGTGTGTGTGTGTGCGTGTGCGTGTGTGCGCGTGCGTGCGTTGAAGTGCTGAGTCAGGATGGAGTAGCTAGACACCACATTATCAGCGAGCTGGAAAAAGCACCATCTGACACGCGTGCACGCACGCACACACACACACACACACACACACACACACACACACACACACACACACACACACACACACACACACACACACACACACACACACACACACACACACACACGCAAGACTTACATCAGCACACACTGCAAAAAAAAAAACTTTATCATTCCCTCCACCACACATACAAGCAGCTGACTGTACAGTGTACACATACGGAAAAGTAGTCATTTTTTTTCTTGGAACAGGAAATGATTCCGTTTTTTCCTCGCTTTTTTGGGCTATAGGTCGCCTATATGTTTGAGCTTGGTAAGATGGAGGCTTTTATGGACAGTAACAGGCTTTAAAAATTAAAAAATAGGGTGTATTCTTTGCAGAATGTTTGGCCTGTTCTTGCCAAATGTTCACCTACAGTACTAGTGTTGTGACACCCAGAACAGGGACAATAGCGTTCATATTGTAGAGTAGACGGTTGATATATAATTCAGAAACTATTAAACATACATGAGGAGGTAGGAAAAGACACTCATTGGTGTGTCTGCTGAGTCACTGTGTGTGTGTGTGTGTGTGTGTGTGTGTGTGTGTGTGTGTGTGTGTGTGTGTGTGTGTGTGTGTGTGTGTGCGCGCGCATGTGTGTGTGTGCGCGCGCGCGCGTGTTTGTTGTGTGTGTGTGCGTGCACGTGTGCGCGTGGCAATGCTGTAGTGCTGATTGCAGTTGTGTCAGTGGGATTCCTCTTGCTTCTGCTGTGTCTCCTTCTGGTCAGCTCTGCGCACATAGCTGGAAGATTTCAGAACAGCTAGTATCAACCCAGTGCAGATATAATTATGAGTACAGTCAGTGTACACTATGGTGTACGCATCCACACCTACGTATGTCTAACTTTGCTGCAGAATGAGTATTTGTTTTTAATTAATTTACTGCTGCATTCCCCCTGACTACAGTAATTGTGATGGTGCTGAGACACTTGATTCAATGTGTGTTTTCTCTATTTCTCCAAAAGTCAAGTATATCTTTTTTTACATCTACTTTGTAAATACTTGACTTTTAGCTTGATACTTTGTCCTCTATTTTTTTCTGTACGCCAAAATAGCCATATCTAGATTAGTTATTTTTGCCTAATGTCCCCCTTAGGGGTACCCGACCCCCTGTTGAAGATCCCTGCTTTATCTTGTTGGAGTTGATGGAATTTGTTTGCACCACATGCGTTTCAGAGAGGCTATCCGTTTTCATGTATCCATTCCACACTATTAAGAGTGTGCTACAATTTTCTCTGTGCCAAACTCTTTTGTTGGCGTTTTACCCGTTTGCATTTCCATCTTGGGTTTGGTGTTTTTCCATGTTAACTCTGCAGCAGCCTGACTGGGTCATTCTAAACAGAGACCATGTTTATTTACTTTATATTTGTTTTCCAACTCACACTGAGCGACAACTTGCAGTAAAAAACAGCCACACATTATTTTAATTCGTCAAAGTAGAATAGGTCCAGATGTATTGCAACAACACAATATTATCACTTTCCCAAAACATAGTTTGATTTGTAACCGGTCATTTTATAACATCCTGTACCAAACACAGCAAACTCTGGTGCAAATGCTGAATCGTTTGTTTGCTTGATTGACAGGGATGCCTACTGAAAACCCGCAGCACCTGGAGGATGGGAAGGGGGAGGGGTCAAACTCCAACAGCCAATAGCAAAGCGAAGTCTGTGGTGTCGGCCAATAGCTGAGAACTGATCTGGTAAGACCCCGCCTCTGTTGTCTTGACTAGTGTCTAGTCACTACTTAATGGAAAATTAAGTCACTAGTCAATGTCTACATACATTTTATGCACATAGGGATGTGGTGATAATGAAAACCATTACTATTTATCAAAAAATACAATAATTGTATTGCAAAAGCTCAGTGCTCAGTGCCACCCTCGATACTTACATAAACAGACATTTGAAGAGCACATTTGTTATGCTGTTATATCACTCTACTCAAATGTATTCATCCCAAAATAGCAGTTGCATTGCACTGTGAGCTTGTGAGCTCCAGTAGAAGGATGCTGGCTGCTCAAGTGGTTAGCCATAGCCGCATTTTTAGCTTTGAGCATATTTTGATTATCGCATTATCGCAATATCGTAAATGGCGAATTAATTTTGCCACAATATTATTACGTCATTTTCATATCATCCAATCTTTTATTGTCATTTACAAGGGGCATAAATTAATGGATGGATACAAAATACACAAAACTTTGCTGCTGTTGAAAGCTGTAATGTCCAGATCACATCGCATTATCAACTATTGCTGCCCCTTGTGGCGCCTGAAAGTACGACTGCAATATGCCAGTTATAGGCCTTCATCATATAAACCATAAGTTCCGTTTCAGGGTCGGTGCTGAGGAGCTTGTTGTTTATACGACCAGACAACGTTAGCATTATCTGGTACTCTCTGCATGTTGACACAAACAGTTGGATGATGCCAGCCATGCAAGGAAGGTTTACAATTGACATATGCATAGTTTTAGAGTTATTCATTGCTTAGAAATGTGAACAACACATTCGGTATACAGGGACGTTTGCAATGGTGCGTACTTCGCAGACTAGTACGGACCCTGAAGGGGGGGGTCCTCAATTTTGCATAACTCCCATAAAAAAGTTTTCATTTAGTTGGGCTAGGTGTGTGACAAATAAATAAATGACGGAATGGGAGCCGTCTCTGGGTGTCTCTGAGTCTCTAACATGGTGAGTGAATGGTTTTAGTTCCCATGCAGTTCTCTGGGCTGCTTCTACAATGCATGCTGCTAACACAGGAAATAAAAATGGCTGGAGGGGGGCGTGTGTGTGTGTGTGTGTGTGTGTGTGTGTGTGTGTGTGTGTGTGTGTGTGTGTGTGTGTGTGTGTGTGTGTGTGTGTGTGTGTGTGTGTGTGTGGCTTTCATTGTATCTTGGCTAGGTGCCCAGAGGTGATGCATTGGAGAAAGAGAGTGCTCAAGAGAGCCAGGGACAGAGAGAAAACCAGAGAGAGAGAGGGATAAACGTCGAGAGAAAATGAGAGAGCGAGGGAGAGGGAAAGAGAGAATTACTTTGAGTTTGGGCGAAATACAGTAGATGAGGAGGGAGCTTTGGGTTTTCAGGGATGTACTGTTCTGCTCTTCTGTTGTAAAAAAAATAAAAAATAAAATAAAATGCTCAGAACCATTACATGGTTATGCCATCTATGCCATCTATTCCATGGGTAGGGAAAGTTTTAATCACACACAGAAAATACCACCTCTAAACGCATAAAAAGAGTATCGCACTGTGGGCTGGTAAGGCTGTATCTAACCCATAGAAACATTTAAATGGAAAGAAAAAGAAAACATGTATTCTTTCTGAAAGGCTACTGTACCCAATAGCTATGGGAGGTTTTCATCATTGGTCATAGCTGTCTGTTTAGCTTTCACTACTTGCCACTTTCGGGCAAATGCTTTGGATGTGTCTTGAGCATCGTCTTGAGGATCTCCCTGACTGGCACTGGAAGCTATTGCCCACGCAACCCGACTATGGATAAGCGATAGATGGATGGATGGACAATTAAAACACTTAATGAAACCAGAACAATTTGTAGCAATTCTGTCCTTTCACGATAGGACAGAATTTTATATTGTTGTAGTGTTGTAGTGGTACTTTTAGAAGTGGGGGGACGCTTCTGAAAGGGGAATTCCCCCCATTTTATTATTTTTTTTCTGAGAGTGTACAAATGTGACCCAAATGGACCCTAGCGGGTCCATTTGGTTCCGTTTGTACACTCTCAGAAAAAAGGAAACTCATTAACATGGTGAAACACATCTTGATGATGTCATCAAGATGTATTTCACCATGCTAATGATTTTTTTCAGACCCAAAAATATTTTAGATGTGAGAAGTGGGGGGACGCCGTCCCCCCGCGTCCCCCATCCACTACACCCCTGACTACGCTTACGCTAAGTGTGGCTCTTGCTCCTTCTTTTTTCTTTCTCTCTCTCTGTTTCTCTCTCTTTCCACCTCTGTTTCTCTTATGACTGTCATGTGTTTTGGAGAAGTTTTCTCACAGGAAAGCACGTACGTGTCTGTGTGTGTGTGTGTGTGTGTGTGTGTGTGTGTGTGTGTGTGTGTGTGTGTGTGTGTGTGTGTGTGTGTGTGTGGGGGGGGTGTGTGTGTGTGTGTGTGTGTGTGTGTGTGTGTGTGTGTGTGTGTGTGTGTGTGCGTGTGTGCGTGTGTGCGTGCGTGCGTGCGCGTGCGTGCGTGCGTGTGCGTGTGCGTGCGCGTGTGTGTGTGTGAGAGCGAGACAGAGCGAGTGAGAGAGTCAGCTGATTTAGCTTGATTTTTCTCCATGTAAAAGACAGGGAAATGCAGTCTGGTATGAGGAGAGCCTTAATTTTAGGACATGCTTGTTTCATGTATGAAATAATTCTGTGTGGCTACTACGTTAAAGGAGAAAGCCTGCAACCCTGTCCCAACATACTGTACAGCACATGTTGGCCTTGAATTGTATTATACTGTAGATGCCCCTGTTGTTCACTTTACTCCCACAGTAAAATGCACCTAGAATGGTAGAAAAACTTCATTTTTTTTATCTCACGATTTTGTAACCCATTTTTCGTCTATTTTTCACCCAACCTGGGGAGGCAGCGGACTTGCCTCATGCTTCCTTCAATGCGTGAGGAGTCCATGCTGCCTTCTTTTCACCTGACAGAGGGGGGTTTCCCTGGTTGAATGTAGCGCAGGGAAGGAATCCGCTATTCCAACCAGTTCCTGTCCCCTCCATCAGGCACCCCGGCTGGCCAGGGGGAGGCAGATTAGATCGGTTTAGAGTTCGATAGGTTTTTGTGAGGGTACATCTACCCTAGGGGACATGGGGAGAACATGCAAGCTCCACAAAAAAGACCCTTTTGGGTACGGACACTGTTGACGCAGAGGAGGAGACACACCGCCAGCACCCACAGCGGCTTACCTAGCGCAAATCAAATCCAGGACCTTCTAGCTGTGAGGCGACAGCTCTAACCACTGTGTCTGACTTTAGTCATTCATATCATTGAGGACCTACAGTATACTGGTAGTTAAATTACTCTTGAAGAAAAGGACAAGAAATGCAATTTTCTTCTTCCCTCTGTATTCCATGCTGCATTCAGCAGAGAATCAGGACAACACATGGCACTAATTAACAGGAACTCCTGAACTCCTGGAAGTCTTTAAACACTGGCCTGTGCGTGCGTGTGTGTGTGCGTGCATGCGCGCGCGTGTGTGCGCGCGCGTGTGTCTGCCTGCTTGCGGTTTCTCCCTTGCATGTACATGTATGTGTGCGTGTGTGTGCCTGCTCTGCACTCCAACTGAAACACACACTCTAGCAGGGACATGTTGTTCTGTGTACAGTTAAGTCATTAATAGACAATGATTCAATAATTTGCCTTTTCCTTTCCTTCTGTGTTTTATGTCTTACTAGGGAACATTGTTTTGGTAACCCTCCAGCCACACGATGCCATGCCACATATTTCCCACACGTTTTCTTCATCAGGTCTTTCTGGAATAGAGGGCTACAATGGTCTGTGTTCTATGCATACCAATTAAGCCTTTTTGAATTTGAATGTGAAGAAAACTGTCAATCTCTGGGGGCAACACAAAAAGAAGAAAAGGTGCATGACTAATAGCGTTTGATTTATACGTTTAGTCAAACTAATTAGCTATATAGTCTGCGATTCAAAGTTTCGAACTCATGCATCTTAATCTAGAAGCACATTGGACACATGGCATACTGCTCTATATATCTTCCATTTATATTTTTAAAATGAACCAGTGAACTCCCTTGTATGCAACTGTTGCTCATGACTAATCACCCGTCAACATTCTCGGAATATCCAGTCTTGTTAAAGTCACTGTCTGTGGGTCTAAAACTGGAAACTGCTACCTTGACATTTAGAATTCCAGTGTCATTTTCCTTCACCAGGCATTTGTCACAATGCAGAGGAGGAACAGAATGTCTTTTCTGCATTCCTACTCCCATTACTTGCATATGTGCATCGACAGCCATCTTCATTTAGGCCAAATGGCTACTGCTATAGCGGCATTGATTTCAGTGAGAAATGCTAACAAGCCCTTTGAATGCAAGCCACATGGCAGAAAGGATAAACTTTCTCAGCACTTTGTGACGACTTAATTGACTGACGAGGAGAGCAACGCAGAAAACTATATGCAATTTGTCTGTTGGAATGAGTACAGTTATGTAATAGGTCATGTTTATATGAAGTTTAATTCTACTTATTAGACTATTACAATATTTGACTCCCATTACTTAACTCAGTGGTTTTCAACCAGTGGTCCAGGGACCACCAGCGGTCCTTCAAAGGGTTCCAGGTGGCCTCCCAGCTAAATCATGGACGGTTGGTTAACCAGATGTCACTCTTGACAGCGTAAAAATGAACCCTTTGGTTTCATGACCCTTTGGTTTCATGAAAACCACTGACCCACTGACTTAACGCAATTACAATGCACACTTCACACACATTTCCTTAATCTTTATATGTTATTATTACATTACATACTTCTGTGTAATTCAGTTCAGTGACATCACCAATTCTACCCCTGCATTTTCAACTCCAGCTCTGTGATTTTCCTTTCAACCTTCAACAACCTTCAACAATATACAGTACAGTGCGCTAGCTAAATCACTGTCTGCCTTCGTTCAAAATGTATGCCTTCGTTCACTATGATGCCTGCAGGAAACACACAACCCTCCTAGTTATTTAATACACATTGTAGCAGTCAGAGTACTTATCGTATTACGTCAACAGCAGGGTGGCAGTGGATTAGGACAGAGAGCAACCGCCTGGGAAACAGAAGGTTCCCAGTTCCAACCCGGGCATCCCTCAAAGTTACTGTCGCAGAAGTGCCCTCGGGTCAGGGGCGGATGTAACATTTGCCAATTGGGGGGGCAGGAGAAAATGGTATGGGTGCGGCTTCACCGCCCGTGTCGCTTCGCGCCACGGGCGATGAAGCCGCACCCGTACCATTTTTGGTTACAGGACTTTTATTCGGCAATTAAGCATCAATAATAACATCAGTTGTTGTTGAAGTTGCAACAGACACGCAGCATGCAGCTAAAGGTCTGACTCAGAGAGTTTTCTGTTTTCAATGATGAAATGCTGTTGGTTTAGTGGTGACACAGCTGTAGTTACGGGACGGGACGGGACTGTAGGCTATAGGTGGCCTCGTTACTACTTGCCCATTGGGCCATGGCTCTTTAGGTGATTGGTAACGTACGCGGCTCATAAGTATGAGCTCCCGGGTTCGCCTCCCGGCCGACTACACTAGTAGTGTTTCAGATCATTTTAAATACAGGCAGTTTAATTTGAAATATCTTGGGATTTTTGCAGGCCATCATGTTTGGGGGGCAGACTGGGCATTTAGGGGGGCATTGCCCCCCCCCCCCCCCCCTTGCCCATGCCTAGATCCGCCCCTGCATTGTGTGAGGCTTAAAGATACATCGCATGGATGCAACTGGGACGTATCCTCAGTGATGTATCCCAAGGTCATCGGGGTTTCGGGTCTCGCAACATCATACCCCTCACTCAGGCGACCCAGCCGGGGTTGATCAAGTCCCGACTTACGTCCCAGTAGCTACTCTCGGTCAGTCCACTAGGGAAAGACCCAAGGCCACACAATCCACCGCTCCAGAACTATTCTGCCGGTACTGGGAGGCACTATACTCTGGCACATGGAGGGACTAGGCTCTGTGGGTTGACTCCTGTCCAGACCCCTCCTACGTCTCACCAGGTCTGCTCCTGCTCTCACCAGGTTGGCACAGGACCTGAGCGTTGCACCAGACTCCCAGCACCAGACATTTCATTCAGGAGCAGTGAATCATAATGGCCCTCCTAACGGCCTCACCAAGGTTTTTGGGCTTCCTCCTCACGGAGGACACAGGCTGGGGCGCTAACCCATACTGCTCACCCGGGTGCCGTCTACATTCCGGCTGTCACCCGTCTCTCCGGTGGTCACCAAGTCTTTCCCTGGTTGTCACATAGTCTATTCCTATGAGCCACTATAAATAGAAACTAAAGGCTTAAAGATACATCGCATGGATGCAACTGGGACGTATCCTCAGTGATGTATCCCAAGGTCATCGGGGTTTCGGGTCTCGCAACATCATACCCCTCACTCAGGCGACCCAGCCGGGGTTGATCAAGTCCCGACTTACGTCCCAGTAGCTACTCTCGGTCAGTCCACTAGGGAAAGACCCAAGGCCACACAATCCACCGCTCCAGAACTATTCTGCCGGTACTGGGAGGCACTATACTCTGGCACATGGAGGGACTAGGCTCTGTGGGTTGACTCCTGTCCAGACCCCTCCTACGTCTCACCAGGTCTGCTCCTGCTCTCACCAGGTTGGCACAGGACCTGAGCGTTGCACCAGACTCCCAGCACCAGACATTTCATTCAGGAGCAGTGAATCATAATGGCCCTCCTAACGGCCTCACCAAGGTTTTTGGGCTTCCTCCTCACGGAGGACACAGGCTGGGGCGCTAACCCATACTGCTCACCCGGGTGCCGTCTACATTCCGGCTGTCACCCGTCTCTCCGGTGGTCACCAAGTCTTTCCCTGGTTGTCACATAGTCTATTCCTATGAGCCACTATAAATAGAAACTAAAGGCTTAAAGATACATCGCATGGATGCAACTGGGACGTATCCTCAGTGATGTATCCCAAGGTCATCGGGGTTTCGGGTCTCGCAACATCATACCCCTCACTCAGGCGACCCAGCCGGGGTTGATCAAGTCCCGACTTACGTCCCAGTAGCTACTCTCGGTCAGTCCACTAGGGAAAGACCCAAGGCCACACAATCCACCGCTCCAGAACTATTCTGCCGGTACTGGGAGGCACTATACTCTGGCACATGGAGGGACTAGGCTCTGTGGGTTGACTCCTGTCCAGACCCCTCCTACGTCTCACCAGGTCTGCTCCTGCTCTCACCAGGTTGGTGAAAGTCACCGAACCCCTAATTCGTCCCGGATGGTGCTTTGCATGGTAAAGGCACTACATAAACACGCCATTTAGTACAGGACCATATGACACTGGTCTGATGGCATCAGGTATGTCCACGGATAGACTGGACCTCCACTGGACCCATATTACTTAGGAGAGTAATATATTTACTTTTTGTATGACCCCTTAAAAAAAGTAATATTACTTTACTTATTACTAGGACCAAGAATAATATACAACGTATTACATATTACAATATTACTTACTTTCCCAAGCCCCAATAGAGATGTGTTGTACATCTCTATTCCTTTGTGGGTGCAAAGCAATAGAGATGTACAGCACAAGCTGTTTAGCGACAACTGCAATAATTTGTAGAGTATGTCATGTGTGCAGAATGTCGCGGTGGTGTAGGATCTACAAACTACAGTGCATCTCTGTTATTATCTGTTGACAGCTTGTAAATCTGTTCTATTTTCACATGCAACAACAAGCTCAAAAGTGATAAGTAACTAGGCATGTTTTGTCAGAGTAACATATTACCTTACACATTTTGGCAGAGTAATAGCTTTACTTTACTTTTGCTGGAAATAGTAATCATATTACAGTAATATGTAATATTTAACTGCCCAACACTGGTAGAGACACAGCTGTGATGATGGGCACGCATGCACACGTGTGTACGCGTGCATGTGTGTGCTACCCTCCTTCATTTAATTACAGAAGGGCTGAGCCTGGATGATGTACCCCCCTCCCACACACACACACACACACACCCCTAGACACACTCCCTCACCCACACCCACACACTCTGTGTTAATGAGAGACTGTCTCACACTGTTTATGACACTAGGCCTACGTGTTGGGGCCGTGCACGCACGTGCGTGCGCACACGTGCGCTTATGTTGGTGTTTGTGGATCATAAACATTACGATGATGAGGTCATTGCTACCTTCTCATTGGCTCAGCTCCAGTCATAGCCATCATTGCATCTTTTACACACAGGCTGAAAGAGTATACTGTAAGCTTTGACCGCAGCGATATGAAAGACAGAGACTCTCTCCAGCTGAATGAAGCCTACAGGCCTGTATCACACATACAGACACAGACACAGTGGCACACTCAACTCAACCACAGTGGTGGGAAGCAAGGTGTGCATTTCTTCTGAAGGGTTGTCTTCTCTGATTTCAGACGAGGATTTGCCACATTTAGAGAAAGGTCTATGGTCGCTTAAAGGGGAACTCCACCCATTTTTAACATTTTAAGGTCATTGACCTTCGAGCCGAGGTGGACATTATAAAAAGTTCCCCCATTCTCTGTTCCCAAGAAATGGAGGTCTGAAGAAAACCACTAACATGGTGAAACATCTTGATGACATCATCAAGATGTATATTCACCATGTTAATGGATTTCTTTAGACCCTTCTTTTTCTCTCAGAAAAAATGTTGAAAATGGGTAAAATTCCCCTTTAACTCTCATTGTGCCCAGTCATTGGGTGGTAGTTATTATATACTGTATACATGATTTTTAAAATATCTATAGCCATTATTATTTCTTTTTTTGACAAGCAGTTGTAGCCATTCTGCACTTAGTTTGGCCTTTATGGCCATTCCTGATGTTTGTCAATGAAATGGCCATGCTATTGCTGTGTCTGCTTTGACCAAAGCTTTAGCACAAACTGTGTGTGTGTGTGTGTGTGTGTGTGTGTGTGTGTGTGTGTGTGTGTGTGTGTGTGTGTGTGTGTGTGTGTGCGTGTGCGTGTGCGTGCACTCCCGCCAGTAGATAGAGCTTAAGCATATTATGTAAACAATCCTTTTTTACAGATTGCATTTAAAGTCTTCCATATATTCCTAACGAGGTGCATGCACACGCGTGTGTATGCGTAAGCCACATCAGCAGTGGGTGGATTTGGACGGCTGATTAGAATCGCATCTCAATCTCTATATGCAGCGATGCACATACAGTACAACACACTGGATTATATACGCTGCCTGGCCCGCCTAATCTGATCCTGAGAACACAATGTCACATATTAGATGGAATCATTTGAATGAAATATGAATTATTGATAGATGAACCCTCACTTCTGCACGTGTGTGTGGTAGGGCATTAACTAAATATTCGATTATTCGACTAGCAAACCACTATTCGACTATTAATTCACTATTTGTTATTCGCTAATAATAATTTTTAAAATATATTTTTAATATTTCTACAGCAGACATAATGGTGGTGTGCTGTGGTGTTGGGACTGATTGTTGGTTGATTGCTTATTTTTCGTGTCATACTGTAACTGAGTTACAGTAGTGTAATAAGCAGGCACTGTTTCAATAAGAAGCCCAGAATCGCACATTTTTATTGGATGAAAAACAAATATATATCACTATAGACTAGTCGAAAATTATTCGACTACCAAAGTAATCGATTTGACCACCAAAAAACATGGTTAATGCCCTATGTGTGGTAAAATGCTGTAAGGCTAACAAAAATAATTGAAACAGTCTGGTCTTCAGCAATCGTTAGCATTTAATACTAATTAACAAGTCATTCATTAAACGGCTATATGGGTAATGAGTCATTAGCTAAATAGTCTGGTCAGCTCTCTCAAACTAGTGGCCAAGATGTAAGATAAGATAAGATAAGATGTATTTGAATGCAGACAGAATGAGGTGCAGTCATACCCACCATTTAATGACTCACAGCCAAACAAGGCAGCCGTCCCCAAATAAAATGTTAACCGTGCAATGCATACAATGCATGTGTTGTAGTTGTTGTGGCAGATGAAATATGCTTGGGCAACTCTTTTCTATTTTCATACCATGATTTACGACCACTGATCCAAAATCTGATTGCCAGGGGGCAGTAGTAGAAAGAGGAGGGGTGAGTGTCAAGATTAACCATGCACAACTGTTGTAGGTTGGTTGAGATGGAGACTAGACCAGGGGTGCCCACACATTTTGAATTGAGAGCTACATTCAAAATGACCGGCTCAACCAGATCTACACATCAAAAATGTAATTATTCCATTCCAAGGTTACCTAGAAAGTGGGAGCTTTGAAATAGTGCAGATGTTGTTACTTAATGTTATTCAGTGTTTAAGAGTTTCTTGCATACGCTACTACTGACCTTTGAAAGCAAAGTATTTGGGGACAAAGTCTTTGCATACAATTACTGGGTCCAACAAACTCTATAGTATAGAGTCTGTTTGACCCAGTAGTTATATGCAGACACCACATTTACTGTACTTGAGACCGTTAGTGAGAGTTGAAAAAAAAGACCTTTAATTGGACATTCATGCCTCCGTTGTCTTTTGCAAGGGGAGTTACATCACAGCCCGGGACTCTGTGTAATCAATGCCACCACAACAACTTTATTGTTGAAGAAAAATGCAACCTCTTGCAACCTCCATTTTAAATTTTCCTTTCAGACCAATGTGCTTTGACTGTAGCTTGTACTGTTTGCATTTTGTATTGGCTAATAAAATAAACAATCAATCAATCATCCAAATTGTAGATCATGGAAAGGAGAGGCTTGTTATCCTCCTCCACCTAAACTTGTAGATCAGAGGTTTTTTGGCAAGGATTGGATGCAGTTTCAGTATGACAGAAGGTTTGTTCTCCATCACATTCTGCTGCTCTTATCATGCTTGCAACTAAGTTTTACCTGAGCAGGGTGATCAGTACTGGTGAATGTATGTACGTTGTATTCTGCAAATATAATGTGCTTTGCTGGTCTCAGGCTGTAATATTGCTTTTCAGAAAAAGAAAAAAGAAAAAAAAAGATTAAAGATTTTTGGCACCCGCTGATTACAATACCATACAGGTAGTGAACAAAGTGCATCATATGCACACACAAACATAGTTGTAATTTTGTCCATAATAATCCCATCGTTATAGAAGGAAAATCATCCAATTGACATGTAGGCTCAGGCTGCTACTAAGCGCTGTACTCCTGGGGTTATGTAACTATCATTATATCAAGTGGCCAGTATGGCGGTCTGTTTAAGCGGCATATTCAGTTATTCTTCCTGTCACACCGATATCATCGCTGTAGGAGTGTCTCTGCTTTACCTGTAGGCAATACGCTGTGTGTGTGTGTGTGTGTGTGTGTGTGTGTGTGTGTGTGTGTGTGTGTGTGTGTGTGTGTGTGTGTGTGTGTGTGTGTGTGTGTGTGTGTGAGTGATATATAAACCCTTGTGAATCTGCTGTAGCTTCCCGGTTGTGTTTCCCCCTGAGGGAGGTTAAAGGTTTGTGTGTGATGATACATATCTGAGTGGCTTCACCAGGCCGACGTTTCCCTGCTCTCATCTATGAATTATGCCGTGAGATATGCAGCAGCAGCCTGAACACCAAGGTCAAACGTCATTTTCACACCTTAAAATCAACAACTAAAACAATAGTTCTGCTGTATACCCTTCGCACGCACGCACGCACGCACGCACGCACACACACACACACACACACACACACACACACACACACACACACACACACACACACACACACACACACACACACACACACACACACACACAAATAAAACGGAGTAGGCTCATATCGATTACTAAACAACGCACTGCACAGTTAGTGCATAGATTTCAGCTACTGTGACCTAATTTATTGGACTACTTAAATACAATCGGTTACATCGAGCAACACAGTGGTGCAACAAAGTGCTTGCTCATTTTAATGAGGTAAGTGTGCCTGCTTGCTGAACCATGACGACTGGATTCTTGGCCTAATTGCTGGGCATGGCAGAATGACGATTATCCTTAATTCAGTTTGTTCGTAAACCCCAATATAGAGCAGCAGAGTTTCAGCTTTTGAGTAAGCCTCAATATGGATAATTATCCCCCGGGGTTTCGAAACCAGGATGAAACTTTAAACTGATTTGATAATCTTTGTATTGGGGCTTCCTCAAAAAGATGGAACTCTGGGGAGTAACTCATTTCATTCATTTCTCAAAATATGTTGAGGAAGCATCACATATTTCATATTTGCATTCTGTGTGGATCTACTCAGGATACAAAGAATTTGAATTCAAGCTAATTAGTTGCATGAAATAAACACGCATGGTGTGTTAAGACTTAAGACTTAAGACCTTAAGCCTCAATTCAACTATCATTCTTCTGAATTTCAGCGTTTGAGTAGGCTTCAGTAGAAATATCATCCTCTAGAGTTTCAGCTTGTGAGTATTAAGTCTCAATAAAAAACATCGTCCTCCAGACTTTCAGCTGTAAAAGCCTCTTGCAGGAAAAAAAACATTGCTTGAGTTATTGAGACAGAACAGCGAAGAAAGACAGGAACCTGAGGGCAGAGAGGAGAGATGACTTACAACAGATCCTCAGATGGAATTAAAGCCTGTTGTAGCCGTACAGTCTGATAAATAACTGGTGGAAGCATGCGGGAGCCCCCTACACACGGTACTACATTTTAATTAAAACTACATTCCGATTGTTAACCCAAATTAGGTCATTTAGCTGCTGTTGTTGTCTCTAGACCTGAGGGGTGGGAAAGCAGTGATTAATCTAGCAGCAAAGCAAAAAAACAACAACCCCCTCGCCCTTGCAGAGCCTGTTTGAGTAGAAAATGGATGGAATGATTGCACTGACAAACAGGGAACAACAAAAACAAAAAAAAACAACAACAACAAACATGACGAAACAATCTCTGTAGGTTCTAGAGAAATTATACAATGAGACTATAATTGAGATTTTTTTCTAGGTGTATAAAGGATGATGGATCTTTTAGGAATGATGTTGTGGCAGGGGGGCTGGAACTTTTCCAGGGAAGCAAAACGCAGCACCTACTGAATCTGCCCACCACAGGAGACACACTAACATTTTCTATTAACAGATTACAGGATGGGTCCAGTTCAAGGAGAGTACAGGTTAACATAAAAACTGTGAAGAGGATAAATGAAGAAAAAAGCACTATCCTCCATTTCCAATTCATAATAAAACATAAAGACAAGACAGTAACGACAGGTAGCCCTACTGTATTTAAATGAGGGAGGGTGGAACACACATGCACACACACATGCACGTGGCCATCACAGCTGAGCCACTACATATCCGATGTCTGTCCGTCCTACCAGTCTGTGGCCATGATATGGAGGTTTCTACCTGCCAGGTATTGACAAAGTACCATGAATCCGCACATTTAAAAAACCCTAATGGTAAACATGGCATAGACTCACCTTTAGAATCCTGTAAAATATTTGAGAACTGAATATATACTAAAATAATTTTCAAGAGTCCACACAATTAGAAAATGGAGAATAATTGTTATTTTAACGTACGTTTTGCCAGTTGTGGACAAAAACATGAAAGTTATTTGCTTTGGGTGCAAGAAACTAAATTCAATCACAAACGTCAGTTGTAGCATATACAAGAAAACCCCCCTCCATTTTTCATTATAAGTGCATATTTTTAATTACTATAACAGGAAGTAACACCATGACCATTGTTTCAAAGTCAAACTTTCTTGGGGGCCTTGAAATGTTTTTTTTTTTTTTTTTTTATGTGTAGATCTTGTTGAGCCGGTCATTTTGAAAGTAGCTTCTCAAGTCAATAAAGTGTGGGCACCCCTGTTTTACATAATTCACCAATACAAACATGGCTTGTTTGATTAGAAAGTCTACCTTCCACGTTGGAAGCACAATGAGCCCCCCATCACCCAAATAAGATGAGATGAGAGGAGATTCATAGACCGATGTCTATGAAGGCTTCTTTTGGCAGTAGAGGCGCACAAAGCCTATTGTTGCTATTGTTTTTGTTTTTTTTGTGGGAAAACAAGCTCTTTATGGCCAAAAAGTGCATTTTAGTGTGTCCACATAGGAAAGTTGACGTGACTAAAGCGTACTTTCCTTTGGTGTTTGTATTGGTGAGTATGTAAAACAGTAAAGCTTTCAAATTATGTCTTCAACCATAAGCCAAGAGACTTGTCTGTTTTCTTTTCTTTCACTATTCATTTATTTTCTTTCGCTTTCAGTCGCTCTGTCTCTTCTGTGTCAGTTCAATAAGCTTCATGGGCATAATGAATAATTAATTCCTAAAATGCAATAAGTATTCTGTCAGTCTCGTCTTTATTGCATAGTTTATTCATGAGTCAAAAATGTTTGTGGAGTTTTCTGTAAAATGTTATATTGCTTTACATCCATAAGTATAATAATAATAATAATAATAATAAACAGTGAAGACATTCAGCCAAGTTACTTTTCAATCGGAGGTTAGAGGAATAAATCGAATGGTAGAGTACAATGAAAATCTATCTATTAATCCACATCCCTCGACACCCTAAACCCTACTACACTAAATCAAGCTCACATACACAATAGCATTATTTATTTGCTGCAGTAACAAAGTACAAACACAGCTGCTTAGTTGTGTGGTTTGTTGTGTGAACCACTCCTCACCACAATGTGTCAATTTTTGACACTTTTTTTGTGTTCATTTGTGCATCCATGATTTCTGATCTCCTTGTGCACTGGTGCTGCTGCAGACATCTTTCAGTGATTTTATAATTCATAGTCACCACGGTCCACCACTATCAGTGTCAAGGCTCCAAATGGTGACTCAGCATTCTCAGGCTCAACTGTGAAAGCCTGCACTCGATTCAACCTGGGGGTGGGGGGTCCTTATCTAGAGCTTCTAATGGGCTTCTCTGTCGTCCTTGAATGAGTCATGTGTCAAAACCTGCTTATATTTACATTAAATTAATGTTTTAATACAAATACATTATCCTACACTAAAACACTAAAAGTGACCTAAGCCAATTTGTATTCTTTATCTTGTGTCTGTGAGTTCAGGCCGTGAGCATTAAATGCTCACGCATGCATGCACACAGTACACACGCGTACACACAAACAAACAGATTTTGTTTGTTTGTGTGTATGCGTGTGTGTGCATGCATGCATGCGTGCGTGTTTGTTTGTTGATATGTGTGCATGCGTATGCACACTGTCACAGCCCCCAGCTGTTTCTCCCACTGTTGCTAAGTGCGTGATGTCATCGCGAAGCTCTAATCCAATTGGTTTGGTTGTGTCTTCTTCGTTTTGGTTTTCTCCAGGCCCGGCCGTCTGGCTGAAGGGAGAGACAGAGGGGGGAGGAGGGCAGACATTTCCCATCATCCTTTGCTGCTGTGTCGGCCCTGTGGAGGCACTGATCCGCACCGCTGAGCCGAAGTGCGATCATCACTCTCTCTCCTCTCCCTCTCCTTTCTCCCTCTTTCCCCTAATCTCTCTCCTGCACTCGTTTCTTATTACTTGGATATTATTTCCTTTCCGCGGGTCCGAACTGTCCCCTTCAGCACGTCCCACCACCTCACGTCTTTTAGCTAACAGACCAGTAAAGGCCAAAGCTTGGCCTTGTTTGGTTAATAAAAAGACGAGACAACGTAAACGAGTTTCAGTTTGAAGCCTGTCATATGCATTGACGCGGCACGTAATAGCACAGTAGTATTTCTTACGAGCACGTATTTTCAAGTATTGCTTGCTAGCTTTGCTATTTAGTGCAGTACTTACTCGCGGTCCCATACCACATTAGCACGAGACATTCATTCATCCGACGAGTGCACAGTAGTCTCCGCTGTTACCAAGGGTGTGTCTGAGCTGCAAGGTGATGCTTATTTTTACACACGGACACTGTCGCGGAGCAGGCTACACACACACACACACACACACACACACACACACACACACACACACACACACACACACACACACACACACAGTCCAGGGCCTTCGTGCTAGTAGCATAGAGTAGTACAGGGGGTGTGTGCTCGGTGTCCGTGACAGACACTTAAACCCTCTCTGGTTCCAGCTGTCTGGGTCCCTCCTCCCCACAAGCACAGCCATGTGGAGCGCAGGAGGGCTGGGCTCCTCGTAAGCAGACACCCCCCCTCCCCCCACCCCTCCCTGCTCTCCTCCACCACCCTCCTCTCTCCACCTCTCTCCCCCCACCTTTTTCTGTCTTCATGTTTTGGGGGTCTCCCGGCGCCCCCGCCCTCCTCCTCCGTCGAGCCCCCCGCTGCCACCACGGCCGCCCCCCCCAGCCGCCTCGCCGCTGCCATGCCGACGGAGACGCTGACACAGGCTCCAGCAGCAGCCCTGGCAGATAGCAAGGCCCCGGTGCCGGCCGCGCCCTTCAGCTCCGCCGTGCCGCTCCGCATCCTCAACAAGGGCCCCGAGTACTTCAGGAGACAGGTGGGCACTGCGGGCGCGGCCCCCTGGGTGCGTGTGTACAGTATATATATTTATATATACGTGGTGGAACAGCGTTGTCCTTGTTGATGTTGTTGTTGTTGTTTTTTAGGGATGCACTAATATGGGATTTCTTGGCCGATACCAATGTTTAAAATAACAATCCTCTATATCAGTATCAGGGGTTTTCAACCTTTTTGACACCAGGAACCACCATTTATTCAGAATTTCAGCCACGGACCACCATTTGATGACATTTTAGCCGCACTGACCCCAAAACTAAAGATTTATTTTGCGTTTCTCCACAATTCCAGGCTGGATTTGGGAAACAAAACAGTAAAACATACAGATCAAAATGACCATTAATTTTCTACATTCTCTAGTTGTGTGGACTTGGGCTAATTCACATGATGAATATTTTAACTCTTGATTCACTAGTAAGAGACCACACCAACTTGTTCAGGTTTGAGAGTATTTATTGTGCGAATGAAATGTACGCGTATGAGGAGACCGAGGAGGGCGAGACTTTGGGTGGGGGCGGAGTCTCGGAGCCTGACGACCGCCGTGCTCAGCCGGGAGCCTACGGTTGCGATGACCGCCGTGCTCGGCCCGGGAGCGTTCGATCGCTTCGGCTCAGACGATGCCCCCCTCGAGACTCCTAGGAGAAAAGAGAACGAACGTTAGTCGGGAAGGCTGAGGAAGATGGGGGATAGATGGGGAGGAGGGAGGGGGATTTTGACGGCGTGAAGCAGTAACGAACGGGAGTTGACAGCGCGAAGCAGTATCAAACAGGTAAGAGAGAGAGGAGGTGTATTTAAGCTGTGGGAAAGTTAACGTGATTGGTTGGACATGATCGGGAGATGGGGAACGGGAGAGATTGGCTGAACGTGGTCATGAGATTAGAGTGACGGTGTGAATGGGTTGAACAGTGGGTGGTCTCTTCTCCTGAACCTACGTTTAACACAACTTCATAAGTTTCATGTTTACGCTCTCAAAGAGTTACATCTGGTTAACCAATGTTCCATCATTTAGCCTGGGGACCACCTGGAATCCTCCGGACCACCTGTTGAAAATCCCTGTTCTGTATGTACATACTATGTTGTATAAGAAATTGATGTTCAGAATCTATGGCTTAGTAGGCTGCCAATATCCAACACACCAATATACCCAATGCAAAATGTATGCTTATTAACAACACATACAGCATGTATTAGCCAGTACTGGTATTGACTGATGGCGGCAAATATTGGCTAATACCATCGGTGCATCCCTAGTTTCTTTTTCATATTGTTGTTGTTGTTCAGAACCTTCATGTTGTATCTTCTATTTTTTGCTTTGGTTCATTTTGGTTTTGTACATATGAGGTTTCCATCCAAGGGAGGCAGTATATTGTCCAACATATCGGTTGGGTTTAGGCATCACCCCCTGTGAGGTTAGGACTTATGGTTGGGCATCGGTCCGATGGTTAGGTTTGTGTGAATCGGACCACTGACATATCGGCCAAAATGCACCCCCTATCTGACATCGCAATATAAATACATTTGGCTGTTGAGTACACTAAAATACTGTAAGTGCTACAATTGTAATCTCTGACTCTCTGAACTATATACTATTTTATTAACAATTAAGATTGAGCACCTCTGTTTTACAACTGAAAGAAACGCTTCCCATAGAAGTGTATTTACAACGTAATTTTGTGATTAGAGGTGGAATGTCAATATGAAGGAATAATCCAAGATCTTATTCTTCACATCCCAATTCCCCACATATTTTGTTCTTTATTGAGACCCCCCTTCAAAACAACATGGTACATCTCACAGGGATATTCCTAATAAAGAATTTCAAATATTGAATCATATTGCTCATACATGTACTGTACATGCTGTACATATTTTTGTATTCAGTGTAGGGCCTAGATTTTCGTCATTGCTAAACCCCTTATTCCTTAACTCCTTTGCCTTTTTAAACTATTTTAAAAAAAAAAAAAACATTTTTAATAGTTCAAATGACCAGTCTACATGCTCACAACATGTCAATAGATTGGCATATTGAACTATTCCCAAAAGTTTTTTAAGAAAATAGTAAAAAAGGGATAAGGGGTTTAGCATGTAACGGAAATGGAGCCCTAGGTAAGGAGCCTGCGTAAGACTAAATGATGAGATTTTGATATTTAGTTGAATATGACTGGACTAAACAATTTCAGATGACTAGATATGACTACACCTAAACTGTGTTATTAGAAAGATTAAGACTAAATCTGAATTTAACACTGATTGTATTGTGCTATAGGTTGAACCCAACCCAAAGCGCCTCAGTGCAGTGGAGAGACTGGAAGCCGACAAGGCCAAGTATGTCAAGAGCCAGGAGGTTATCAATGCCAAACAGGAGCCTATCAAGCCACCTGTCCTGGCCAAGCCCCCTGCCCTCCTTGCTAAGAGGGGCTCTGGGATTGGAGGTGGAGGAGGAGGAGGAAATGGAGGTGGGACGTCGTTCAAAGCGTCCAACAATAACGCAAAGTCGGACTCGTGCGCCACGACAAGTGGTGCTGGCAGCAAGCGAGAGAACCTAAATCTGGAGATCCTGAAAAACCTCCTTAATTCCTCCTCCCCCTCAGGGGCGGGGTCTGACGGGCTGGGGGGCGGCGCCAAGAGCGCCGTGCTGATGAGGTCATCAGGAGGCGGGGCCAGGAGCTGGACACCATCACGGTAATGATTTGGGGTGACAGTTAATTAATTGGGGTGAAAGTGTTAACATTATTACAGCACTCCTTCTTTGAGGACACATTTAGTGATGGGATTTTGAGTCAGATAACAAAATGATAGAAATACTTTAATTACTACTGGCATTTTGTTATCTGACTCAAAATGTGTGGCCTAACATGATCATCATGGACTATTATGTGAGTGTACACTAGAGAAAGTGTTATGTGGTCACACCCCACCAGTTCATTAGGTTTGCTTTGTTTTTACCTCAGCACCAACCCACCTGACCTTAAGGGTTAGGTTAGGGGGAATGGGACTCAATGGCTTTCAGCTTTCAGAAAGAAACTGAAAATAAACAGGGAAGTAATATTTGAATATTACAACTGCACCGGGGACTAATGCTCCATAGATAGATACAAAACAGAAAAAGTACAAATCACGCTGTCTCCTCAAAAGTTTGTTTTTCTGTCCCGCCAGGATGCCATTGACCTACAGATCCACCATGACGCTCAACGAGCCTCCGCTAGAAGCCCCCAGCCCGAGCACCTCCCACTCACTGCGCTCTTTCTCCCACTCGCTCAAAGTCCTGCCCATCAACAGTGCGGGGGGTCGCCGCAGCCCCCTGCTGGGCTGTAACCTCAACCTGAGCAGGAGAGTGCTGGACGAGAGAGGAGGAGGAGGAGGTGTGGAGGGTGGAGGAGGAGGAGGCAGGGAGCGCTCCCTCTCTCCTCTGCCCCCGCTCCTCACCTCGCACTCGTCCTCCGACCTCCTGCGGCTCTGCAACGGCAAGCCTCTCCGGGTTGCCCGCTCCAGCAGCTCCTCCGCGCCTCCCCTTCCCCCGAAGCCCAACCCTGCCACCCTGCCCCCTCCTCCCCTGTCCCTGTCGCTGCCCGCCGCGCGCCCGCCCCCGTCGCCCTGCGACAACGACACCCCTCAGTCGCTGCCCTGCGAGCGCACCGGCGGCGACGACCCCAACCTGGAGCTGGAGCTGGGCTCGTCGGTGGCGCGGCGGCCCTCCCTGCACCGCTCCAAGTCGGACCTGTCGGACCGGTACGCGCGGGCGGGCGCCGACGTGGAGCGCTTCTTCAACTACTGCGGGCTGGACCCCGAGGAGCTGGAGGCGGTCGGCCCCGAGAGCTTCGCGCGGGCCAACTCGGACATCGTCAGCCTCAACTTCCGCTCGGCCTCCATGATCTCGTCGGACTGCGACCGGTCGGACCGGCGGTCGTCCAACGAGGGCCTGTCGGACGGGGACGAGGGTGACGATGAGGAGGAGGAGGCCGGGGAGCGCGTGCCCTACGGCATCTCGGCCGTGGAGCGCAACGCCCGGGTCATCAAGTGGCTGTACAGCATCAAGCAGGCCAGGGAGACGCAGAAGGTCTCCCACGTGTAAAGGGTTTGGCAAGTCCAGTGGACCGGAAAAATAACTGCTGGAAAGGTTTCTATGCTTGAACGGCTGGTCGGACAGACAGGCAAACAGACGAAGAAGGCTTGAGACTAAAAGTGGACAGAGGGATTGGATGAAAAAGTCTCTTATTTGTTGGGAACAAACAGGGAGACGCGGGTATTGCATTGTCTTGGATACTGTACAGCAGGACAGACCAGAAACTTCCCACGTTTAGACAGTCGGAGAGATAGGAAGACACAAGCATGTCTACCGCCCTAACTGTCAAGCGGACGGAAAGATTGTATATCGTTTACTTCAAATAATGATGGACACATGGAAAAGCATGTTTCTAAGCAGACCTGAGGACATCCCTGTATCTAGAGCCTAAACTGGATGGACAGTCATACACAGTCATGAAAAACACTTTTCTTTTGTTTCACTTTTCTTCTTTCTTTTTTTTATTTTTATTTTTTAAAGAACAAATGGACAAACAAATGGACTCCCATTATTTGAGATAGACAAATACAAGATTTTGGGACTTAAGTGCAAAGCCCAACTAGCATCCCATTCAACACAAAATTGGACAGTATGATCCCACAAAAGCTCTTACTCTATCGACACATTTGAACAACAAAGAACAAGATGCATTTCACTGCAGTGAGTTGCTTTTTACAAGGTGAACAAGGCAATGTGTCATTTTAAATGGCCTGCCACTCATGCACAAGTTGACACCAAGCGCAGCCCGTTTTGTCAAAACACACAATTCTCTTTGGACAATCAGCAATGTTGGCACACTGAGTGACTTTTAAGGAACATGGCTGTATGAACAGAAAATCAGATTCTAGAATGAATATATATAGTTGCTATTAATGTACAGTATGTTACATTAATAGGGCTGGGGGGCAGGTTGATGAGGTACCTGGACGTGCAAATGGCGATGGCCACTATCAGCCAGAATCTGCAAATGCTTTAGCCAGGCACTGGTTTGGGTTGACAGAGGAAGGAGAAGGGGACATTGTTATGGTGTTCTGTCTGCATCACCCTGACGCACACATGCTCAGTGCTCAGGCACTCATGCTCAGCTGCTCCTAAACACATGCCTATTGCATAGTCACTTGTCACTTGTTGACTCAGTGTCTCCTCTGCACATTACAGCAGTTCTGTAGCCGAGAGTCCAACATTGTAGGGCCATGTTTAGAAACTTAAACAGACATGAGGACGTTGAAACATTTTAGAGGCATTGTGTTTGAGATACATACTGTATATTGCTTTCAAAAGAGATTAGGATTATCAACCATCATGGGCTCCATAGAATTGTTTCCCCTGAGACATTTTGTGAAAAGGATTCTTAGTATTTGTACCATGTGATTCTAACAGTATTGTCAATGATACCAGAGTGAAAGATCTCTTAGGCAGCCATCAGCAAAGCCCTAAGCATTTGCAACTCGATATATCTTCAATTCAAAGTTATGAGAAGTTGAACAGGTATGGCCTGTTTCATTGATAGTGGATTCTATGTCCTACATACAGACATAATAACCTTGGAGGATATAGTCTTTGCTGACATTTCCCATCCAGATTTGAGCCGCATTTGTTTGTCTGTGTGTCATGGTCTTTATGGTTTCCAAAACAGTGTTTTTCAACAAATAGTAGGTCATTCCAAATGACACCTTGACAGGCACCAATTCAGGAACATCATTGTTGCCTGGTGGATTTGGTTGTAGTTCCGTAGAGGTGGTCAAATGTGAATCAAAATACTGACAAGAACGCACAAAAAACCCTCTCTCACAGTTTGTTTTGTTTCCCTGGCTAGTACCAGCAGCAAGTTGAAGAACACTATTTTTTTTTTCCCAAGAAGGGACAGTCTTGTTGGTTCCCTCTGATTTACATTTATCCATCTGTTTTCCCTATTTGTGTCTATGGGTGTCTCCATTTCCCAATTGGCCAGGCAGTACCTGGTTTGTTGATGCCCAACTATTTTATTTCCTTTCACATATGATTTGAAAGCAAGTCGACGTTAAACCGTTGAAGTAGTCAGAATTAGGCTTGTGCAGCATGACGGCACCCACCGTCGAATAACTCTTCCTCTGCTGGTCTCCTTCCTCTGTCTGTACAAGGTGATGACATATCTCAAGGCCTGAAGCCATATCTTAGTGTGAATGCAGCGCCTCAGTCATGCATCCACCAAGTGTCCATGTGTCCGTCTGTTCTGTGCTTTAGCTCTTCTCTCGTCTCTAGTCCCGCTTGGCTTCTGTGTGTGTCACAGCAAAAAAAAAAGAAGAAGAAAAAAAACACGACCGGGCTCAGGTCGCTTTCGGTTTAGACAAGTCAAAAAATAACAGAGAAAATGTTTTTTTTTTTTTTTTTCATGCTATCAAGAGAGCATTCTTTGATTCATTTCGACAGATGTCCTCGTGGCATATTTGCTGTTTGAATGAGCCCTTGTGGAAACCCCACCCTTTGGGGTGGGGTTTGTTCACTGTCCAATACCAATCCACATACTTTAGCAACTGTTGCTATCCAGGTCAAGCTTTCCTGGTCAAGCTCTCTCCTTCTAATGTGCCTATTGGACAAGGCCGGATTGGGGAGGGACTTAGCGAAGGGCTCATTGAACGTGAATTGAACTTGGACTTCTAAACCTTGACCCCCCACCCACAGGCTGTAGTAGCATGGTACAGTCCCCCACCCACCCGACACAAAGTAAAGACATACAGTACCTTCTGGTATCATGGAGTAGCTGATTTGGGTACAGCCCTGCTCTCATGTCAGGGAGACCCCCACTGCTTCACTCTCTCATCATTAATGGTGATGTCTTTCCAGCTGCGTCTTCATCATGCTTGGCTTTTCTACATGTTTTCATTTTATTCTTTGAGGGCAGATGAGTTACTCTGTGGTACTTTGTTTTATTTCAACTGTGTAAATGCTGTAAGAAGAAATGTATATATATTATATGTGTGATTTTTGAAAACAAAGTGTTTGGTTTTTATTTTATTTTTTCTTCATCGGAAGGTTTACGTGTTTCAAAAGTATGAGCTAAAAAACAACCTTGTTTTTTTCTGCCTCTGAACAAATCCCAGGGCAGAATTGTTCAGAGGAACTTTCGTGTTGACTGTGGAAACTGTTACAATTTGCTCGATTAAAAAACGTATTCATGTTTGTTTTCTTTCTTTACTTTTGTTTTTGCATTCTTTCAATAAATGGCTTGTTTTGCCATCTTTTGCCAACAAAGTCTTGACATTATTTGCATTGATCTACATCAAAGTTTAAGGTCAGTGAACGATAAAAAATCGACTTAAAAGTTAGTGTAAAACAGTACAGGAAAAATTATATATATTATATATTATTATATATATATTATATCCATTATCGGCTACTACTGTTATTTGCTTTAGTTTAAGCTAATGAATCCATAGGTCCATAAAAAACAATCCAAATGTATATGTTAGACAGGCATTTGTGACAATCATAAATAAAGATTTTCAAGCCAAAGTTTTCTAAGGCTAGAAGAGTATCCAGTGCAACTTTTGACAGGGTTATTTAAGCTGATGATGATGCTATTCACAGACTCATCCAAGCAACATGAATCTATGCATTAAGTTCCAGAGAACAGTATTGACTCAAAACAAACTACTGTAGCCACAAAACAAACTATTCTGCAGTCACTTTAGTTCCGATTTTTCTATCGTCTTTTATTCAGGAACTTTGACTAATTCCCATTCTAGGAAATGAACATGACTTGGCACACAGGGCAAGTCATATTGTGGGGCAGCAGCATTTACAGTATGACTAAGCACTAAAGACACGGACACCCAGGGGCGGATCTAGGCATGGTCATGGGGGGGGGGGGGGATTGCCCCCTAAATACCCAGTCTGCCCCCCCAAACACGATGCCATGCAAAACAACCCAAGATATTTCAAATTAAAGTGCTTATATTTAAAATGATGTGAAACACTACTACTGCTACTAACTAACTACAGCTGTGTCACCACTAAACCAACAGCATTTCATCATTAAAAACAGAAAACTCTCTGAGTCAGAACTTTAGCTTTATGCATGCTGCGTGTCTGTTGCAACTTCAACAACAACTGATGTTATTATTGATGCTTTACTTGACTAATAAAAGTCCTGTAACCGAAAATGGCGAAGCCGCCCCCATACCATTTTCTCTTGCCTCTCCAACATGTTCTCTTGCCCCCCCCCCCCCCCCCCCCCAAATGAGACATGTTACATCCGCCCCTGCGGACACCACATCTAAAGTTGAACAAAATCCATAACAAATTAGTTGTGTGGGCTGTGCTGTCAGCTTGCAAAGATTCACCTATTATATTGTGTGTGCGCCATGCAATCACAGGGACTCAGCTCAGGGAGAAGGCTAGAGAAGGAGCCCAAGGGGGTCTGGTGTACAGTACACAGCCCCTTACTTGCCCTTATCATGTAATGGAGCAGGTCATAACCGGTCATCTGGAAATATAAGATGAACATCATAAACCCAGAGTATAGGCTAAAACACGACAGCATGGCTGCTGATAAGGAAAGGGGACCAGTCATCCATAAAGATCATTATTTGCTAAGCTCTCCTCAAATTAGCTGTCAAAGAATCACCACCAGGCATACAGCAGTGCAAGCATGCTGTGTGTGTGTGTGTGTGTGTGTGTGTGTGTGTGTGTGTGTGTCAGTGTGTGTGTGTGTGTGTGTGTGTGTGTGTGTGTGTGTGTGTGTGTGTGTGTGCGCGCGTGGGCGCGTGCGTGCGTGCGTGCGTGTGTGTGTGGACTAAGGGGAATATATATTTTTCTTTCAGAAGCCAAGAAGGCAGATGGACCATGATCTGCTATTATATACCATGTTACCATCTTGTCACCTGATAGAAATCTATTCTCTGCTAAAGATACTTAAAAAAACACTGGCCATTATCCATAAAATGTATTGAAATTGAAACAAAACGCTTTGGTTGAACTTCAACTTATGGAATGTGTACTAGACCTTACTCCTGCGTCCTGCATAATGCCTATAAACTCTGCTTTAAGATCCATATGGCTCTGATAATGTCAGAGCCTGTTGCCTCGAAAACGCCCACAACTACTGTATTTGCTTCCATCTAGTGGATCCTGGGGGATACAGCAGCATACAACGGGTTTTGGTACCAGGCATGTATGTGCCTAGTGTTTATGCTGTTACGTTACGTTTTTTATTTTATTTTTTAAATGATTATACATTTATTATACATTTTACTATAAGAACAATATAAAAACAAGATGGTTTGCTTATCAATAAAACAAAAACAGCTGTGACTTGTCACCCAGCCCAGGAGTATATTGAAGAAGGAGAACACGTGTACTTGGGCACTGGCTGGGAAGCGACCAAGCAGGTAGTGCGATATTGAGGGGCAGAAAACCAGCCTGGTCACGTGGACCATGTACTCTCGGCGCAT
>CM076976.1:39005876-39070876 GCA_039105355.1 Benthosema pterotum
AATGCTCGCGCGAGCGCATACTCCAATGGATTCCCTAACTTCCGGTTGTCCCCATTCGTTGTACCCATTCAAAATAAGTAGGTAAGTGTAGAATAGACGTATACTCTATGGCTCTGCGTGCCCTCTCCCTCTTCAACACTCCTCGGTGAGGTTGTTGTCACTCGTCACAAGTAACCCGGAAAAGAAACAGATTTGCGTGTCAACGAATGTATTCAGACCTTTTTCAGCGTTTGACTGTACCTTGTACAGGTTTAATTTATGTCAGACTGCACTCTGTAGCCGGTTACTTTTCTGCCAATAAAATATTATTAGAACAATCACGGTAAGCACGGTAAGTACCACCACGTACACTGCATGTATTGAAATATATTTTGATATGTGGCGGTTCGGTCACGTTTCCATCCAGTCCCACACTGTAAAGTCATGCAGTGGCAAACGTAGAGTGATGTTTGTTGTGGTCTTGTACAGTAGTCCCGAAACATGACTATCATTGTCATGTCATACACGCAGCATGTGATGATGTGAAGTTGTTGAACCACCATGCCTTTGGACTCTTGTAGCGAGGTGTTTACAAACACTTCTCTACAAGAGTCCACTCCAAATCTTGGGCTATGAGAGTGTTAGCCCTGGCATGTCTCTGTATTCCGCCACGAATGGCTTCATATCAGTGCCATGGATTAGGCTCTATCGTATGCTGTTACAGGGAAACGTCGGCGCTCTTTAGTGGTCATTTACCCTTGTTTGTGCTCACCCATTAAATAATTCCAAAGACGTGGGGTGCGATATAGTCCTCCAGTTTCATATCCATGTGAAAGTTGTGGCACAAAACGCCTATTTAGTCAAATATCTCCACTTTTCACGAGAGGCACACAGACATCTCTCCCTTCGGGCAAAAGGGATCATAATAATACCAGCTTGGAATTATTTAATGGGTGAGTAGCCTACACAGGGAATGATTAGCACGCAAAGTGCGCCCACATTTAAATGTTACCACAAGTGAATGCAACGGAAGCAGGGCTATGAGAGTGTAAACATGAAACATGGTTTCAGCTCTCAGAGTGTAAAAAAAAGTTAGATCTGGTTAACCAACTTTCCATCATTTAGCTGGGGACCACCTGGAACTCTCAAGGACCACTGGTTGAAAACCACTGCTGTATGACAATGAATCAGTAGGCTACTCTGGTAGCAGCTGGTTCACAAATTAACATGACACTGGTGATCGGCACACAGACCCAACTCCATAAAATGAACGATAAGACTTTTGCAAATTATATTTATTCATAGACAGTCTATTGCAATCTCACTATATTGGCTTGCTTTCTGCCTCCTGTCAGTCATGTCATCATCAGAGATGACCAACAGCAGTGTTCTGGATGAGGAGTTGTTCCTGCAGTGCTGCCAGCTCTTCCTGCAGATCTCTGACATTCTGGGAGACGGCTGGGCGTGGGAACAAGTGGAGGTGAGCATTCTGACGGTCTGGGGCCCTTGGACCCAGGGCCAGGATCTAGGCATGGGCATGGGAGGGCAATGCCCCCCTAAATGCCCTGACTGCCCCACCAAACTAGCCTGATTATCAGTCTGGAGTTCAGCTTCCTGAAGCAAGAGACTTGGTTTGAACCAGCGCCAGATGGCGCTGTTCTACACCAGGTCGATGGGTCTGAACCAGGCTACCACTAAACATGATGGCATGCAAAACAACCCAAATTTCAAAGCTATTTCCAATTAAAGTGCTTATAATTAAAATTAGAATTTCAGCATTTCATCATTCAAAACAGAAAACTCTCTGAGTCAGACCTCTAGCTTTATGCATGCGGCATGCCTGATGCAACTTCAACAACTGATGTTGATATTGATGCTTACTTGGCTAATATAAGTTATGTAACCGAAAATGGTATGGGTGTGACTTCAACTGGTTCTCAGTTAGCCTGATTGTCAGACTCTGAGCCATGGCTCAAGAGTCTGACATTGGCCCCATTGTAACCGATTTACAAGGAGGCGGGCCCTTGATTTTCCCTCGACCAATCACTGGAGACGTTGTTTGCAGTCAACAACAACAGTTAACTAGCAGTTAACTAGCAGTTAACTGACTAGCAGTGCAGTTAGCGTCGGACATTTTCACTATTTATAACTAAATGCAGTATTAAAGAATGAAACTCTATTTACAATGAAACTCTAGTTACAATGAAACTTTAGTTACAATGAAACTGAATGGATGTGTGCTGTTTTTTTATGGGAAACTGTTCTGTTGTGGCAGTTAGATGATCCTCGGTGTTGATTGGCTATTTTTTTTAGACCCGCCTCCAACTCCAGCTCATTGGCCGAGCCGTTTTTCCGGACGAGATAAATCGAAACTCTTCATCACAACACCAGACCACAGAACCCAGCTGAGTGGGTGGGGCCTGTGGGCTGAACCCAGGCTAGTTCTCAGTATGGGCCCTGGGTCATTGATTCCAGGGGGTAACCAGGAAAATGTGTTTATTGCATCAAGATCGGTTTAACCACTTTGTAGTGTATTTAAAACCATCATGGGGGTTTGAAGTGCCTTTTTGTTTATTTTTTGGAAAACATCGCGGGGGGGGGGGGGGGGGGGGGGGGGGGGACTGTATGACGTCAAACTTTGGTGCTCTTCAACGGAGAAGGAGAAGATGTGTGATGTGACTCACTGATTGTCCTGTCCTGTTGCACAGGGTTCAACAGAAGGCTATATGAGGAAGACCACGACTAGAGCAGTCTTCATGCAGTCCAGTCCTGGAGAAGACCCGGGGACGGACAGACGGACAGAGGAAGAAGACGCAGGGCCAGATGGACGGACAGAGGGGGGCCTGCAAGAACCGGTGGGGATTGTGCAGTTTAACCGTTCACATAGTCGTACACTGATGGCAGAGGAAAACATGCAAGGCACCGTCCTGATCGGGAACAATTAACACAATTCCCGCGATTGCTGTAGATCTACGCTTATCAAATATAGTTATGACCGCTGCCATGGACTCAGATCTACGGCAATCTTTGAATAGTAGTGCTGTTGTTTGATACGGTCCTGATTCTAGCGGCATCTTGCAGCGGTAGCCTCTTGCCAGCTGAGGGACCCAAATAAGAGACGCACCGGAAGCATCATCTTGTGTGCCGATCTAATATCTAATATGTTTGACCGGAAACATCAACCGAAATATGAAATATGATTTTTTTATATATTTTTTATTTTTATGAAAATGGCTGACAGTAGCTCCCTACAAAAATCAAAAACTGCTAGCAGATAATATGTTACCACTCCCAGTGCCAGTCCTTTTTCATATTTTTTGAGGTAGCCAGTGCCAGCGATTTTCATCTAAAAGTCATATTTCATATTTCGGTCCATGTTTCCCCACGGACAAGTTAGTTGGCGGACACACACTTCCGGTTCCGGTTTGTTCCGTCCCTTATTATGGTCTATCAATGGAATATGCGGTCGCTGCACGCTGCTGTTAGCATGGGGATCGTATCAAACCGGCGCCGGTAAGCAACGTAGAAAGGCGTAGCTCAACGGCAGCGGCATCAGTCGTAACTATATTTCATAATGATAACGGGAGACGTAGATCTATTTCAACGGCACGAAATCTGTTAACAGTTCATGTTCTTGCTCAAGGCCACTTCAACAATAACTTACAATACAATATCTTACTTATAATATCTCTCTCGCTCCCTCCTTCTCTCTCTCTCTCTCTCTCTCTCTCTCTCTCTCTCTCTCTCTCTCTCTCTCTCTCTCTCTCTCTCTCTCTCTCTCTCTCTCTCCACAGATGTGTTTTTCAGATGATGCAGTTAACACCAGAGATGATGATGAGGATGATGGTGTGTGTGTGATAACAGAAGATAGTGCCACGGTGCTTCAATATGAATATCACATCCTTTACTCCTGCAGCTACAGCACACCTGTTCTCTATTTTAGAGTCTGCACTCTGGGTCAGTTGTGTACGTGCGTGTGTGTGTGTGTGTGCACATATTTATTAATACCGGTCTATATAATATATTTGATGAATCAATTATGCACCCAAGCGTTATTTTATACTTTGCCTAGTGGCGTGCTAAACAAGGAAAAGACCTACAAGCTCACAACATACCAGATCACAACACATCGTAGAGTTGTAGATTGCGTAATTTAAAATCTGTTATAATTAGCGCTGACCAATGCCATATTTTTGGGACAGCTGCCAATACCAATTTTTGGAAAAACCTACAGCGATTGTTATCGATATTTTGGACCAATGTTTAGTAGTAAATTAAAATAATAAAAATTAATTTCATCATTCACTTTTGTAAAATAATTTCACACCTTGCTTTTCTTTTTTGCCCTTTCCTGTTCCAGGCATCTATATCAAGGTGAATATATGAAATAGTAAAACCAACATAGGCTATATATAACATGAATAAGTCTGATGCTGGCTATTTGCCGATAGCTATGATGGATATTTGCCAATATATCAGCCGATATATCGTATGGATATCACCGGTACCGATGTTGATATATTGGTACGACCAATATATTGGGTGGGCTCTACTTATAATGACCTGCACAATGTTATTTTTATTTTATTTTTTCACAATCTCTTTATTGAAATTTTCAAGATAACAGAATATTTAAATTAAAGTGTGTGTGTGTGTGTGTGTGTGTGTGTGTGTGTGTGTGTGTGTGTGTGTGTGTGTGTGTGTGTGTGTGTGTGTGTGTGTGTGTGTGTGTGTGTGTGTGTGTGTGTGTGTGTGTGTGTGTGTGTGTGTGTGTGTGTGTGTGTGTGTGTGTGTGTGTGTGGTGATTTCAGGTGGTAGGAGTCTCTCTCTGGAGGAGGTGTGGAGATGTGTTCATCCCAGCTACAGACTCAGAGTGCAGCACAGCCCACTGAACACCATCACACAACAGGTAGGGTAACACTATTGTATGTCTCTATGATAGGGGTGTGCTGAAATATCGATATGGCGATATATCGCGATACTTCCTCCCGAAATAAATAATCGATATGCCGTCGGCAGATATAGATAAATCTGTGATGAAAAAACGCGACGCGGATCGTCCGTAATGGGGATAAATTCGGGAGGATTGCACTGAACAGAGCACTGAACGCTCCCTCTTCACAATCACCTTCACCACACACAAACACACGCAGCATACATAGCAATATAGCAGGAGATAGAGGAAAAAGGAGCTCTATATGTTGCAGCGTGCAGTCGTGCACGGACCACCACACTCGCTCTCTCTCTCTCTCTCCGTCTGCCCCCCCCCCCTCCACACACACACACACACACACACACACACACACACACACACAGTGTGTCTCAGTGAAAGAGAGACGAAGAGGTAGGGGAACACTAATGTATGTCTATATGAACACCATCACACAACAGGTAGGGTAACAACACTGTACATGTACAGTATGTCTATATGAACACCATCACACAACAGGTAGGGTAACAACACTGTACATGTACAGTATGTCTATATGAACACCATCACACAACAGGTAGGGTAACAACACTGTACATGTACAGTATGTCTATATGAACACCATCACACAACAGGTAGGGTAACAACACTGTACATGTACAGTATGTCTATATGAACACCATCACACAACAGGTAGGGTAACAACACTGTACATGTACAGTATGTCTATATGAACACCATCACACAACAGGTACAGTAACACTACTGTATGTCTTTATGAACACCATCACACGACAGGTGGGGTAACACTAGTTAGTGTACATGTATGTCTATATGGACACCAACAAACAGGCACAGTAACACTACTGTGTGTATATCTACAGTATATGAACACACCATCACACAACAGGGAGGGTAACACTACTGTAACACTACTGCATCCTGGGACTCATTCAATAGAAAACCTATCCACATCACTGTGCTTGTCATAGTAACCTACATGTAAAGCTGTGTGGTGGTGGTGGCGGTGATGATGATGAGTGTGACTGTTCTTCTTGATAGGAGCATCCATTCCTGGGCCAGTCGTTCTTCGTCCTCCACCCGTGTCGAACGGAGGAGTTCATGAGGCCAGTGATGCAGGCAGCTCTGCTAGAACAGAGGTTTGTCTTCATCTTTTTGCACCTGTACTGATCATTATTATTATTATTTGTGCAGTAAAAGTGGGTCTCCTTATCTCTCGGTTCTGGATTCTCTTATGGCCCTTGATGCATTTTGATTGTGACATTCATTTTTGTTGATTTGCATATTTTTGGCTTGATCAGCTAACGCAGTGGTTTTCTACCTTTTTCATACCGGGGCCCACTATTTATTCTGCATTTTATCAGCAGACCACCATTCGATGTTGAGTTTAGACTCTCAGGAGGATTTTCAAGTTTGTGTCAACAATTTAGGAGAGATAACTGGCAAACGTTGGTCAAAATAACAATTCTTCTACATTTTCTAAATTCAGATGTTTAATTATAATTTAACTCTTTTAAGTGAAAAATGATTGTAAAATGTAACATTTTACGATCTCAAGAGTTAGCTCAATGTTGATGTAAACAACACAGTGTTTCGCCGGCAGCTGTGACCTGATGAACTGGAAGTCCTCGATACTCTGTGGTGGTTTTGCAGCCATTTTCCTGAAATCGTCCACATTACTGCCAACTACTGACTAATCATTCTGAAGATCATTACAGAGAGAATAACGACATATTTGGAATTGTAGCCTCTATTGGTTGGGATTAAATTGATGAATAAAAATCATGAAAATCGGTAGCAATGTTGGAGTAAGTAGCCTTGCCAGGCCAGGATGTGATGAGATCCGGCTGAGCCATTAAGGCCCAGTCATAAGTCAGGACAGGACGAGCCTAATCTTCTGTTTCTGTAGCATGAGGCAGCTTGATGGACATGGCGCTAGTATCTCGCAGGGACCCCCAATCCAATCCTTGATGCCGAGTGCCAAGCAGGGAAGCATTGGGTCCGACTTTTAGAGTCTTTGGTATGACACCGGCTGGGAATCGCACCCCAAGCTCCCAGTCTCAGGACGTACATTTTAACCACAAGGCCACTGAGCTGGTAATGTTGGAGTAATTAAGAATAATGGGTAGGGGAATTGGTGGATTAATGGGGAATTTCACCCATTTTCAACATTTTTTCTGAGAGCGTACAAATGGAACCAATTGAACCCTAACGGGTTCATTTGGTTCCATTTGTACGCTCTCAGAAAAAATAAGTGTCTAAAGATGAAAATACATCTTGATGATGTCATCAAGATGTTTCACCATGTTAATGATTTTCCTCAGACCTCCATTTCTTGGGAACACAGAATGGGGGAACTTTTTTTATCATGTCCACCCAGCACCTCTAGGGTATACTAATGACATATTAGAATGTTGAAAATGGGTGGAATTCCCCTTTTTAATGAGTTTTTTTGGGGGGGGTTTTCAGACAGGTGAACTACGTGGTGACATGGCTGAGCATAGTGGGGCCAGTGGTGGGTCTGGACGTCCCCCTGAACTACTCACTGCAGTCTCCTCCTAAAGAGACCACTCCTGGCTGATGCCAACAGGCAGGAGCACGTCCTATTGGACCCGGGAAACAGTCCTATACGCCTATTTCACAGCCAGCGCGTGCTGCCCTTTAGTGGGGATAATGGGGGGACACCGACACTGGGGGGGACCCGACCAAGATTGTCATTGCACAAACGGCCATTGTTTTGTGCAATGACAGTCAGTGGTCGGGTCCCCCCCAGTGTCGGTGTCCCCCCATTATCCCCACTAGAGGGCAGCACGCGCTGGCTGTGAAATAGTTCTATTGGACACAGGGAACAGAGTGCTCTTGGACACGGAACAGAGTCATGTCGGACACATGGAGCAGAAGGTAACATGCACACCACTCGCTTGTCACTGTGGCCGCTCGTCGAATGAATGAACATCACGAAGGTCCATTGTTTGAAGAAGAAAATGTCTCGAGGACGGTCCTGTGGCGAACCGAAACGTCCACAAATAAATCAAAGTTTCTGTTTGGAGTACGCGAAATAACCTCTTTTCTTTTAAACTCAAAGTGAACTTGAACGTAGTTTCTCACGACGGTTTTGGACCAAAGAGAAGTCAAGAACACGGGACAAGCAAACAATCCCTTTGGATGTCCTGGAGTCAGTATTTTTCATGCTTTTTCAAATCCTCATTTCAACAATTTCTGTCTTTGACAGAAACAGCTTGCAATTGGATCATGGACCTGCAAGACTCAATTTCTTAAGAACTGTCAACTGAAGCGTGTAAATACCAATTGTGACCAGTAGGTGTCGCCCTGTCATTTTGATCTTCGTGCCTCACAATGAAACGTCTCATATTGAGCAGATTGAGCAGCCATTCACCACCACCACATATCCATATCCGTCCTCTTATATCTGTCTCTATATGTTTCTTATGTCTGTTCTGTCTCACCCTCCTCCATGCCCTTATAGCTCTTCCAGTGAGTTTCCAAATGTCTATTTTTATTATCAGTGGTCATTAAGTAGCAGTTGGTAGGAGTGTGGACTGTAGAGTATAAGGGACAGGCTGATGAATTGGCTGTGCCATCCTCGCTAGCCTGGGATACTATTAATAGAATGCTGCTGTTACGTATAGACACAGAATGAAGCAGGCACTTTGAAACCTTATCTCCCCTTTTTCCCATACCGTCAAAACTAGTTTCCCTATGACTGAGCCGTTGCATGTTGCGTTTTTGCAGACATTTACCTGGGGCAATTGTGTTGTTATACTGTGCATTGGTTCGCATAAATCGCGTCACACACACACACACACACACACACACACACACACACACACACACTGTCAGAAGCAATTAAAGGGTTTTTGTTAGGCACTGTTAATTAAGACGTTTAACTATTCAAAACGTAGCAGATATACAGTACAAGCTCATAGCATGTCGTCTTGTTCTGCGCTATAAGCTTGAAGATCTGCTACCTTAGAAAACGTCAATATTTGTGCCACATTATTGAATACCAAACATCTTTAAGTCTATTGTTTGCTTCTATGGGTCTCTGAAACATTATATTTTGATGGGATTTGGTGGCCCGATACATATCATTTTGGGGGTCCTTGAAATTAAAAGGTTTGGGTTTGTGCACCAAATGTTTCCCCACATATACAGAGAAAGGAGGGTGGGGGCACGGTGGGTGGGAGCTTATAATTATGCTCACGTCTATTTAAAGGAACCTCATAATGATTATGGGATAGGTAAAGTAAATATGCATTCATACAAACAGATCTTTTCTTTTCTGAGATCCTAGTCAACCATGAATGAATTACATAATGTATGTGAGACAGTCACATCCCTGCATCGTCTGTGACAGAGTTCTGAGCACAGGGAGATGAATGGGGTCAGGGCTAGTTCTCTTTACAGCTCAGATGAACACAAGGTTCATATGGAGTTCCACATACAGTATATACTGTGTCCATGCAATGTCTTACTGAGTACTTATGAATGTGCAAGAAGATGTAGTGAATTGGACAAGGAAGCACTCCAGCTTTCATATACTTGATATCTAACCCCATCTCCACCATGAAGGGGAAAAACACAGCACCCAACCATATTATGCTTTTGTTTTTGTCTATATCATTCCAATGATGCACAGAGCATCTACGACAAATCATTTCTCACACTATAAACTTGCGATGTGACAATAAAGTTGAGTTGAATTGTTATTAATGTTAAATGGTGTATTTATATGGTGCCTTACAATGTGTATTGCATTCACCCATTCACACACGCTGTGGGAAACCATGCAAGACACCTACCTGCTCATTGGAGCAACGAGGGGTTCATTGTAAATGGTATACAGTAGGGTCTTTATCCAAGGAGCTTTACATAGTGCATTATTGTACACTGACTACATTCAATCATTCACCAAATGTGTCAGGAAACCATACCAAGTACCAACCAGCACAATGCGAGCAATTTGGCGTTCAGTGTCTTGCCCAAGGACACTGAGCTGAGATTCGAACCGCCGACCCCTCCTGAACCACAGTCGGCCCTTAGACCCCTATCACAGCATCGGCGTGTTCACGTAACAAACATCACAAAGGAGTAGTTGTTCAGCCTCATGTTTACCCCATTTGAATGTGCTATAATAAAATTGCCAAACGAGTCATAATGGCAATACAATAATCGTAAAAAGAAGAAGAAATTGCTAGGTTTAAAAGCAATTACATCACCGCACAGATAGTACAGTAGGTTGTACAGTAAATGGCAATCTAGAACTGAGCCAAGGTTCATCAGGTTCAGACAGCGCTGCAAAGACATTTTGGTCACTGTGCCAAAGGCGACTTGTGGCATCATCTCATTATCGTATAATGATGTCATCTTGCTTGGAAACAAACTGGCTGCATATAAGAACTTATGGCTTTTCAATCCAACTTATTTGGGCATTGAGTGAGAGAGGAGTGGTCGATCAGCCTGTATTGACTAAGCTCTCTTCCTATGGCACCTCTGGGAATTTGCGAGAGGGGCCGAGGCACTTAGGATATTAAACTAGATGCCAACTTTAGGGCCAAGGCTTTTAAGTGATGCCATCAATTAAGCAGCATTGTGCGTGTGGCACATGTCTGGCAGCAAAGTCCGATGTCGGGGGCAAGCTAGGTAAGAAAAAGCTACCCCTTGCCAACCAGTGAGGTAATGCGTCTAACGCCTTAAGCTCCACTGCAGCCATCACTGCATCCGTCAGCGTCGCGCCATCATCAATGCAGGGAATGTTCCCTTTCTAATCAATGAAGTCTGCTCCACTGCCAACCGTTGCGTTTGGTCGGTGTCTTGAACTGGCCCATTCGCCACAGGTCATTTTTTTTCCTGTGGAGCCCAGGCCTTAATGTTGCTGATTGCTGGTTTAGTAGTAGTGAGAGTTTACACAGATGCAGTGCTTCCCCACAACCCTCCTGCGAGTCCTGCAACCAACCAGTCTCAATTGATTTGAACCTACTGACATTGGCATCCTTAGAGCCCTGCACACTTTAATGCTTATTGTAGCAGTAAAGGAGGAGGTACTTGGGGGTCACTCAAATGGTTTCATGCCATCAGTGTGTCCATTACCTTTCGAGATGTCTTTTGCCATGTGATCACCAAAAATGAGTACAGTTCATCGTCCAGTGAGCATGAATGTACATGATACTGTACATTCCATGTAAATGTAGCCTGTAGTTTTGGAAAAATCCCCATATTGCACTCATTTTCAAACCTTTTAGGATGTCACCCAAACCACAGATAGAAGCTCACGACTCACTCAACGCTTTGTATCTCTTTGTGAGCTTGTAGATTGCCTATTTTCACTACTACTTCAACAGTTTATTCTACCAGAATGTTTAAAGGGCAGACAACTAGATAGACGGACCGACAGCATCCCTGCTGATAGTGAGACTGACCCAAATCAACCTCACTTTTTGTCTCGGCTGCATTCGCTGTGCTGTATTTGGACGGTCGATACTTCATTGTTCCAACTTAAGCTGGCAGCATTTGTCAAAAGAAGTCATTTTCTTCTGCCTGCCAACGTGAACAAGTTCTCTGCAAGCAAAATTGTTTTATATTTGATGTGGCTGATGAGTGTGAGATCCGTTTTGGCCCAGGCAGAGCATAGACCTGTAGTGTGGGAACGGTGATTATGGCACCTGAAACACATTCATCCTCTATTCAACCTTTTTCATTGCAAGACACAGCTGAGCCACCATGGACCATCATTTGATGAGATTTACCCGCAGACCCATAAATAAACAAATAATATTTTGTTATGGTTAACGTCAATACATTTTCGAATTGTGTAGACTTCGGTTGAGGTTAAACATAATTTCTCTCTTGAGAAATGAAACTCTCAAGGCTCTCAAGAGAGAAAGATCTATAATGGCCATTTGGTGGGAACCATGGGAACCATCTGGAACTCCCTCAAGGACCACTGGTTAAGATTGAAAACCATTGCAATTGAGGATGACCTACTGTATACTGTACATAATTGTCTTTACAGTAAAGTGTGTGTGTGTGTGTGTGTGTGTGTGTGTGTGTGTGTGTGTGTGTGTGTGTGTGTGTGTGTGTGTGTGTGTGTGTGTGTTAACGTACATGTCTATATGCTTTTTTCCAAGGGTCTATCAGGTGAATGCATTTTTTTTCATTAACTGAAAGCTTTCTCAAGCTGTGCTTTCATAAAAGCTTGTGGCATTCAAGGAATGGTTAAGTTGTTCTCCTTCAGCAAGACAATGGAAAATCAATAGTCTTCAGATTCTGGCCAAGTCGAGACATTCGGTCATCTTTTGGCCACCATCACCACCAGCTAGTATACTATCATGGCAGACCACAGCTAAAAAAACATTGATTTATATTGCACAGGAAAAAAAATCTTGCAAATTTGTATCAACTGTTTTAATTAATGAGTGTTCATTCAGTGGTCATTAATTAGGACCACAGAATGGATCCAGCAGCCACTGCCGGTGAAAGAGTTCACATATAGTATTTAACTTACTAAAGTAATATACTGTATACTATGTTAAGTAACATAGGTGAAATCCTAAATCAGGGATGTCAAACTCAAATACACGTTGGGCCAAAATAGAACAATTGGTACAAGTCGAGGGCCTGGACCCACCGGACTGTATTTCGACATACGAGCCACCGGTTTACAAAGACGTTTTCCTTTAAAAATTATGAAGATAGATGCAAAGATTAAACTGCATGCATTCAAAACTGAGTGCATTATTAAAGCTCAGTTTCCTGTTCTATGATCCTCACCAAGCACTGCTTTCAAAGCAAAATGAAAAAGTGAATCAATCGAGAAAGTAAAAGGGAAACATATATAACATATATGTATTTATAATTTATATATGACATACAAAACAGATGTAAGATCCATAGTATTTTTTTGTAAAGTGACTTGTATGAAAGGTGCCACTTTCAAGATGTTGCATATGAAGTTTTTTCCATATGTGTTGATCCTAACAGCAAATTTTGATTAATTTAGTGTGTCTTTTATATAACATTTAATCTAGGTTTCATATTTTAATCATTTGAAAGTCTAGACTTTCTAGTCAAATAAATCTACATTTGATTTAGTCGACTAAAATATATTTTTATGGCGCATAATGCCTGGTTTTACACTTTGTTGGATGCTAAAAGTAGCCGATCTACAGATGGCAACCTTGCCTTTATGTTCTACTGGATCACTAGTCTGTAGTCTTGCTAGTTTTGGTCATTTATTTTGTTTTTGTCTATGGATATTTGTTTTGACATAGTTTTAGTCTACGCAATCAGTTTTGTTGTGTAACACCCATTTCTTGCAAAGGTACATTAGCACAACAATGGCATGAAGGCCAGATTGGCCCTTTTTTTGACAGGCCTGTATTGTACCAGTGAGTTCAAATTAACCCTCTTCTATCTCGGATCTTCTATCTTGGATCTAGCTGCCAGCATTATTCTTGTGAGAGCAACAAATAGTTGTGTAGATGTCTGTTGGTTTGTAACATTTATGTTATGTAAAATGGTGGTACTATGGCTTGTTTGTGTTAGAGCCCGACCGATGCCATATTTTACCGATTTTTGAAAAAAAAAAAAAACATACACCGATGTTACTGATGTTTTGGACCGATGTTATAAATGAATTAAAATAATAACAAATACATTTGAAAAACTTCTAAACTTCAAATTTATTTTCTCTTTCTAGTAAACAATAGAATACGACATTGACATTGTTTACCTTTGTGAAATAATTCCATTTCTTTCTTTCTTTCTTTCTTTCTTTCTTTCTTTCTTTCTTTCTTTCTTTCTTTCTTTCTTTCTTTCTTTCTTTCTTTCTTTCTTTCTTTCTTTCTTTCTTTCTTTCTTTCTTTCTCTCTTTCTCTCTTTCTCTCTTTCTCTCTTTCTCTCTCTGTTCCAGGAATATATCGGCTGATATATCTGCCGATGTTACCGATATATGATGTATTGGCTGATGTATCGGTACGAATATCACCGATGCCGATACATCGGTATTGATATCAGCCGATACGGTACGATCGGTACGGTCGGGCTCTAGTTTGTGTGTGTGCGCTGACAGAGCGGGGGTAGAGTTTCTGCTAGGTGCATGCTGGTTGTGGTGGGCTGGCTCAGATGCAGTTTACCATGTTTTTTTTTTTTTTGCAAACGCTGTTGCGTTTCAGCAGTAGCACTCAGACTAAAAAGTCTGCTCTGAAGAAGCTACAGTACATACTACAGAAAGTCTGTCAGCTTTATGAGCACTGTATTGATAGTTGGTTTTATTGTTTAAATGAGGTGATTATGCAGGGGTTATTACCTACATCGCAGTAAGGTGAGTGCTGAATATTGCTGTCGTTCCCCAGCCAGCTAATTGCCTGGCGGAGCATCGGGAAGATGTGAGCTTATATGTATGAGTTTATACTGTCAGCATTACGAGGTACTTGAGATGACTGATGGATGCAGACGACATGTCTGAAGCGTCCTTGAGACGGCCCGGCAATCATCACCGTCCATAAAGACGAAATATGATTTCTAATACCACGTTGATGTATGACTGTTCTGTAACTTGATCAGAGCGCAAACTGGATTTTGCACTTTATTCACTTTGAAAGGGATTCCTCACCCGGGGTTTCTATTTATATATCATGGCATTTTAATTACCAATCATTAAATGGCTAATGATAAATGATCACCTCTATTTGGGAAGGTTTAAGTCGGGTCATGGCTTTGCCCTTGCTCATGACAATGACGGTTGTCTTTGCTTTTGGAGGTGATACAGTACTGTATGTCTCACTCCTCCAACCAATATGGACAATTGAGCAGTCCCTTCCATGTTTACTATACTTACTGGTACATCATTTTTACAGTATTCGAAATTCCATGTATACTGACCTGACAAAGATAAAAATGTTATCCTTTACCTAAAGAATGAGCCAGAGAGCTGTCCGTCTGTCTTATCCATCCACCCATGTGCAGTGGACGTGAATATTAAGTACTTAATGCAACAGATATAATATGTCACTGTATTGTTTTGAACATGACTAGTCGCTGGTGATGGTGTGGTGGGAGGGTTGGGGGGCTGATGGCTCTGTTGATTCAGGACAAGGTTCAATCTATTTACGCGGAATGGTGGCTGGAGGAAAGATCATGAAACTGAGAGAAATCTCATTAGGGAGCAGATTTGCCTCTAATTCCTGTACACATTTCCCATAAAATCCTCTTTTCGGCAGCCAGTCATCCACATGCTGACTGAGGACTCGTGTTGTTCCCCCAACCACTAAAAGCTTGTTCAGATGATTCCAACCCCACTGAGGTGAAGTTTGCCACTTGTAACAAGAGCCATAGAGTAGATATGCTGCTTTTGCTTTCAGCATGAAAGCAGCATTTTGGGGCGAGGAAGTAAAGGTTATCATATTCGCCTCCATAGTAAAATCCCCAGTATTTTGTCTAGGATAAGATAAATGAACAAGCACTTAACAAATGACAACAAAGATTGTGAAGATGCCCAACCATATACAACAACACTGTTCAGAAGTACATTTTCGTTTGTATCTCAGAGATTGTACAAATGTAAGCTAATGCATCTTTATTCCTGGCCACTGAAGAGTTTTAGTGTCACAGACTGGTATTACATACATATTACATGACATATTCTCTAAATTCTAAAAAAAATAATAATTTGTAGCAGGCCTAAATCTTTCTGGGAATGGGAGTTTGTTTCTAGATATACTGTATATGACCAAAAGCTGAACGCTGTGTTTAAATCTGTAACGGCCCCAAACGGCCCAAGATGTATCAGGGTGTATAGCACAAGTTCAATTATTACCGGTAACTGATATATATTCAAGATCCCTTCATTTAAGAGTTTAATTAACATATACGGTGAATACAAATTTCAATCAAACAGCAGTGTTCTGAATCAGGCTTTGGGATTACATTACAGCTGGAGTCTTCAACCTTTTTCACTCAAGGGACCACCATTTATTCAGTGTTTGAGCCACGGACCACCATTTGATTACATTTTCACACCAAAGACCTAAAATTTAAGAATTCTTTTGATTGTCCAGGCTGTATTTTGCCAACAAAACACAGTGTAACCTTATTAATTAAGTGGTGCTAATTCAGATGATGAATATTTTAACTCTTGAGAGTGTGAAAATGAAACCAAATGGACCCGCAAGGGTCCATTTGGTTTCATTTTTACATTCTCAAGAGTTACATCTGGTTAACAAACTTTCCATCATTTAGCCTGGGGACCACCTGGAACCTTCTCAAGGACCACTGGTGGTCCCCGGACCACCTGTTGAAAACCCCTGGGATTACATTACAGTATAGTGCTGGAGTCTATAGACGATGAATGTTTGGGAGAGTTGTGATTATTAACACCAGTCAGTGAAGCTGTGCACCTTGGCTTTAAGAACAATTCAGTTTTGTCTTTGTTTAAACTTAAGACAATTCTGGCACATCCAGTCATTGCTTGCACTATTGTGTGGTTATGTAGATGTAAATGTTAAACGGTATTGAACTTTGGTTGAAACCTTGGGCCAGCAGATTCTACTGTGCTCTCTCATTGTATGAGGAAACACATCTAAAAATTACACTTGAAAACGTTGAAACAAAGCAGCTTCATATGTCAATGGGTAACATTTATAACTTTGTTTGTTGAGACAGATCCATAGTATAAATGTATCTCAAAACTGGCGTGAGATGAAATCTGTAAATTAGCCTGCACTACACTGAACTGAGATCCACAGACATGGAACTCTTTGAAGATTGCTCCTGGATATGAACTGTCCACATAGTCATCAACCAACGATCTCTCTTCATTCTTTACTTGGTGGAAAAATGTCCTCTGGTTTCCTTTCAAACAAATATAACTATCAGTAACAAAGGTAAGAGCTCTCTGCATGAATGACCACTGTGTTGAGGAGTTATTAAAGCAAATATCCACACATTCCACTTCCAGTTAACCTATGTTAAACACAGCACCGCTATTCTTCTTGAAAGACAAGACATCCTGCACACAATACTCTACTTGTGGGAGTTTATCGCAGCATGATGTCGAACCAAGGCTGTCTCGGACCACTTTCTACCCATCAATCAACTCAACACATCACAGCGATATGCTTCGTGTCCATTTAACCCCGGGAGTACAGATGGGTTCCCAGCAGCCCCATCCACGTCTGTATTGAAATAATTCCACACCATAAGAGTTGCATTAGCACTTCTGAAAGACAACATTCAATAAGAGTCAATAATTCCACTGCTACACACGCCCAGTCCCCCACCCTTGGTAAATAATCTGAATGAATTGTGATATTGTAGCTATTTCATGCTATCCTCTTATTCATATGGAATATTCCAAATTTTCTTCATCTGTTTTCTTCTGGGTTCAAAGATACGCATGTCATTCAGATATTTTAATGTCACTCATCATACAGTATTTGTGTGTGTGCAGTATGTGATCAACCACTTACTGTCACATAAACCTGACACCATGGGTTAAAAAAAATGAAATAAATATACTTGCAAGGATAACTATTCATACAAGGCTTGTGAGCTTCTAAATCGACATTTCCTGTTATTAAGCATCCAAAAAGTGAAGTAATAGAAATGTGTGTAAGTATGCATATGTTCACTTGAAAGTATGCTGTGCGTTTAGATCCGTGCTGTATGTGTTTGTGACGGATGGGGTCACGGGGTACATTGACGCCAGTTGATTTCCATTAAGTTTAGTGTCTTGTATTGATCCTGTGTTTTCACTCTCATCCCAGTCCCCACCTCTCCTCTCTATACTTCTCTCATCTCCTCTTTCCAATCCCTCAGTTTCCCTCTTCTCTTCTCCACTCCACTGGAGGGTTTAACTGCACATGCGCGTATGTATGTATATTTAGGTACAAACAAGCATTTTGTTTTTTACTTTACTGGAATATTTTTTAATGGCAGTACTTTTACTGCACTACTTCTCAGGGGCCAATATTGTACTTTTTGATCCATTACAATTATTGGAAAACTATTTTATTTGCCAGTTACTTGTGAGCCTGCTATCAAAGAAATGAACATTGAACATAATGAGCACCTTTTACTTTTGGCATTTTTATGTACTTTTTGATGCCAACTCTTTTGCATTTATACTCAAGTGAATTTTGAATATTAGACTTTTACTTGTAACTACTTAGTATTTCAGTATTGCAGTGTTGATACCTGTTGTTATTAGAGTTAAACATTTGAGTACTTTTTCCATCACTGATGAGAAGATAGCTCTCCTCTCCCCTCTTCACCTTGTGGACATTGCCCCATCCTTTTCCTCCTGGTGGTTGCCATGGTAACAGACAGTTTGATCCAACCACAGGTCTATTTCCATGCATCAGAACTTCAGGCTGAGAGACTGATACATAAGTATCTTTTCTCTGATTGTCTTTTTTTGTTGTGTCTGTCGTTCACACATCTTACTCTCACACATGCATGAGCGCACAAATTCATGCACGCACACACACACACACACACACACACACACACACACACACACACACACACACACACACACACACACACATGCAGTCACACATTTCGCTTTTGCTTGCTTCAGACCTGTGGAGGAATGGAATGGCGTTGGCTGCTTAACACCTCTATTCAGAGGCTGTGTAACTTAAACCTGCAGGGATTAGAATGACCTGTTGTATAGACTGGGGAAAAACAACATGGAAACTGCTTAACATTTCTGACCTGCTAATAAGGGTTAGGGACAGCGTGGAATTCTGCCCTTTGCCGCGGACGACGGGATTCTGAGCAGACGACAGTCAAACCGTCTGGAATTTTAGATTCTCTTTTGTTTTCCTGTTGGGGAATTACCGTGTCGAGATTCAGAACAGGGTCAGGAAAGACCACTTCCAAAACACTGCTTAAATCCGTGTCATGTAAACTAGAAATGCGTTCTGTCAAGGAACAAATAGGCCATCCATGGCCTACTTGTGCACAAGCAGAGCACGCAAGTACTGCTACTAACTAATGTCTAATGGCAAGTGTTTTCTAGTATCATTGTTGGCAACCTGCTACCACAGCACCAAATTTGACAGTGAGTTGAGTTACTTTACTTTACTTTATTTGTTTATTTTGACAGGACAGCACCATTTTGATGAACACAGGAGACCGACACATGCAGAATATGTATACAGACATCCCAATGTAAAACCACTTAGAATTAGCTACAGCTAAATTTCATCTGTTCTCCTCATAATAGTTAAGCAGCCCACAATGCGACACATTGACTGTTTTCAGTGGAAGTAAATAACAGAAGACTAGTATTGAGCCCTGGGGTACTTTGCGGTTCCCATTTTGGAATGTGATGGTTCACTACGTTGTATATGGAACTGTTGTCCCCTATACTCTAGACCCTTATACCAACCTTGAAATGTACCATAGTTATAGTCATGAGCACCCAGCCATGAGCCAGCCACAACAGCCCCGCCAATCGGGCTCAGCCCTATTGGCGCGACTTGTTGTGCGTTGGACTGGCGAGTGGGAGTCCCGGGTTCGATCCCCGCTTCTGCGTAATACTACAATCTGGCGTAGTCGGCAGGATTTGGAGTGCGGGTGTTATTCCCAATATACCCGTCTACGTCCTTGCGGGCCCACATGAGGGACATCGTGTACGGCGGTCCGCGGTGTGAAGTGTGAAGCGCGAGGACGTGCTCCAAAAGATCAAGGGGGTGAATGTAGCAACCAGCCATGAGCCAGCCACAACAGCCCCGTCAATCGGGCTCAGCCCTATTGGCGCGACTTGTTGTGCGTTGGACTGGCGAGTGGGAGTCCCGGGTTCGATCCCCGCTTCTGCGTAATACTACAGTCATAACCAGGGGTGCACATAACTATTTTGGTCCAGTACTCAGAGGAGCACCTGGGGATGTTACTTGGTGCTCCCAAAATGTGGCGACCCACATCGCCGGGCCCTGGGACCCCTTTTTGCCACTCCGTACAGCCTGATCAATGTACAGTATTACAGTACAGGGCGATAGTTTGGGCGTTGCAATAGTGACTAGCCTAGTAGTAGTACTACTACCTGCATTCTACATCCATTAAAAATACTAGTAGTATTTTAGACTTAGAGGTCAGAATTAGTTTGAATTATTTCATTTTTAAGGCTTTTTTTTTTACTGGTCCAGTCGGGCAGTCATTATCAGCCCCAGCTGTGTGGTGCTCAAAGGAGCTTTCCACCCCTGGATTGACAGCTCATTGTAGGATTTTTGGTGCTCCGGAGCACCGGAGCACCACTTATGGCACCCGTGGTCATAACCATCAAAAGCCAATTAGGTTCCTCCCAGGTTCGGCTTACATATGCAGCTGACAGTACTGCACGAGTAATAACTTTACTTTTGAGGATACTCATATTCAAGCATGGAGTTAACGACTTAAACCCTATACTTTATTGACTGAGATCAATACCCTACTTTTCTCTCTCTACACCTGACTGAAAATAATGCATTTATTAGTACAACGTACCTTATATATACAATCATGCTATTGGCAATCACAATTAATGGCCAGCTTTAACATAAACATTGAAGACGAAGGTGAGGATGCAAATTGTGATATGGTTGAAAGGAGATGATGTATGTTGATATACAGCATGCTATATGATAACAACGCCCCTCACTTTACAAGGGTGTGATTATTATTATTATTATTAGTTATTAATTTGTATTAATAGTATTAGTAGTAGTATTATTATTTTGTTCTCCTCCTGGCTCCCATAGAGTGATTAAGAAACTGTTTGACTACCAAAGGGCACTGTGGCCATCTTGTTGAACACAAACTTTTTTCTTTGTGATTCTAGTATGATTGTTGGCAATCTGCTACCGCAGCACCAAATTCGACAGTGAGTTGAGTTAAGCAGCTTGTTGATCTGCTGAAAAATGGCAGATCGACAAGCCCATAACGCGACACATGGGCTGTTTTCACTGGAAGCAAATTTCTCAGAGTCCTGGGGTACTTCTCGGTTACCCATTTTGGAATGTGACGGTTCACTACGTTGTATATGGTGCTATTCACATGATGTGTTCCAAGTCACCACAGTATATTTACATGTCCTCACATAACGGCTAATGCAGGCTATACTGTTGACTGTAAGCTCCAAAAGAACAGGCGAACTTTAGCTTTAATAATTAACAGTTCGTAAACCCTTTTACGAGGGTAAACATAAAGTGGCACTGCCACGTTGTTGACTCATTGTGTGTGTGTGTGTGTGTGTGTGTGCGTGTGCGTGTGTGTGTGCGTGCGTGCGTGCGTGCGCACGAGAATTGAAGTTTGGCAGACAGGCATTGGCTAAGACTTCAGTCTGCAACGGGAGCTCAGTCATAAGGACTGTGGCGGTTGAGTTATAAAGGCTGCTACCCTAGAGCCAACAGACAGATTAAATCACATTCTTACAAGACAAATATTCAATCTTGCAAATTGCTCTTTTATGTCTATGTGTGCACTCGTGCGTGCGCGCACACACAAACGCGCGCATGCACACAGATATAATCAATCTTCCAGTGGAGGCTTGTATTTGAGCATTTTGAAGTGAGGTCATCTCAATTCTTTATATATTGTCTTGTCTGTCTCGACTAAAGACAAGAAAACCAATTCACATCATTCAAAGAGATGAGTAAGAGAACGTGGGTGACTATGCAGTGACAGCATCTTTACCGGAGTAAAATTAAGCCAGATTAAGTCTGTGAAAACAACATCGAGCCGCAGCCAACAACTAATTAATGTCTTTTACAAAAGTACTGCATTTGACTACTTTTATGGCTGCTCCTAACAATCCAATGTGTACATGTCTCCTTTTCTCATTAATTCAATGCCTTCATGTAGTTTTACAAACACAGCATGTGATGATATTATCCGTAGTACCATGGACTCTGCATGGGATGCCTCTGCATGGCAGGGGCATCCTACTCCCTGGTCAAGCTCGCGCCTAACCTGAAAATGTTTTCTTGTTACCCATGGTCATCTGGGGTCTCACTTTCGATTATCAACCTTTTTGATACCAGGGCCCACTATTTATTCAGCATCTGTTTAACCAATTTTCCATCATTTAGCCTGGGGACCATCTGGACCACCTCTCAGGGAACGCTGGTGGTCCCTGGACCACCTGTTGAAAACCCCTGCTCTATAAGTTTCATAACTTGTCGCTGTGGGAGTCCAACGTTCAAGGTTGTGCTTTATTGTTAACATCTTGTGTACAGGTACATAAGGGTTGATATTCTGTTCCCATGTTACCACCAGTGGCCATATAATCACTGAAGGTATAGTCTCAATGATTATGGCATATTGCCTAATCGCAATTATCTGAGATAACTACACAACCCCCTTTTGCATATTCATCATCATATTAATCATTTCTCCACATTGATTTTCAAGCACTTATAGCAATAGCATAAATGGCAGATCTGCAAGCTCAAAATGCATCATGTTGTGACACCATGTGACACATTTTGATCTTGTAGAATAGCTATTTACCTGTATCTTTTGCACTATAAGGCGCACCGGATTATAAAGCGCACCGGATTATAAGGCGCACCTTTTAAAACTGATTTCATATAAGGCGCACTGGATTATAAGGCGCAGTGAATAGAAGCTACTACAGTTAACATAGAATAGAAGCTACTGCAGTCAACCAATCCATATACTGTATAAGGCGCACTGGATTATAAGGCTCACTGTGGATTTTTGAGAAAATTAAAGGCTTTTAAGTGCGCCTTATAGTCCGGAAAATACGGTACCTGTATCTTTTGTTTGCAAAAAAAGAAATTGATTTTTTTATTCATAATAAAAACCAGCATGATTTCCATGCTGTTCTTTGCTGGTCTTTGCTGTGTTATGGCTGGCTCATGGCCACAACAAGAATGGGACACCAGACAGAGGAACATTTAATAAATTTATTGAATAATGAATTAAGTAAGATGCATTTTTAGCTCCAACTAAAGCTGGCAGGGAACTACTGCCGAAACCTAAACAAAACCCTGGGCTCGGGGACTGCTCCTGCAGCCCCACCTGAGGAGGAGAGAAGGAAGGAAGAGGACAAAGGGTTAGCAGAACATGGGCCCGATTTTGGTTACATTAGCCCTTATGCGCAATTAACGCACTTAGCATTGGGGAAGAGGCGTTCCCACACTAAAGTCGCTAATTTCGTAACCATGCCATCTCCCTTAAACACCTCCTATACCCGTTAAATTATGCATAGGTGTGGTTTGGGCGTTTTTAGCTTTCATCCAATCCGTGTTGGTCTTGCCATTCCCTTTAATTCATCCCTTATCTAGTTCCCTTATCCCTACTGCTATGTCTGACCCTCCGAAGCACGCAGCCTGGCTGCGGGCTTAGGACAGACGCCTATTCTCAAAGATCATGCTCTCATTTTCAAACAATTATAGCTCGGTCAATTCTCAATCATTTCTTACCATTCAACATGTTATGTTGAAAAAACATGTTCCATGTTTTTTTGCTGTATGTGGCGTGCATTTATCCCAAGTCTGCGAAATGTTATAAAGTAAATTGCAAAAAACTCGGCAATTCGCGGCAAAAAAACGTTTTTTTTTATCATTGATTTCTCGGCCAATTCTGGACCATTTTTTACATTTCAAAGTGCAGCGTGACGGGAAAAGCCTCCTCTCTCAGATGCTGTATAGTATATGTGGGTAGGTCTTCTCTACGATGCGGGATCTAGCAAAATGTAAGTGTCGGGACTTTGGTGGAAACGGTCCACCAAATCCCTGACACTTACATTTTGCTCGATGCGGGATCGTAGAGAAGACCTACCCACATAGTCTATACAGCATCTGAGAGAGGAGGTTTTTCCCATCACGCTGTATTTTGAAATGTAAAAAATGGTCCAGAATTGACCGAGAAATGAATGATCAAAAAAACGACTTTTTGCCGCGAATTCCAGTTTTTTTGCAATTTACAACATTGCGTCACAAGTTAATTAATGTATTTAATTATATTATATACTGTACATTACCTAAACACAAGGAAGTGACCGACAGCAGGCAATCTGCAGCTGTTTATAGCACAATCCATAAATAAGGAGATGAATTGAACTGGCGCCTTTCCACGTGGAGTCGTGGACATCTCCAAAGGCGCACAGACGCGCATCGTGCGCACGTGGCTCTGCCTTCGCGGATCGGTTAAGGGGTGGTCTCAGATGGCGTTATCTAGTTCCCAAATCTATCTGACGAAATTAGCAACTTAAGGGACTGCGCAACAAACACGCCCATGACCACACCTCCAGCCACAAATAACGGTGTCGGCATAAAGAATAGTGGCTAAGGGAAGAGAAAAGGTGACCAAAATAGCAATAAGGGAATTCGCTGCGGGTATCGCATAACGTTAGGGACAAGGGGTGGAAGGAAAATCGCGCCCCATGCCTTTTAAAATGTTTGGGGCGGACACTGGCCAGGTGTCTGCCCCTCTGCCAATTGCCAGCTCCGCCCTCCAATCAGCCCTGCAAGTGAGAAGCAAAGCAGAGCCGCACACAGAGATACTACAGAGAGTATAGGGAAAAGAGAGCACTCCTAACCTTACATACCAAGGGGCCGTCACAGCTGGTTTATGCTGGTCTAAGCTGGTCTAGCTGGCGTTTTATGCTGGCCTAGCTGGTGGACCATGCTGGTAGACCAGCATGAGTTTAGCTGGTGATGCTGGTCTAACTGGTGAAACATGCTTGTAGAACAGCATGGGTTTAACTGTTGATACTGGTCTAGCTGATGGACCAGCATACCAGCTATAAAACATATGCTGGATTATGCTGGTCATGCATGCTGTTTTTTCCAGCAGGGTAATGTGCCAAAGTTCAGTGATACAATCCAACGGTTAAGTGCAATTATTTGAGCAACAATTAATCATCAAGTAAAATGGCACGATAGTGGTAGCCGTATATAGCCAGGTTGAGACCATTATTTATTGTACTTAGCCATGGAGGGAGAAGGGAAGCATATGTGAAGCTGTTTTCATCATGTTTGAAAAATAGCATAATTGCATGAGAAAATGCTTACATATTTGCCACCCACTGCTGGATACCTTTATTTAACAGCCAAAGGCAGTTGAACCTTCAGCACAGATAATATTTTTCAAGAGCAACACATAAAAGTCATCAGATTTATGACAAAATGGTGCTCCTTCTTTAGACCCATAGGTGCATACAGTACAAATCTAAACTACCATCCTACTGACACCATACTTGCATTTGATTGTGTGGTAATTCATTAGAAATGGCTTTGCTTGGCATGCTGCAGTCCTGGATATCGTGCCAATCATTGAGCCAAACGATGTACCGTTACTTACTGTTAAAGTATTAAGGTGAACTGGAACACGGCCACAGACCACTTACAGTATACAGTGCATTGCAACTAATATGAGCTATAGCCACGTCAAAGCTTGCACTGGACCAATTATTGTCCAGAATACACCCCATGAGAGATGACTTGAGTCCTGCAGATTTCTATTATAGCACATTGAGATGTGTTTCTCAATTGTGTTTCAAATATAAGATATACAGCCGATATACAGTCAGGATGCTTAAGTAGTGTTCTTGTCGATACTGATCAGAGACGATGTTTTTGGCCCTGTCCATCTATCTGCCCAGCCCAGTGTTTGTCACAGCTAATCTCTAGTGCAGTTTGATGGATCAGCCTGACACGTTGCATGCGTTTCCCCAGTAGGCTAAGGATGCAAGACCTAATGGTCAGGGCTGGATCAACTCCTGCCAGGGCCCTGGAGCTACAGTACACCCAGTCAAAAGGCCCCCTGCAAGCGCAATTCACGTGCATGCATGTGATTTGCATGCACATAACACAAGCAAGAATGACACTTTTTGCATGCGTTGTTCAGTGTCCGTAGAGACTATATATGGTACTGGTGTAAAGCTGTTCCTCCCAACAAGTGTTTAAATGTATAGTGAGTGATTTCACTTAATTCAAATATTGTTATTTTTTCTTATTTTTTGGCTAACCCTCCGTAGGGGTCAAAAACCCCTAGTTTCAGTTTGGGCTTTGGGAGAAAAGCCTTTCGTCCAGGAATGAGAAGGGCCTTCTTGCAATCAGTATCCACTGGGGGTGGCTTTGGTGTATTTGCTATTGGACTTGACTCCACTGCAGAGTGTGTGCCTGTGCAATTCTTGTTACCGGGCGGGGGGACAAATAGGCCAAGTCGTCCAAAAAAACGAAAATATATAAAAGACTGAGGTTAGGGTTATAGCGAACTAGAGTACATGGCTGGGTAAGACATTGGCATAGAACATTGGTCAGACTAACTACCTGTAACTGGAGGTCAGAACAATGACATGCTACTGCATCTTCTCATATAGGCCACATCCAGTGTTGTAGTGGGACTTTTAGAAGTGGGGGGACGCCTCTTAAAGGAGAATTCCACTCATTTTCAAAAAGGGAACTCATTAACATGGTGAAACACATCTTGATGATGTCATAAAGATGTATTTCACCATGCTAATGATTTTTCCACCTCCATTTCTAGGAAACACAAAATGGGGTAACTTTCTTATCATGTCCACACAACATCGCTAAGGTATATTAATGACATAGTAAAATATTGAAAATAAGTGGAATTCCCCTTTAAGACACGTGCACGCACACTTGCATTTGTAGTAAGTATAGCATATTGAGAACGATTGTTTACAATGCCTAATTGTATCCATAAATGTAAATGACAAGACAAAAAACATAGGCCTACTTTTTCCCCCCAAATATTTTAGATGTGAGAAGTGAAGAGACCAGTGGCCTTGTGGTTAGAGTGTCCGCCCTGGAACTGGGAGGCTGGGGTTCGATTCCCGGTCGGGTCATACCAAAGACTGTAAAAATGGGACCCAATGCCTCCCTGCTTGGCACTCAGCATCAAAGGGATGGATTGGGGGGTCAAATCAACCAATGATTCCCGAGCGCGCCGCACGCTGCAGCTCACCGCTCCAAGAGATGGGTCAAAAGCGGAGAACTAATTTCACTGCGGTAACGTGAGTGACTAATCTGACGACTTTGACTTTGTGGGGGGACACCATCCCCCCGCGTCCCCCCTCCACTACACCCCTGGCCACGCCCATCTGACAAGAATGTCGGGGTCCATTTCGTCCACTCTCAGGGTTTCACTTTGTGCAGGAGGGCCAGTTCCTCCTCCCCTGCTCACGTCTCCACATCAGTGACCTTTGTTCCATGTGTTTCTACACGTCGTCATACAGACCTGGGGGCCTCAACGTGCCTATTGGCAAGCACAACTACCAGCCTGAGTGTCCTGAGTTCCTAACACACCTAAGACTCTTAACATAGTTTGGGGATCAGGATTATAAGAAATGCTAATTCTAATCCCGACATTTTAACAATTCATTCCTGCTGCCACTGCTGTATTTTTGTGTTAATTGGAGTGTAAGGTATCAGGACAAACAAAGAGATATAGCAGCGCACACCGATGGTGGGGAGGTAGAGGCCCTGGGAGGAAGAGCATTGTGCTCGAAACGTCACAATCACCTTGATGGTGCAAAAAAGCCATATCACTACAGCATTTGATCCCTCAGTTATGCGAAATGCGAAATGTTTCTGTATTATTTTTGTTTAAACTATTTACTGCTCGGCACATGTCCTAGTAGTACAGGTTGCTTGTCTCTTTTGCTCTTTTTCATAGATAGAGAAGAGAGGTCATGTTACCAGATTGTTGGCTCTTGCGATTTTCCGAATGATTCAGTCATACAACAACAGAGGTCTGCTGAGTATGCAAATATTGCGATAAAACGTTAAAGCGAGGCATCCCCTCACTTGGTGCGGCCGCCAAAGCCAGTCCTCCACGAAGTAAAACACTGTCGGTTGTTGCAGTCGTTGTTCAGGTGTTTTTGCATCATCCATTGTTGTCAATATTGTCCATTATGCTTTTCTTTTTGTCAAACCACATGAATGTCCTGCTTACTCATATCGTTCTATCACTCTGCTTGCTTCTGTCTCTACTACAGTTCCGTGGTTGATGTGTTGAATATTATTTCTGGGCTGAGCGGCAGGTACTATTTCCGTAACTCAAGTCATGGGAGCTGTAGTTATATGTAGTTATATATAGCAATGGTTTTCAACCAGTGGTCCGGAGAACCACCAGTGGTCCTTGAGAGAGTTCCAGGTGGTCCTCAGGCTAAATGATGGAAAGTTGGTTAACCAGGTGTAACTCTTGGTGAGACTTAAAATATTCATGATCTGAATTAGCCCAAGTCTACACAACTAGAGAATGTAGAAGATTAATGGTCATTTTGATCTGTATCTTTGACTGTTTTGTATCCAAAATGCAGTGCGGTATTGTGGACAAAAGCAAAATAAATGTTTAGTTTTTGGGGCCTGTGGGGCTAAAATGTCATCAAATGGTGGTCCGTGGATCAAATTCGGAATAAATCATGGGCCCTGGTATCAAAAAGGCTGATTTTTTTTTACAGTATATAGCATTCAGAAATTGTGGGTTAGTTCTCTATGGCAGGGGTTTTCAACAGGTGGTCCGGGGACCACCAGTGGTCCCTGAGAGGGTTCCAGGTGGTCCCCAGCTAAGCAGGTTAACCAGATGTAACTCCTGAGAATGTAAAAATGAAACCAAATGGACCCTTGCGGGTCCATTTGGTTTCATTTTCACACTCTCAAGAGTTAAAATATTCATCATCTGAATTAGCCATTTTGGAATGTATGTTTTGCTTGTTTTGTTTCCCAAATCAAGCCTGGAATTGTGTACAAAAGCAAAATAAATCTTTAGATTTGGGGTCTGTGGCGCTAAAATATCCTCAAATGGTGGTCCGTGGCTCAAATCCTGAATAAATGGTGGTCCCTGAGATGAAAAAGGTTGAAAACCCCTGCGCTGTGGGACTAAATCACAATGCAAATATACTTTTATCTTGGACTACCAACGTACTGCAGTGACCAACATCGCTGGTCGTATCACAGTGAAATGCTTCCCTCTCCCTCAGCAACGCCTCCTCTCTTGGGGTCAGCTGTGATTCATTTGTCCTGTGTTGACTGTGCCGTTCCTTGTGGCACGCCCCATCCATCCAGCCCAGGAGTGTCAAAGGGCTGTATACTGATAGATGGGGCAGCGGTGTTTGTTGTGACATCTAGCGGCTTCATCCCCCGCTGTCATATTTCACACCGTTGTGGGGACCACTATCCACTCATTCTTAAAGTACAGCGTCACTGTCTGGCGGTCAAGTCACTGACGGCAAGGTGTCTCTCTGCCTAGTCGGCTCTGAGCAACGCAAACACATACTACTGAGCAACTAGGCTGGCCTAATGATTTTGGGGGGGGGGCGGGGTGCCGTCCGTTTTTGGACGGCAGATGAGCTGATCTGATTGGATCTCACCAACGTGTCGTCATCCCCAACCCCTCCCCTGCCCCTCCACTGCTCTTCTACGTCACATCATTTCGAGCGACGCCCACCCTGAAAGGTCGACTCCCACTTCTAGGCGACCGTGGCTAAGGAATGAATCCAGGCTTTCCGTTTTCACACAACGTGAACAAAAATGAAAGACTGGGTGTCGAGGTTACTGAGCAACTGGTCTAGGTCACCTGAAGATCCTCTGGTGATCTTCATCCCCTAGTTTTTCAGTGTGTGTGTGTGTGTGTGTGCGTGTGTGTGTGTGTGTGTGTGTGTGTGTGTGTGTGTGTGTGTGTGTGTGTGTGTGTGTGTGTGTGTGTGTGTGTGCGTGCGTGCGTGCGCGTGCATGTGTGCATGCGTGCACATGCAAGTGTGCGTGCCTATGCGTGCTTTGTTCTCCAAAGCTTTTAGAGACAGTACTAAAACTAATTTTTAAGTACAGTATGTGTAAGTTACTGAAGATATGATCTTGCTGTGTAGTATTTACAATCACTAGGACCTTACCCGTTGTGAATATATGAACACCAAATGATGTGCAGTGTAGTGAATATGTTAAATAGATCATAACAGTTTGTGTTAGGAGTTAATAGATTATACCAATGATGTAAGTAAGTATTGCTTTAATCTAAGTGAGTAATAAAAGTGAGTATACTTGATCATGGGGGAATGGGAAAACAGTTGTGGCAAAGTAAGGGTGTCCAGGAACATGTTGATAAATCTGATTACTTTTAGATGTTCTGTAGACAGTCATCATGAAGCCACTGGCAAAGGGTGTGTGTGTGTGTGTGGGGGGGGGGGGGGATTCTCTGTAATGCAGCATGCGTGGCGATCATATTTGTCAGTCAATAACCCTTTGAGAGTTCACTGTAGCTACAGTACAGATACTGTATGTCAGCCAGAAATATTAACATACAAAACGAAAATGTATACGTTTTCAACAAATACAACAATTACATATTTAGAATGACAATTCGGTCATGTAAAAATAAGGCTGGAGATTTGGGGAAATATTTTTCGAATCCCGTCGTGAGTGTGCATGTTTACTTTGAAGGGTCAGCCTCTGCTATGTGGCATACAGGTGAGCTTTTCTTCACCTCTGTACCATTTCTCAGCAAGCAGAGAGAGCCCAACTTAAGCTGACCACTGGCTTTTGAAAACATCTTTGACTGATGCTGTGATTTGCCTTGGTTTGCGCTAAACTAAATGGGCTATATGCACACAGAATAATGTTTGCTATACTTCTGGGCCGCAAACTCAACACACTTACACTGTTGTTTTTAGACATTTGAACTTGGTTACAGTTCGATTGATGTATATGTGTAGCAATATGCTTAGACCACTTTAATCAACCAAAAGTAATTTCTCTGCTGCTGGCTTTTGCTCTGTATTTTGTTGTCTTTTTGTATGTACTGTATGATGTCAACATGTCTTCATTAGTATCCGCGGTAACACCTGAGAAGAGGTATAGGAAAGGGGCTTAACTTGGCTTTTGAAAACATGTTTGACTGTTGCTGTTAAAGGGCATAATAACAAACATTTTTACTATGTCATTATTACACCTTTTTGTGTGGAAATAAAAAATAAGTCACCCCTTTCTGTGTTTCAAAAAATCATTAACATGGTGACACAGCATATCTTGATGACATCAAGATGTGTTTCACCATGTTAATAACCTTTTTCATATCTCCATTTTAAGTAAACACAGAATGGGGGGATTTTTTTAGTTCCACACAACAAATTAGATCTATACTTTTCCATTTACTGACAGTAGTTCTCTTGCAAATGAGAAAAGCACATACGGCTACTTGACATCATAGATCCACATGGCCCATGATGACCTGAACAGTATTAGTCATCATTACCAGTATTTTTTGAATAAACCATAAAAGAAGGTCCCGCGCACTGTCAAGTACTTGCCAGAATGTTGCTCTTTATTAGCCTACATCCAATGCTATTTTGCACTGGTTGTTCTGCTGCCCTACGCACCTGTCACAAGTCTGTTGAGGGTGTGCAAAAAAAATAAAACAGACATTAAAAATTAAATATAATATCAGAACATAAATCAATAAAACAAACAGACAAGTTGGACTATATAGTCAATCCTCATTTAGGCCTATATTTGTAATTCAAATTGGCCAAATGTGTTCTATAGTTGTTCTGACCTTGTGTGAACCCTTCTATTGCCCTGGCATATATCTTTCTGTCCGTCAGACTCACATCATCATAGATACCCATGGTATAGGCGCGTGCGTGCGTGCGTGTGTGTGCGCGCGCGCGCGTGTGTGTGTGTGTGTGTGTGTGTGTGTGTGTGTGTGTGTGTGTGTGTGTGTGTGTGTGTGTGTGTGTGTGTGTGTGTGTGTGTGTGTGTGTGTGTACGTACTGAGGCAATAGCCTATTACTTGGCCAGACACGCTTACGGCGATTGAGGGAGAGGGGGGGAGGGAGAGAGAGGGAGAGGGGGAGAGAGAGAGAGACTTAGTTACGGCAATCACCGCTGTCGCGCTGATAGGACCCTAATCTAGTTCTAGAAAGAAGAAAGAATTCAATCGGCGCCCTGCTGTCATTGAGAACTTGTGCAGACAGAAACACCTGCAACAGGAGGACGCAGCAGCAGCAGCAGATCAGTAGGAATGGATCGGATGCTGAGGAGAGCGGGGCTGTGCTGCGCAGTGTGTCTGCTCCTGCTCGCATCCGTCGGCTCCGCCTGCGGGCCCGGCAGGGGCTTCGGGGGGAAGCGCAGGCATCCCAAGAAGCTCACGCCGCTGGCTCTCAAGCAGTTCATCCCCAACGTAGCGGAGAAGACGCTGGGGGCCAGCGGCAAGTACGAGGCCAAGATCACCCGCAACTCGGAACGCTTCAAAGACTTGACACCGAACTACAACCCCGACATCATCTTCAAAGACGAGGAGAACACAAACGCCGACAGACTCATGACACAAGTAAGTTCAGATCGGGGTGACTTAAATCTACAATGCTATTATTTATTTATTTATTTTGTGGGGGTGGTGATTTGAGTGTACAGAGAGAAGTGATGAATGACAGTTGGATTTGAAGCGACAAAAGCAGTGGATCGGTCTCTTTCTTGCCAGTGAACCGTGATGCGGGGGCTCCGTTTCCAGTTGGCTCAACCAGAGCATGATAAATTGAGACGTTCATTAACAGATCGATGGCTGGGGGGGGGGGGGGGGGGGGGGGGGGCGCTTCTTTGCGGGTGGCTTTCTATTGGATAACTTTGGCGTTATCTCATCGCCTATGTGCAGCTTTCTTTACGCACAGCGCGGTATATTCCACCCAATTCCACCCATTTTCAACATTTTACGATGTCATTAGAGATGTTGTGTGGTCCCCCCTGGCGATGTCAACTTGATGACATCGCCAGGGGGGACTTCTTAGTCCCCCATGGTTGTGTTATGTTAGTGATTCACTCTCAGAAAAAAAAAATCTTGATGATAATGGGTGGCATTTCCCTTTAAGATTAGCCTACTACAAACGCACTAAGGATCCCTTTGCGTTTCATTAATCTCGAAGTTACACACTGGACTTCTTTACACTGAAGATGTAGGCTAGCCTACGTGTGCGCAAGACGCACATAAGTGCAGTCTGACTCTGTCCCTACTAGCCTATACTGCGGTGCCCTCGATCTCAAGTCATGCATGCACTGCTCCTATCTATGTCTATTATTGATCCCAGTTCCAACGCATCTGCTGCTCCTCTCTGATCACAGTGGAGTCTCACATAAGGCTATTCTGAAGTTCAGACCATTGTGTTGCTCCAGAAAGGAAATTGGGAGAGGTTATAGGGCAAATATCAGTTTTCTGTTAAAGATATAGGCTAACAGCAGTTTTCTTATTTTCAACTTCGGTTTAGTTTAACAGTTAGGCCCCTAGGATATTTGATATATATATATATATTTTTTTTTTTATTTGATAGTTTAGCATTTATTTATTTTTGGCATTTTTATTATATGACGCGCATTACATTAGCCTATTATTTTAACATATTAACAATACATTATTATTATTATTTCTATTTTTTATACTTTGTTGTTAAACACTTCTAAGATAAGATAGTAAATAGAAAATAAAAATTCAGATGGGTTGCCAAATTTGTCCAATCGGGAAACACTTCATTTAGTTAAAGGCTCACTTTTCAACTTCTCTTGATATAATTGTTCCCCACTAATGGTCATGATATAAAACAGCAATAGCACCATTTTTGACTACTCAGATATATGATATTTCATGTCATTTAATATCATTGATTCTAGTTGAGTGGATTTGAATGTTATCAAATCATTTCAACCAGTGTTGTCCGTCTATACTGTAACTAACCCTTAAGCAGCCATGTAAGTGTTTATGTAAAACATAAAGCTAAGTTGTTGTCTATAGTGCAATTTCTCAATGTTTTCCTTTTGGTGACAGTCATTTCACTTCCTTAGAGGTTTACTGGTTTGGTTGGTCTTATTTAAAAAAGAAAACCTTGTTATATGATCATGTAATTGGTAGGCAAGTGGCAACCAATTATATAAAGGCAGTTAATGCATGAAGTCGTCCTTTAACTTTAACAGGCTACAATCTCTTCTCGACAATTTAACTCATTTACTGCCGGCCTCGTTCTCCCCTTGCCAACCAGACTTGCTGCGATTAGGCTTTTTTAAATCTCTTGATCGTTCCCCCAATTGATCATCAGCGCACACGGACACACTTCACGACATGTTGTCTACTTGTAGATCGCGTGTAGTGCCGGCCGAAATGGAAATTTCGTTGATTTCTCTTTTTCCGTTTCTTCACCAAATGACTGAAAAGATTACAGCCCATTTGGTTGTCATAATCACTCCATATATGGGTCCCGTTGTCTGAACGTGACATTGGTGTCTCTCCCCTCCCTCTTTCAGCGGTGTAAGGACAAACTGAACTCTTTGGCTATTTCAGTCATGAACCAGTGGCCGGGGGTCAAGCTGCGGGTCACAGAGGGCTGGGACGAGGACGGCCACCACTCGGAGGAGTCCCTCCACTACGAGGGCCGGGCGGTGGACATCACCACGTCGGACCGCGACAAGGCCAAGTACGGCATGCTGTCCCGGCTGGCCGTGGAGGCCGGCTTCGACTGGGTCTACTACGAGTCCAAGGCCCACATCCACTGCTCTGTGAAAGCAGGTCATTATTGTTGTCCTGTGGCCGAATGGCTTCTATCGGTCAGCTGACTAGGCTGTAATGCTGTCAGTGATGTAAAGTAACCAAGTACATGCACTTAAAGGAGAATTTTGTGTCAGAAGGCTTTCTTACCTTTGGTTGTAGGGGCTGTTTCCCCTAGCCCATCATAAGGTTAAAATGACAAATATATATATTAGGGCTGTTGAACGATTAAAAAATGTAATCAAATTAATCACAGCTTCAAAATTAATTTAATCAGGATTAATCATTAATTTTCTTTTTTAAATGTTCAAATCCAGCAATGGAAAACTGGCCTATTTCTATTTTAGTTTGAATGGTCAAACTAAAATATGCCTGAAATATGCCAGTTTTCCATTGCAGGATTTGAACATTTAAAAAAGAAAAAGAATCTGGGGAAAAAAGATCTGTTTATTTCTTAAATATTTATCAAAATAGGTGATCTACAAGCCCAATCCTTGTAGATCCCTCAAGCTATACTCTGTGGCTCTGGTTACAGGGAGACCCATAGCTATATGACTCTGTAAAACTGTGTTCTACCCATTTTTTTCAATGAGAAAAGTGGCGTGAGTCAGTGTGCACATGAGTTAATTGCATTAAAATTTTTAATCAGATTAATCAACAAAATTAATTAACTCATTATTTTCAACAGCCTTAATATATATGTATATGTATACAGTATATACATACTGTGTATACACACACACACACATTTTGTAGCTATATGAATAAGCAAATTTGACAACATTCAAAACTTAATAGGGTATGGCAGGGGTATATACCCTATTGGCCTTTTTGAGGTAGGTTATAAGTACCATATTTTTCCCTGCCATGTAGTAAAAGTTCCTTAAAAATGTTACTCAGTTGTACTTGGTTACTTTCCACCACTGCTAGTGGTGGTGATGAGCGATGATGATGATGGTGATGGCGATGATACTGCTGATGATAATTTACTGACCTCAAAATGTTTCTGTCCTGCTGACATGAAAACACTTCTTTAACTGTTATGGTGTTTTCCTTACAGAGAACTCTGTGGCGGCCAAGTCGGGAGGCTGTTTCCCTGGTTCGTCCGTGGTGATCCTCGCCGACGGCACCCACAAACCCGTGAAGGACCTCCAGCCGGGGGACAAGGTCCTGGCGGCCGACCGCAGAGGAAACGTCGTCTCCAGCGACTTCATGCTGTTCATGGACCGCGAGGTCGGAACCCGGCGGGAGTTTTACGTCCTGGAAACCGACAAGCCTCGCAGAAAGCTGACCCTGACGGCCGCCCACCTCGTGTTCGTCGCGAGCGATGACAACAACAACGGCACGGACGGCGGGGGCGACGCCGCGACGAGGGCCGTGTTCGCCAGTAGCGTCACGCCAGGGCAGAAGGTCCTAGTCCTGGACGGCGGCCGCCTGATAGCCGTTACCGTGAGACGGATTTATGTGGAGCAGCACGAGGGCTCGTACGCTCCGGTGACGGCGCACGGCACTGTCATCGTGGACGGGGTGTTGGCGTCTTGTTACGCGGTGGTGGAGAACCACGCTTTGGCACACTGGGCCTTCAGCCCGGTGCGTCTGGGATTCACTTTGGCGTCGCTGCTAGGGACCGCCAGGGACTCTGGGAGCAGCGCAGCACATCAGGAGGACGGGCTGCACTGGTACTCTGACCTGCTTTACGGCATCGGAACCTGGCTCTTGGACAGTGGGGCCTTCCATCCGCTCGGGATGTCACAAAGTTGAGACCAAATCCAGGAACTATTCATCTATCTGTCCGAGAAAGGAGAAAGGCTCATGTTAAACTCTTTGCGTTTGTCACGATAGGGTTAAAAACCCAGAGAAATGTTTATCTGACTGGGACTGGGTCTGGCCAGGAAAGAAGCTGTTTTGTTGTTTTTCATTTTTCAGACACTGAAGCCCTTTCTTCAAATGGACATTGTATTGACGACAAATAGCCTATAAAGATATAGCTTGTATATCATAAATTGTCATAAATTTATATTTCTTTATTTATTATCTTCTGTATGCTTTACAGAAAGGAGGAACGTGTTCATTTTACAGTGGCCTGGTGGTATAAAAAAAGATGTCATATTTTTGAGCGCGGCAGCGACTAAAAACCCTGTGAATGATCTATGTCTACTGAATGAATGAATGCAGAGAAAATGTGATAGTTATTAACTGATTGTTAGGGCCTTATATTTTCATGGATGGATATATAGAGTATTATGTCAATAAATTATATTTTTTTATACATTGAAACTCGCCCTCAATCTACTAAGTGGTCTTAGGAAATCTTTAGCAGTCACTGTGTCATTTTGGTATGAGAGCTACCGTCCGTATACCAGGCATAGAGCCCACCTTAATGCTTCATTTTACTGTCTGACTTGAGGGATATTAAACGTGGCGTTTCTCGCTACTCCATTGGATTAGACCTACAAACAACGTTTGCTTGTGCGGAAGTATTGTAGCAAGTGTCATGTTTTGTTGTCCTGGCAAGTTTGAACATTGTCGTACTTCTGGTACGTCAGAGCATATAATAGCAGTGGTTTTCAAAGGGATGGACTTTCAGGCGCCTTGAAGGTATTATTTTCACAGCAAATTTTGAGTTAGTTTGGTAGTCTGACACGCTACCCCAAAACCCTAACTAACATAACCCTAACTGCACACAGAAGCCATGGCTTTATTGATAGTTACAGTGAAGACAGTCAGGAAAATGGGAGAGACATGCAGCAAAGGTCGTCATGAACAGGACTCGAACACACAACGCACTGTCAAGTCAGAGCCTATACTGTATGTGGCATGTGCCTGCACTAGACCACTAGCTTAGCGGCCAGGACACCCCAGCCACGTCTGTCGGACTATTGGTAGCCTAACATCGATTATGCATTTTGGCGGACGCCTTGATGGTGTCGTAATGACTTTAAAGCATAGGTAAGTGATTTGAAATTCATTGTGTAGTACCAGTCTGGTGCACTAGGGGCGTCCAAGAGTAGCTACACTATGTGAACCTGCTGCTCGATCCTGATTGGAGGAAATTCACCCTCCAAGCTGGGGAACTTTAATTAGCTCCTCTGCTAACATGGGGGAGGGGGAAACTCCAAATATGGTCACATATTATAATAGAGCATTTTAATAGAAAAAAAAAACATATTTTGGGTGATATCTGACAAAAGTGAAATCACTTACCCTACCTTTAAGCTTGGTTGCATGCTCACAACGCATCACAGAAAGACCCGTTGTGAGCTTTTAGATCTGCTGTTTTCTGAAGGCAACCAAACATAAACATTTCTTTTAGTCATACTGTATCTCTTCTCAACATTTCAATTTAGTTTTGTCAATATATTTATTATTTCTCATGTAGAATTTTGACATTCAACTATGACAGGCAGACAGACGAGTGATATATAGATAAACGGATCAGTCTTCATTGATTTGGATTGATATTCAGCTTTCATAGTACTGCAGTAGGCATTGACACCAAAAAAGGGAGGTGGGTCGCACGACAGGTTCCAGGAGAGTTGTAGTTTATTGCTTTCTGCTTACATTTCTTTGTACTTTGCAGTAGATGAGCACACAACAGTTTCGGCCGTGCCGGCCTTCTTCAGGTCTTCACACCTGAAGAAGGCCGGCACGGCCGAAACTGTGCCGGCCTTCTTCAGGTCTTCACACCTGAAGAAGGCCGGCACGGCCGAAACTGTTGTGTGCTCATCTACTGCAAAGTACAAAGAAATGTAAGCAGAAAGCAATAAACTACAACTCTCCTGCAACCTGTCGTGCGACCCACCTCCCTTTTTTGATGTGATACACTTGTTTGGATAACGCACCAGCCAACGTTGTGACGCGGTGGTAATAGAAGAATTTGGATTGATATTCAGCTTTATAGTACTGCAGTAGGCATTGACACAAAAACACGTATAAATGAGTTGACAGAAACAGTAGTGTTATATAATGCCAAGGAATTGAACTCTGGTCTCCTGCATGGAAAGCCACTCAGCCCCCCTTTTCAGCTCTCAGACACACGCACATGTCATGCACGCTCGCACACACACAGTCAGACAGACAGACAGACAGACAGACAGACAGACAGGCCATATTTTGCACTTCAACTGGCCACACAACTATGAACATTAATAGTTATAAACATACATCATGCAAATAATATAGAAATGGGGATGTATGGGCTGACCAGTCAAAGTCAATGTTGGAGTTTGTGACGTGAGAATGTTGAAAACTCCTTGCCTACAGTATAGTATTGGAATTTCCATGTAACAACTACATCCTAATGCTCTTGCTCAAGTGTCCGGTATCACCATTCCATCCCGAGAGAGAGGAACAGAGTCTCTTTCAGAGAGAGAAAAATAACTTCACCCAAGAGTCAAAAGCATCACAGTCAAAGAACTCACAGAAAGGGTAGCACATCCCACCAAGATGGCATTGTAGACTCACATTGTCATGTGCTCTGATGAAGATATGACTGACAAGCACCAGTGTCACAAAATGTGTGTGCCATCAAATAAATTAAAATGCAAAGAATGTAATCTGTGAGTATTCTGCTTGATTTGTAGAGTCTGCTGCAGTGTTTGCAGTGCCCAGGTTACAAACATGTCCAATTCCACGGTGCTTCCTGCAAGCAACTTGTTGGGAAGTTGGGAATGTCATCTAGTTTTGGCACATCAGTCAGATAATCAATCCAAATCAATCCGAATCCCTTTTTGCTGAATACCGATTTTACTGTGAGTTAACTTAACAAAACAGCCCCACCAGCATTTGTAAATGCAATGCGAAATTTAGTAGGCCCTACTCAAATGTTAATTCAATTCTATAACATAATTGATCATGACTAAATTTGATCCAAAGCAAAACCAGATGAAACCCATGGTTTGTAGACTGCAGACACTGCATGTCAAACATGCAACATGGTAAAACACATCACTCCTGGGCTATTCAAATTGTGGTGCTAGTAGAGCCTCTAGTGGTCGGAAAAGGTTACAGCATTTATTTTTGAGATGTAGCTGTCGGTTCCCCAGGAGCTCTAATAGGGTCTCAATCCCAGTACAGAGTGGTCCCATTTAAAGGGGGCTCCTGAGAGGCAAGGACCCTGGGCCACGGCCTCACTGAATAAATGGTGAGCCATATCGGGGGACCCCAAGACCGACTACCAGCAAATGGTTATGGTGTTAATGGTTTCTATTACCACGTGACATTTTGTGTTTTGACCATTTTGACTGATCAAGTAATATTTCATATACGCGATATATTATGGGGTACTATGTCTGAGGCACTAATACAAGTTTATTACAACCACCAGGTGCAATAAACTTGCCAGAAGAGCCAGCAGTTAATATCAAAATTCAATATAACCAGAAGGTGGTGCCATTTACTAAACTGAGAAAAAAGACCTCAGCAAAAAACATTATGCCCATGATCCTATGCTGCTAAGATATTCCACAGTTGTGTCTGTCATACACTTCATAATGCAAAGTTCCTTTCTGTTGCAGGACTTTTATTGGGCAAGTAAGCATCAAAAATGAAATTTTGATGCTTACAACAGTTGTTGATGTGGTGCCACAATGAGCTCTTCTCTACGCCCCATTTTTGGGGTGGGGTTTGTTCACTGTCCAATGCCAATCCAAATACTTTAGCAACTGCAGATCCTTCTAGTGGGAGAGTTAGGATATTCGTGTACCCGGAAGCAGGGCCGGAAGCAGAGCGGAGCAGCCAGTTCACGTGACTATACAGAGCCTCTTTGAGTCCTATCTGAGCATAGCTCACTACTCCTACAGTCTCACGAGATGAATACAGTAGTGTACGAGACAATACGAGACTTTGCCGGTCCCTATTAAATCCCATTCATTTCATCGACTTCCGGCTTGAGAGTGGACTCACAGGGCCCCTCCATGCTCCTCCAGTAACGGCTGCGCCCTGCGCATAGGAGTGAACGGGAATATCCTAACTCTCCCACTAGAAGGCTCTGAGCAACTGTTGCTATCCAATGCAACCACGATGTGAGAACACAGAGTAAAAGATTATTGAAGTGGCTTGTTTACATACTGTATATTGCTCTCTCAAGATCTTTCCATAATGTAGACCTGTACGCATTGTAGACAAAGCAGAATTTCTTTCACATTTTTTATGCATTTGACTTAATTTCCCTAACAGACCCCTGTTGTCTGTTGCGCTTTGAGGAAAGTAACTAACTACATTCACATAAGTAGCCTACTGTGCTTAAACTACAGTTTTCAGGTATTTGTAGCCTACTTTACTTGAGTAGGCCTATTTCCTATTTCCAATATATGCACCTCTATGTTGCAAATATTGTACGTTTACTTTTGGCACTTTAAGTACATTTTGATACCATATTTTATATTATTTTATATTATTACCATATTTCTGTTTACATATTGAATTCCAGACTTTCGCTTGCAATGTAGAGAAACACTTGAGTATTTCTCTACATTTACGGTATTGAAACTTGTAATTAAGTACAACATTTTGTGTGCTTTTTTCCCTCACCACTGCCGGTTGGTTGTATCTTTGGGGGGATAAAGAGCTGCGTTTTCACACTAGATTGCTCCCTGATCGTATCAGACGTCAACCTTGGTGTCAGTCCTGAACGGCTGCAGACACTGAAGGCAGCTCCGCGCCACGCAGAGAGGCCACTTTGACCCCACTGGGCGGATCTTAGCGCCGTCAGCAGGTTCCTCACTACAGGACGCTTGGCAGTTGATGGAAAAAGCCCTTCACTTGACACGGAACAACAGACAGGCCAGAGCGCCACTCCCAGGCAGCGTCCTCCTTCCATATACCCCTGCCAGGCTGGCTTTTCTTTCTTTCCTTTCCTCTCTGACTTTTCCCTTCTTTGTGTTCTCTACCTTTTTGGCTCTGTTCCCTCGTTCTAGTCCCTATCTCTCCTATCCCATCTGGGGAAAAAATATGCAAACTCCTGAAAGTGGCACCTTTCATACAAGAGAATAAAGATAAGATCCATAGTATTTCTTTGTAAAGTACGTGAAACACATATGAAACATATTTTGTAAAGTGGCTTGTATGAACCACTTTCAGGAGTTCGCATATAAAGTTTTATCCATATGGGATGACTCACCATATTCAATATAGCCCATGCAGGTCTCCTCTCCCCAGTTATTTGCTTTGTACCTCAACCTTACCCCATGTGTCATGCCACTGCAATTAGAACTGCAGATTTGCTCTCAGTATTTCGTATCAGTCTGAAAACACACCTCTTCAGACTCCATCGTAGCCCACAGCACTTGCAGTAGTACTTGCCCTAGCCTTGCCCTCTTACAGGCATATGGAAAGGTTCAACTTGTATCTTAGAAAGCATTTTACATTTCTCATTTTTAATTGTCAAGGGCAAATACACCAGAACACCAGTTCCGGTGTCTGCATGGCTCCTTGTTACAGAGGACAATTGCAAACTGAATCATCTTCGGATGGTGTCAGGATAGGATGACTCTTTTCTTGGATTTTGTTGATGATGAAAAATGCTTTTCGTTGACGCTAAAGAAATGGTTGTATGGCAGTGGGGGTGGGAGTATCTCTCTTTGCCCTGGTTCTCGTTTGAGACAGTTCATTTGTGTACCTCGAAGTCGAAAGAAGCTATTACCTCATTTGCCAGTGGCTTTGAAACGTGCCATTTTCCATGCACATTCAACAGATCCACATCACCCCCCTTTTCTCCACTATTCCCCTCGTCCTGTTTCTTATACCCCACTTTCCATTGTGTTTCGCCTTCTTTGGTCTTTCCATGAAGTTTGCTATGTGTGGGAATCTGGGATAACTTGTTATATTGAATATATTGTATTTTATGCTGTAGCATTGTGAGACGTTTTATTGAAGAACAAAGGTGAACATCTCTACGGTACTTGCTCTCTCTCTCTTTCTCTCTTTCTGTCTTTCTGTCTCTCTCTCTCCCTCCATCCTCCATCCCTCTGGGTCTTGTTTGTGTGTGTGTGTGTGTGTGTGTGTGTGTGTGTGTGTGTGTGTGTGTGTGTGTGTGTCTGAGATGCTGGGCTGGTGGTCTGCTGCCCATCTGCCAGGCCCAGGCTGTGCTCCCTTGCGCCCTCTCTCTCCTCCCCCTATTTACCTACCCGCTATAGCAGAGCACTGCAGCCCAGAGCACTGATAACTGCTGAGACAACCAATTTATAGACGGCCTCCCCTTCTGCCGCCCGCGGGGGACGCTTCTATTTGAGGATAACACACACTCCTGTAGGTTGTTTCGTCCGCTGTAGCCACTTTCTGTGAATCAGAAAAAAACACTGTTAAAGAAGCGTTTCACCCCCTATGTTTCAGTATTTTCAGTACTGCAATATATATAGACGTATACAGTATGTTGGTTACAAACAGAAGTCTGGAATTCATAATGTACTTGAGTACAAGTGCAAAAAAAGGATTGGCATAAACATGTGATATACCTGCTGGACAAGTGGTCCGGATGCATGCCATATATATTACATGTTCGGGTCCCGTTGGTGGTGGCCTTTGTTGTGTCACACACTTCTCTATCTCCCTGTCTCTTCACATGATACTATCGGTAAAGGCAGAAAAGAAAAAAAAAAACATTGTACCCATTGTAAGCTTGCATGGCTGAAGTGGTTAATGTATGTTTTGTAGTAATATTTTGAATCAAATTCGAATAGCATCATGGCATAATTTAGAACTTTTGGCCAAACTGACATTTCGTACATTTTTTCGTACTGACATTTTGCGTACATTTTTAAGAGGCTGATGATATCCTGTACTTGAGTACAGTTAAGTACATCTACTTGAGTATAGACTACTTTACTTTCCACCTCTGGTGAACGGCTTCTGGAGCATCTGACACAATGGCAAATGTCATATGTGACCGGTGCTAAGGAGCCATTTGTTGGTGTGGACATACATTTCACTGTACAGGCTTTACTGGGCGACCTCGACGTACAGTAGATATATACGTTGTTTTAGTTCATGGTTGGTTGCTCATTCTGCTTTAGGGGAAAGCTGAAGTAATTACTTAAGTCTATATAGTAGGTATATCCTTCTCATCCTTAATTGCACACTATTAATTCCATACATCTTGCCTGAACCCAAGGGATTTCAATGAATTTTATGCAGAAGCCCAGGTGAAACATATATTGTTTTTACTCACTTATCTTTCACTTTTTTGTATTTCTTTTCATTTCATATTATTATTTTTTTCATTGACAGAGCAGATTACTTACAGTAACTCAGCGCTTATTTGTTATTCTAATAATTCTCTTTCCACTGGCTGTGCTCCAGATTAATTTAAACAAACCAGCATTCAACCCAGCGGCGTACTGTATGTCTGTCACAAGGGACCACGTGCTAGAATCATTGTGGGACCCTCTACTCATAATAATTTATTGGGGGGGTGGAGGGGGGGCAATTATAATTATTATTGGAGGTGTTACAACCCCTGCAGTCCCCCAGGAAATTCTACATATGGTGTGCTGTGCACACCTTGCTTATATGTCCCATTATTCCTACTCCATTGGTTCCTATTGGCTCTGTATTACGATTCTATTTTATCATTTATGTCAGAGATTGAATTTTGACCTTTCAGCTTATACAGCGATATGCGGTATCAAGGTTAATGACTCATTGTATATGCAGTGAAATTGAACAGCATTATTATTACCACCCCATCGCCCCCCCCCTGCTGTGAGGGCATGTGCAGCGCATGGCGAGGTGTCAGACCACAACATGCATTGGCTCCAATGGCCTGAGGGCCCTTTCACAATGCGCTCCAAACGTGTCCGATGTGTCGGCTTCCCTGTTCACTTCCATTCTGCGGGAGCAAAGAGGTGGAGCATCCATTCCCTATAGCGCTGCAGTGACGGCTTTGAAGTGTTAAGTGATCTCCCTCTCAATGTACAGTAAGTCCAACAAACTACTTGATCGAAGATTCGAAGCTACTGTCCACTGGGAACGGACACATCTGAAGTCTCGGATCGCGCTGGCCACAATGCATATGACTTACATCCCGATTATTTTCAGCCACCTTAAGGTGACTATAGAATTAACCGGGATGTAAGTTTTCCACCCAGCACTGAGTGGTCCAGGCGCATGCCACATATAGGCTTTGGCCTGACAGTGTGTTGCATGTTCGAATCCCATTCACAATGAACTTTGCTCTTTGCTGCATGTCTCTCTTCTTTTCTCTCATCTTCTTTTCTGTCTGTCTTCACTTTCAAGCCCCAAAAAAATATTAAGAAAAAAAAATACACACATTATATTTGATGGCTATAATTGATCTCAGCGTTGCCTTTGCCACAATACCATAATAATTAGCCCTTCACTAGACGGCTGCTACACCAGAATGCTGCGTGTAGTGCTCAACATCAGCAAGAGTGCACATGTCACAAACGAGAATCTGTATGCTGGGATAATCAGGGTGAGCGACAAGATAGCAGCCAAGAGAATGCGACTTGCAGGACACTGCCAAAGACATCAAGAGCTGCCAGCCAACAAACTGGTGTTGTGGGAGCCAACACACGGGCTCCGCTCACGAGGACGTCCCACATTAACATATGTGGATGTACTCAAGAAAGACGCAGGAGCACAGAACACCAGTGAACTGGCCGGATGTATGGAGAACCGGGATGACTGGAAACGATGATGGAAGGCTCGTCTGAGGACGACCTAAGAAGAGACTAAGTCCCTCCACCATCCGTCCTTGTCCAATAGGCACATTACTAGAGGCAAACTTGACACAAGGAAAGCTTGACCTGGATAGCAACAGTTGCTAAAGTGCTTGGATTGGCATTGGACAGTGACTAAACCCCGCCCCAAAAGGTGGAGTTTTGCGAATGCTCATTCGTTGATCGGCACATTAACCACCTAAACCAGAGCTTTTCAACAGGTGGTCTGGGGACCACCAGTGGTCCATGGAGAGGATTCCAGGTGGTCCCCAGCTAAATGAAGAAAAGTTGGTTAACCAGATGTAACTCTTTGAGAGCGTAAAAATGAAACCAAATGGATCCTTGCGGGTCCATTTGGTTTCATATTTCTCTCAAGTCTACACAACTATAGAGAATGTAGAAGATTAATGGTCATTTTGATCTGTATGTTTGACTGTTTTGTTTTCTCCAAAATCCAGCCTGGTATTTTGGACACAAGCAAAAGAAATCTGTAGTTTTGTGGGGCTAAAATGTCATCAAATGGTGGTCCGTCCATGGCTCAAAGGCTGAATAAATAGTGGGCCCTGGGATCAAAAAGGTTGAAAACCCCTGACCTAAACCCTTTACACCAGTGCTGACTGGCAACTGTACTTGGTGTGCTCTTTTATTCCCCTATACACCAAAATGTCTAGTGTGAAGTGGCTTCCTCTTTCAAAGAGAGTGTCTAGGAGCTTGAAAAATTATTGCTCTCTGCTGCCAAAGGTTCCCAGAGGTACTTTTCTCTGCTTGCGTCAAGGAACACTGCTTGTGCTGCTTGCTTTGCGTTGAGTTGTAAGGACACTTATGTCAACCTCTGTTCGGCAAAGAAAGTTAACACTTTGTGCTGAGTGCTCCCTCACTATAGCAGATGAACAAGCTCACAGCATGGCACGGAATGATGCTTGTAATAGAAATGCAGTGTGAGCTTGCAGTATAATGCTATTTTTGAGTTTTTAAAGTTTTCTCAGCGGTAAATGTTCTGTTTTCAATGATCAAATGCTGTTGGTTAGTGGTGACACAGCTGTAGTTAGTTAGTAGCAGTAGTGGTGTTTCAAATCATTTTAAATACAAGCACGTTAATTTGAAATATCTTTCTTTATTTGCAGGGCGCCGTTTGGTGGGACAGTCAGGGCATTTTGCCCCTCCATGCCCATGCCTAGATCCGCCCCTGAGATACATACAGTATAGCTAAATCCCAGTTTAATGGGTTAAATAGAGCTCATATTTGTCTGCCTTGCTTCTGTAAAGGTCACTACAGGACTAGCGGTCACTATCAGGGATCTTAATAGGAAAGGAAGAATACCACGCCCTCCCGCTCCCCCACCACCTCTCCCCTACGGCATTACTGTACAACTGACCTTGTCCGTGTTCATGTGTGTGTGTGTGTGTGTGTGTGTGTGTGTGTGTGTGTGTGTGTGTGTGTGTGTGTGTGTGTGTGTGTGTGTGTGTGTGTGTGTGTGTGTGTGTGTGTCCCTCTGACCTTGATATGCTGCATATGGCCTGACATTTTCTTACTGTGAGCCCCCCCACTACAGAAGCTTAATGAGCAGCCCCAGAACACACATGCATGCACGCGCACATGCACTCACACACCATAAACTGTGTACACCATGGCCTCATCTGCTCATCTTGACCTCACACACACACACACACACACACACACACACACACACACACACACACACACACACACACACACACACACACACACACACACACACACACACACACACACACACACACACACTTTAAATGGATACAGAATGCCTATATGCATTCCAAATGTTCAATGAATGAATGAATGAGTGAAAATTTTATTAACAGGAATTGAGAATTATTACAAGTCAATAACAACTACAACAAAACTGAAAACAGCTTGGAGATTTTTCAAGGACAATGGCAACACAACTGAAATGGACACACTAGTTAAGCCTCGCACTTGTGAAGAATAGTGGCCTTGTTCCTTGTTCATTTCATGACACAATGATCCAAGCACACAAGGGAGACGAGATAAAAGTTCAAGTACATTATTAGACAAAGATAAAATCAGCCAGTATGTTTCAAATCTCTGGGAGTCTTTATCAGGGCAAGTAACTCAACAAGTTGAATGAAATTAAATATCTAATATATTCTCACAAACAATTAACAAAATAACAGCAATCATCTTTACATAAATCTGAATAATTCCTTCTGTAGTACTGTACAGATTAGAGGTGTGAAGTCCACATACACTGGGCACGGCGTTATGTTGTTACGGGGCTCTAAAATGCCAAAGAAAACAGACAGCCAGAACAGATTGGATAATATACTAATTCCTTTATCCAATGTCATAGCACTCTCTGAGTATAAGGAACCATCCTATGCAGGCTGAGTTGTATTAGCCTCAAGATACTGCAAACATCTGACAAATCCTCATCAATGCCACGCACGCAGGCATGTGCGCACGTGTGCACGCACGCACACACACACACACACACACACACGCACACACACACACACACACACACACACACACACACACTGGCACACACGCGGGCACACAGTCTCTCTCCACATCGTGGCCTTACCTATAGACTTTCCTGCTCATTTGTTTAAGCTTGTATAGGTATTACTATTTATCATTTGCATTTTAATTTACGCTTATCTCTGCTTGTCTGTCACCATAAGCCTCTCAAACCATATTTCCCTCTGGTATAACAGCCTGTAGGATCTTTATGTTTTCCCTCTTCTCCTTATAAAGTAATTGTATGCGTGCTCACACACAAAAGTGTGCACGCACATGGCACACACACACACACACACACACACACACACACACACACACACACACACACACACACACACACACACACACACACACACACGTGCGCGCGTGCGAACATGCACGCGTGCACACAGGGTATACATAAAAGATTAATTAGCCGTCTCCAGAAGTGACATGTATTGTTTACCTGAAGGATGCTCGTCTCCCTTGAGATCCAACACAGAGGCGGTCAGAAAGAGACAGCAAATTAACAGGAAGCTGTTGCAGAGAGAGAGAGAGGGTGAGAAAGGGAGAGAGAGAGGAGATAGAGATGGACAGAAAACGTCAGAAATGCTCACAAAGACCCAGAACATAGAGCTGTGGTGGTGGGAGAGAAGGAGCGGAGGGGTGTAGAAAAGAAGAGATTGGGGAGTATAAGTGGGATGGGGGGTGTGGGGGGATGACAAGAGCGCCAGATGAAGAGATAAAGAAGGGCAGAGAAAGAGAGAGAGAAGAGAGGGGGAGATAACATTGTTAGAGAGCCGGTTCAGAGACACGGCAGACAGACAGTATATGAGGTCCCACAGGGCAATGGGAGGCATCATCCTCCTCTCCGCCTTTGTGCTGCCCTCCTGCCATGTCCAAAAAGAACACCCATTGATTATGGTGTCGGCTGTGCTTAATCCTTACACACACCAGCAACAAAGATACAGACAGAGACAGATAGAGACTCGTCGTCTTTTTCTGTCATATGTATTAGAGAGGCTACCCTAATGGCATTAGACGCACCCCATTTTGTTGCATCTAATCCCTCAATATACACTGTACGTCATTAACGAAAAGAAAATCAATACACTTCGCCATTTGTTTCGTTAACATATAGGCCTACATATTGTTTGATTGGGGTACTCTTTGCTCATATTAAGGTGGGATTCTGATATGATGTATGATGTCAAGTATGATGTCAAGTATGATGTCAAGTTGACTTGAATGTCCTGTGAAGGCAGCATAGCCTTATCTCTATTAATCATCACTCTACACATAATTAGACAGTCAAAGGTTAATCTAACACGATAACACAAATTGCCCCATGGGCACTTGTTTCGAAGTGCAAACTTGCGGGTTGCACACAAGTAGGCCATGGCCTACTCATGTGTGAGTGGAGCGAACTAATACTAATGACATTAGCTATAAAGGTATTTCACTGTCTCATTACATCATCACCTAAACCGGCCAATCGGAGTACCCTGAGGAACCGACTGTTTCTCACAGTCCCAGTCCGGTGATATCATAGAGTAACATCAAGATGTGACGTATAGGTGGGAGGACTTTTAAAAAAGCAAACTTGCAGGCACGTATTCTGACATCATTCTCTGACTTCACTAACCCACTGGGGTGGAGAGAGAGATACTTGGATTGTGTTGTTTCCTCCAACAACATCTGTCTTTTGAAACAACAATGACTTCTGTCTGGAAAAGATTACAACACGTTGGCAAGAAAGCTGTAAAGTTCCAGTTCGTCGCATCCTACCAGGAACTCGTGTTGGAATGCACCAAGAAATGGCAACCGGACACGCTGAGGGTGGTGTGGACTCGGAGAAACAGACGCGTGTCCTCAGAGCTCCACAGCTGGCAGCCCGACACCAAGAACCCGTACCGAGGCACGGTGGTGTGGCCGGTGCCAGAGAACATTGACATTTTGGTCACGCTGTTCAGGGACCCCGACGCAAATGAGTTTGAGGATAAAGACTGGACCTTCGTCCTTGAGGGTGAGAGCAAGGGTCATCGTAAGGCGTTGGCGTCGTCCGACATAAACCTCAAGCAATTCGCCAGCCACACCCACACCCAAACTGACCTGGTATTGAGGCTGAAGCCCACGTCCGTCAAAGTGGTGGAAGCCACCCTCAAACTGTCTCTGCTGTGCGTCTTTGTCCGAGAAGGAAGAGCCATCGACGAGGACATGCAGAGCGTGACCAGCCTGTTGAGCATCAAACCAATGGACATCAGTAACATTTACAACTTTGATGGGAACGGCAGGGAGTCGGTCACTTCCCACCTGGCCCATGTAGACAAGAAAATGTCACACGTTTCCCAGGAAATAACCCCAGTTAGTCTTAACCGTGGCAATGAGTCACCCTACGGCAACACTAGAATAGCTAATAACCAACCGGTTGGTGTGGCTCTAGACTCTGGTCAGACCGCCAACGAGGGCAAGGCCAAATCAAAATACATTGGGCGAAGTATTCGGCCAAACATTCCCAACGAAGAAGAGAAGCTGATTGAACGTCTTGATCCGCATACACAGGCTCCTTCCACTTCTCCAGTGACCGATGGAGAGCCGCTAGAGGATCCAGACAGTGTCCTTGCCGTCTCCCATGTCATCATGTCTGACCCATTGGCTCCAAAGCCCACAGCCGTGGTCAGAGAGGAGGCTGCCGAGAAAGATGAGGAGAGGTTAGTTCTGGTAAGCTCCAGCCGCTCACTGCTCCGATGGTGTCAGGAGGTCACCAAAGGTCACCAGGGGGTGGTAATGGTCACCACCAACTTCCGCACTTCCTGGTGGAAAGGACTCGACTTCTGCGCCATCCTTGACAAGTTGGACCCTCAAGACATCAAGCTCAATAGCAAGAAGGTGCTTGGCTACGAAGCGTCAGGCGTCTCTCATCTGTCAGCGCCTACCGACGCGGTCCTCCTGTCCGTCCCCGACCAGAGTCTGGCCCATGTGGCTTTGACGGGTCGTGACGTTGACATCATGGCCCACCTCGGCCAGCTCCGCTTGCACTTTACCAACCGACAGCTGCGTGTCACCGTCTTCCAGATCCAACACAGCAGCAGCAGTCAAGCCATCTATGGCTTTGCCCTCTCCGGTCCTCACCCTGCCGCCGTAGATGTTGCTACTATTTGTATGACTGACCCACACAAAGGAGCTAGCAATTCCCTAACGGTTTCACCTCTTGGGACCAAACGCACAACCACAGGGGAGTGGTCCATAATGCAGGTCCCTCCCCCAAAGCTGCTCAACAAAGTGTTCAAGTTTCGACCGAGTCCTCACGTTTTGGTGAGGAGGTGGAGGAGAGCAAAGCAAGAGAACAAAGGAAACACACAGGGTGACGAAGAAAAAGCTTTCCCCACGGCAGAGAGCACTGCTCCAGAGTCCCAACCACCTCGGCAACCAGAGGACAACGGCCAGTACGTGCGGGACGAGCTGGCGGCGTTAGAAAGAGAGCGGGAACGCGTCGACGGCCAGGCCGCCGCGGTGGAGAGGCGCCTACGACCACTCATGGAGACAGGAAGTGACCGCGACGCAGAGGAGGAGCTGATCCAGGAGTGGCTCGTCCTGGTCCACAAGAAGAACGCCCTGATGCACAGAGAGGACGGCCTGGAGCTGCTGCAAAGGGAGCAGGACCTCGGGAGGAGGGTCGAGCTGCTGACCGGAGAACTGCGAGTCATAACGGCGCGCTCGTGCCAGATGTCCGTCACCCAGCAGCAGCAGAGAGAACAGCTCCTGCTGCAGAAGCTGGCGTCGCTGGTTGACGGGCGGGACGAGATCGTCCGACAGATCCACGCCAGGGAGAGAGAGGCGGCGGAGGAAGACGAGCATCTGGCACGAGCTCTGGAGCGGAGAAGGAGAAAGTACCGTAAGAAGAGAACCAAATGTGTCATACAGTGAGGTGCGTTAACTGTCACTGTCCGCTGTGAGCTTGTGATGTCATCAAGGTCACTCATGTATGCACATTGAAGGCATGCTGTGATCATACAGCCACAAACATCCTTGCCAAAACATGAATTTCTTCCTCCGAATATTAGGTCTGGTGGCAATCCCTACTTAACATTTGCATTGCACACAAGTAGGCCATGTCCTACTTGAGTAGAGGGCAAGTGCAACCCGACACCTCCAGAAGATAATACTCATGACAATACTTGATAATCACCTATACCAGCCAATCAACGTTCTTATAAAAAGCAGTCCACCGACCAACCCGCAAACCGATCACAGTACTTGTAGTGATAAGCCATCCTGTGTGTGTGGTATATCTTAATAAAATCACATGTGTGAAGTGAGGGGCACTCCTATTGCCTTACAACATTGATTGTTAAGCAGCGTGTGTTACACTTCTTTCTTTCTCTTTATTGTCTATGTCATTTTTGGAAACAAACAAATAGTGATATCAAACAAGATGTCATTGATCAATCACTCGTGTGTAATACTTTTGGTTGATTGGTTGAGCCAAGATGCAAGATACTACCCACCGTTAGCATTGTCTTGCTAGCTATTATTGTTAATATCACAAGATTGCGCATTGTGTCCATAAACAGTCAATATGTTTTCAAACCTAACATCCTGTCTCAGCTCAGCTCGCCATGAGTAAACAACAGATAAATTTAATTTAATTTTTCCTTTATTCTCAAAGATTATTTCAGCGGATGACAAATGTATATTGCTATATGTCTTATATAAAATAACACTCCTGTCCATAACCTATACAACAGTCTGAATACAAACCTCAGAGTTGTGTCGTATAAAGTTTATTACTTTGTAACGCTTGCCAAGAAGGCGAGGGAGACAGACCCGTATGGCCCATTATTGCAGCTGACAGTGCCTATCGATTGGGAGATGGTGGCTGGTGAAGGTGTCAGGAGTAGGTGTATTGATCTGTCTCTCGGCACCATTGTCAGAGCTAATCATCTGCTCTGATGGTAAACCCATGAATAGAGACCAATGAACACCATAGTGACCTTGAAGAGCAGTGAATGCTGACGATGACAATAACACCCTGCATGGCCAGCATCGATTTCAGTTCAGATGGCTTGACTTCGTCCTCAGTCTAGAACGTTGTACGGTATAAACACAATTCGGTCTTATCACACTCGTCATGCCTGACACTGCTCATTCCAAGCTCAGAGTCCAGGCTGGCTGTGGACGCAGTGCCAATGAAGCAGGTGTTGGATTGATGCCTTGCTCACAGTGTTCCACGTGGTCCCTTTCCAGTTTATTGATTGATAGGATAGTTATAGGATCTTAATTGAACCATGTACATGTAGATATATTCAAGTGTGTACTTACAATAGTGTTGTAGTTCTCGAGGCATTGTCTCGTCTTGGGACCAGTCTCAAGACAAATTTTCATTGTCTCGGTCTTGTTTTTGCCTCAGCCTCAAATTGTCTTGACTTGTCTCAGTCTCGCCACTCTCACACTTCATTGTCTCGTGGTCTTGTCTTGGTCTCGCCCTCACTTTGTCTTGCTCTTGTCGCGATCTTGGAGCGAGAGAATTTAGGCATGGATCGAACACAAAAAATGTCTTGGTCTTGACTTGGTCTTGCCTCACAGTGGTCTTGGTCTCTGTCTTGGCCTTGACAGAGACCAAGACCTAGAGGGGTCTCGACCCCTCTAGGTCTTGGTCGTGACCCCATTGGTGCTGGTCTCTTCTCGATCTCGAACCCCCAAGTATCGTGGTCGTCTCGGCCTCGTTTTGGTGTCGACCCCCCTAATTCTTGTAGTCTTGACTACAACACTAACTTACAGTAGTACACCTTTGAAGTATTTTTTACCTCTAAAGGTGAACATTGTAAATACTTTTGTATTTACAATTTTCATCATGAAATATTTTACAATTGTAAAATATGCAATTGTAAATTGTACCAAACCATGACTATGACTACTAATACTGGAAATTTCATCAACAAAATTAAAATGTCAGCGAGGGACTAGTGGAGAAGAGATCCGGTAGAATGACATGTTGTGCGCTTGTAAATCAGCTATTTTCATTTCAGCATGCAACCAAGTCTAAAATCGGTCATTAAGGCCTAAATTAACAAAAATTGTGTGACATCGACTAAAACTAGACAAACTAATACATTTCAGATGACTAAAATATGCGTAGGTCTAAATTGAGTAAATAATTGTATTCAAAAGTCTAAAACAAAACCAGTGCTATACAGTCATTATTACACTGTCCATAAGTATAAGCCTTGTGTCATGGGGCCCATGGGGTAGGAGCCTATCTCCTGTTTCTGTAGTGTGAGGCAGCGTGATGTACAAATACACCCCCTGGACATGATGACACGAGTGTGTCAATCCTATCTTTGCTATGTGCTAATGCATTGGGTCCCATTTTTCTTATAGTTTTTGGCCAGCCAGGACACTCTAACCACAAGGCCACTGAGTTGGTACACTGTGACCTACCTTTATTATTATTATATTTTTGGAATTCTAATTAGTTACTGGCAGTCATTCTACACTAGAGGGCAGCATAGCTCTGAGACCAGGCCAATAAAGCAGGCTTTACACAGTAGTACTTTGCCATTTACATATAATCTCTTATCTTTATTTTTGATCTTTATATTTGGCCAATGTATAAAACTGTCTGCAGCAAAGATCCCACCTTTTATATCCAAACAATGTGTCATAGGAAGTGCCACTAGAATTGGATTCTAGAGACTATAAATCTGTTTTAATGGTGCATATTATGTTATGTGAGGCTATTAAGCAAGGTGCATGTCTAATTAGTTTGCTTTCAGAGAGTATTTTTATTTTTTTTTTACAGAGCACAACAATGGCATAGACAGTTTCTTTGCTCACCTGAGTTGTCCTTAACCTTTACAGAAAAGTGGGTGCCAAATACAGTTGGAGGCCAAATACAGTATATGATATGAAGGTTGTGAGAAATTTATGAAAATTTAACGTGTGTGTGTGTGTGTGTGTGTGTGTGTGTGTGTGTGTGTGTGTGTGTGTGTGTGTGTGTGTGTGTGTGTGTGTGTGTGTGTGTTTGCTCGGATATGCGTACACACAATGCAAGTCACCGTTTAATGATTTAGTTCTCTCACTGAAATGTCCTTCATATGCCTCTCAAAGCAAATACACATGTACGCGTGCACACGTGCACACACACGGGCCTGCTGTGGTCCCAAGTGACACCCAGAGAGTAGCAGCTGCTCCGTCCTCCCGTCCTCTCTCTCTCACACACACACACACACACACACACACACACACACACACACACACACACACACACACACACACACACACACACACACACACACACACACGCACAGGGAGAGAGAGAATCCGTCATGCCTAAACAGTGTTTGCCATTTGTAAAGGTTGGTAAACATTGATATGCTTCCCTCCACACAACTGGTAGTGTCAGATATAAGCCTCAAGGATTTAATGATTTATTACCACCAGAAGGATGGATGGATGGATGAATGAATGAATGAATGAATGAATGAATGAATGAATGAATGAATGAATGAATGAATGAATGAATGAATGAACGAGCAAGCAAATGAATTAATGAATGAATGAGTGGATGGATGAATGGATGGATGGATGGATGAATGGATGGATGGATGGATGGATGGATGGATGGATGGATGGATGGATGGATGGATGGATGGATGGATGTAATGTTGGGTGCCTGCAGACTCATAGATGGGTGAGTGGAAAGTATTTGCTTCATTTAATGTTAGCCTACTTAAGAAAATATAATATTGTTTGTGGCTAAACACTCATAAACATTTAATTTATGTCCGGAGTTGGTGAATTGCACGGCAAGTAAATTACCCTATTGGCCTGAATATAAGACTATTTTACGACTATTTTTTTCCCAATGGAAATATCCCAAAAATGGAGTCGTCTTATATTCAGGGCCTATACTATGACATAAATAGTAAATGGGGAATCCAAAGTGTTTTAGAATGTCCATTAAGTTCTCCCATTCACACAGCAATGGTAGAAGAAACCATGCATGGAACCAACCTGCTCATCAGGAGAAGTTGGAGTGAAGCCAAGCAATGCACAATGTCATAATGGACTTTTTTTTAGTAACTGCAGGGTCTGTTGTTGTTATAGCACAGTGCAACTACTGTATGTGTCCTTGAGCAAGCTACTGAACCTCATATCCTCAGTTGTAGATAACTGCATGTTTGGGGTGTAGGCCTATGTCTAGGCCTACACTAAACAGTATTAATTGCTCATTTCATCAAACATGACAACTTCCTATACAAACCCATTGAAACTACAACCTTCATTTTCAGCGATGCCACTGTTCATTTTATCCACAATAGCTCCCTTGTGCGTGTATGCAGGGACATATATTATATACAGTATATGGTTAAAATTCAGTTTGGTGGTGTTCAGGGGGTGTGAATAAAATGTCTAAATAGTGAATCAAGGAGCGTAAAGGTTTCTTACAAAAGTCCAAGGTAGATGACAAACTGACCCCAAACGTGGTTGAAAGTGAATTTTCCCTTTAATTAATTAATATAAATGATTGGTGACAGGTTGTAACTTTTCATTAGTGTTCGGATGGACATAAGCTTCACCCCAGGGGAGGGAAAGAAGTGGGCAGAAGGATGCAATCCAAGCCCCTGTCCTGCCAAGCTGTGATTCCAGCACAGATTGTTTACTAATACTGAGTCATATTGAGTAGGCGCTGAATTCATGGTCAACAACAAGTTTGGATAATCACCCCGTATATTCTAGGTCCAGTGTCTTATAAGGTTTTACAATGCTGGGACACCCATATACATTCTGATATAAATATACTCGCATTGCGTTATGAGGCCTGAAGAAAAACAAACAGAAAATGTTGCTCCTTGTGACCTGTAGTTTAAGAAACGGATCTAATTAACTGCATCCGTTCTCTCTGTGTCGCCACTTAAACGGCCACACCCGATCAGCGCCAAGCAGAGTTCCTGGCCAGCCTCCTTCCCAACTCGCCGAGGTGACTCGCCGACACCCCGGGGTGACAGCAGAAGTCGAGATGTCACATCACATCAGCGACCAGGGGACCCGTATGGTGGCCTACGTCCACCTCCCTCCCTCACCGCTGTGCCCTCTCTGTCTTTGTCTCTCTCATTCTACTTATACACCGCTCTCTCTCTCACACACATTGGATCTCAGGCCATTGTATCCAAAATGCAGGAAAACCACACATCCACAAACCATGCATTATATAATTAACACCACTATCGCTTGCACGCAAACACGCATGCACCCAGTCACACGCACACAACCAGATCATATGAATAGTAATTGATCCTCATGTGCATTCTGTCCTGCCCCCAACAGCCCCTCCAGACATGCTTGGGTACGCCCCTCTCTCCCCCTCTCTCTCTCTCCCTTTCACCCATGTACACAAATACACACCATCTTGTCAGTTTTCCCTATATGCTCACACCAATGAATATACAGTAGACTACACCGTACACACACACATAATGACATATTAAATGTACATTGCAATAAGGCCAGTACATGACAATTGATTTGGTACAGCATAAAGGGCTTCGCAGTAGTATCCTCCGCCTGTGTGCGGGTTGATAACTGTGGTGGGGTGGGGTAGTCCCCCCTTGGGCAACTATAGCCATACAGCACAGTGAGAACACGCACATGCCATATAGCCTATATGAAAAAGAAAAATAATTTGTGCACATGATGCATATCCAACAACACATACAAAGTATGCATAGGTATATGCCTGCACGGAGTGCACGCACGTACGCACGTGCAATGCACAGACATCACCCTCAATGAAACGTTGCAAGCCGAGATGAGCGCGTGTGTCGGATTATGGAGACAGGCGGTGAATAAAGATGTTGGTCTGCTCAGCCATGGTGCAGCTTCTGCTGCTGACAGCAGAACAGGCGAGACACACTCAACCGGGCTGGGAGGAGGAAGCTTTGGATGGCGGGACGTGCAACGCTGTGGCGTTCTTGGTTGGGAAGGCGCAGGGCATAATGGATGCATCCCCTGGTAGTAATATACTGTAGGTAGCTGAACTGTCATTCTTTCACATGGGAAAATCGAGGATGATGGTTCCCAAACGTTTTAATGTCAAGGAGGATCCACATAGCCCTGACTAACTCTCAGACTTGCAGACCTGTAACTGTGGCCTATTGTCTTTGAGAACTACTGATCTATAACCACTAATGTTATCACAGCCTGATTACTTGCGCAAGTAAGGCGATCAGTACACGGTGCTCAGTGTTTGGCAGTCGTTCCCTCGGGGTACTCGATTGGCCGGTTTAGGTGATGACATAATGTGACATAAGTAAAAGATCTTTATAGTTAATGTCATTACTATTAGCCCGCTCTGCTTGCACATGAGTGGACCTACTTGTGCGCAACATGCAAGTTTGCACTCTACCAAGTGCTGATGATGTACTAGTTACTTTAGTATAATTTGAGGTACCCAGGACCAACTGTGGTGACTTAGTATATACAGTATGTGCACGATAAAGCAGACATGGGCTATGGGATGCTGGCAATGATACATCATCGAGATGTATACATTCACAAGCCTTTGATTGTCTTTTCATCTGTTGTATATAGTAGACATAGTGGACAAGTCGCCAAGACCTGAAAAACATGAGAAACAAGAGACATTGTTGAGGAATTAACTTCCTCAGTCAGTCAGGCCTCACTCCCCAACTTCCACTGCAGTCCTTCATATTCCAGCACTCCAGTAATTTTACATTTGAGTATGCACTTGTTGACTATTTGATCATAGGCAGATCTAGAACTTATGGGCCCTTGGGCCGCTGCCTCACAAAGGGCCCCGCCCATTGGAGCGTTTTTCAGCAGGATTTACATCAAGGGATTGCTATAAAAAAATAAACAGCCACAATAACTAACCCTAATAAATGCACACTGTTTAAAAACCACCATACAATGATTAATTTATCAAAGAGGAATCCCTAAAATGTAAAATGGTGAAGGCCTAATTTAGCTATGAGAAGTGTTGGTGACAAACAAGATATCATTATAGGCCCTCGAGTAACTGTGTCTCCTTGATGTTTGGTTAAGTTGAACACCTCCATGAGAGTCAATAATGAATTCTGGCAGGCCTGAACTCCATCCTCTCAGCACTGATCACATAATTCAGTGGTGGTCTATTCATACTATAGCACAGTTTCTGGATAGGGAGCAGAGTATGACACATGTCACCAGGTCACCGAATTTGAACCCACAATGTCACCCGTGTCGTAGTGGGTTTTCATTCATATCCCATACAATTTGCCTGTGATTGGCCTCCAAAATTGAGTTGCAGTAAATGCCATATACCATGAATTAGAAGTTGAAGGGCCTCAACAGAATACACCCTTTCACGTACCCTGTAGCTTCCTCTGGTCCTGGCGGCTGCAGCCCATGGCTTACAAAGCCATGGCTAAGCAACCTTGTCTGTCGGAGATAGGTGCTCAGTGGAGTGTCCCATTCACATTCTAGTTATTGTTATTATTTAAGAACCTTGGCCATATCCCATGTACAGCTCATCTGATTAATTTCATCTGTGGGGATGAAAAACATATTTGCTTCTCAATTCTTCATGTTCAGAAAGAAAGAATGCTTGACAAGAATACTTTGCCCGCTTTCTTTGATTTGCTATTTGCAAGATGTAGTATTAACGAAAGCTTCTATGCAAATACAATTTCTTTGCATATAGAGGTGGTGATTTGAGCTTTAATCCATTATAGTGTATTCCAGTCATGAGGAGAGCAAAAATAACTAGGATTTTACTGTGTATCAGCCAGGGCTGTTTTTTAATTTAATGTCGTGGGCCCTGAAAACAGGAGCGGTGCCAAGTCATGGAGTGTATAATCCCATGTACCAACAAGCTGAGGAACGGCTTTAATTGGCATTTCCTGGAAAACAAACTTGTGCAGCATTGTGGTGGACATTTTTGTCAACAGAAGGGGTAAGATCCTCATGAAGGCTGTCAACAGCTCTGTATGGCAAACAAACAAAACTGGATGCTATGTTGGTGTGATAAGATGGATGCGGTTACTTCCAACTCGAGTCTTAAATTCCCACAAGTCTGTACTGAAGATAATGAATGTTGGTGCAGCGTATAAGAAGGCAAGAACAACAAGAACATGTTGTACCACTAGCGTTGGTGAAACACATCTGGTAATTGTGACTCTGTCTCAGAACCCAAAATGCCAGCCCACCACCACCACAGAGGTTGTGGGTTCGCATCCACCGAGGTGAAACTGGCTTTGTTGGGCGTCTACACAGACACATTTGGCATGTGTTCAGGGGGAGGGTAGGTGAAAATAGTCACCAGACATACTCACCTGTCAGCAGGGAGTGTTGGGCGGGAGGAGTAGGACGAAGACTGTAGGTCCTCCCGGTGAGCTAGAAGTGTACACTATCATTACAACACAGAAATGTGTGCGGGGGGAATCAATTGGTATAACAACTACATTGCAAAGAAAAAGGGGGAACTAATAACTGGATACTCAGACATATTTAAGACAGAAAAAGCATCAATCTACACACACACAAATATATAGACTGTACGCGTATAGAGTACTGCATGTATACTGTATGTTGTTTTGTTTATAGGTTTTTAGGGTTTAGGTTTAAAGTGAACCATAAATATATAAGTGAACCATATATAAAAAGGAATTTTCAGTTTTCCAGCAAGATACTAGACAAAGAATCTATTAATTCATTGCAAGTGAAGATCCCAAGAAATAAAATAAATTGAAGGGTTTTTGACTGCGCCTAAGCTCGTCGACTGATCCTTAAATGCTATGGAAAACCCTTGAGTGTATTGTTGTAAAAAAAGGAAGAAAGCGCACAAACAACAACGTGGCAGCGTATCAAACCTGACAGGCAATCTCCCTTAATGCTGTGAATCCCAAATTACACCATGCTACTGAACGTCAAGGTTAATTCCCTCGCACAGAGTAATGAAATGATTCCACGTGACGTCTCCAATTGGCGCCTGGCTTGGAGGCCTGCCCGCCAGAAGAGCTGGCTGTCACGCAGGGTTTAAAATGAAGATGAAACCGGAATGAAATTGACAAGTGGAAATGTGTTGGTATATAAATCTACTTCGGGTTTGTTTTGGTGGAAAACAAAAACAATTGCTGGGGGCAAAAATAATGTGGTTCCAACGCATTATTTGTTAAAAAAAAATAATAATATGCTGACGGAACGTGAGCCTACACTTGCGTGCAATATTTTTTGCAAATGCACCACAATCAGGAGAACGACTAAATATTTGTATTATTTGGACACAATACATGGATGGTAGTTTGCCAGCTGCCATGTTTGTGTGACAGCCAATCTCTGCTCCTCTCTCCTCATTGTCTGGCACCTCCCCAGTAGCTCCTCTTCCATTCCTTTCCATGCTTCACTAATTCCAGCAACCCTCTGCTCCCATCCCTAAACTACCCCCACCCAAACCCCCCCGCACCAACCAACAACCGCCCCCCAAAATACACTTTATACCCATCACACCCACCCACTCCACCCACCCTCAACCTCGCCTCTTTTGTGCTCTGGTCCATCAGACATGATATCACCAACAGCCAGCCGTGCTAGTGTTGTGCTAGTTGTAGTTTGTTTGTGTTGACACTGCTGGTTATGGGAGTGGGTGGGCGTGTGGGCGGTGGGGCTTGCCCTCGTATAGTATTGTTTTGTATTTTTTATGCCCATCATTAAGTTAAGCTGTTAAGACGCATGTCCTGTCCACACATGTACTGTATACACCAATGCTGACTTTAGGCTGCTGAAACAAATCCTGCACAATGTCTTTCCCCTTGCAGCAGACTTATACAGTATATCCTGCCCCAGTATGATCATTGCTGTTAATATTTAGGTTATTATGCCTAACAAAAAGGAACGAGAGGACCTTCTAGTACATCTTTGGTTCTAACATCAATCGCAGTACCCACATTATGGCATTATTCCACAACAACGTTAATATTTTAATATTTCAACATACTTCTCTCTTTCTCTCTCTCTCTCTCTCTCTCTCTCTCTCTCTCTCTCTCTGTAAGTCTCTGTGTGTGTGTGTGTGTGTGTGTGTGTGTGTGTGTGTGTGTGTGTGTGTGTGTGTCTCTCTTCTCTCTCTCTCTCTCTCTCTCTCTCTCTCTCTCTCTCTCTCTCTCACTGTAGCACTACCTCATTACAGGACTTTCCTCTTCTCTCAACACTCTGCGTGTCATTGGAAGGTGACCTCTTGTACAGTAGTTGTCATGTAATAGTAATCGTGCATTCCGCGGCGTGTTGTTGTGCATGTTGTGCCTTTTCCACCGTACAAGTTCAGCTACAAGTTCACATAAACATGTTCACCATGGGGAAGTGAAAGTCCATCATCTGTTGTAGTACGGTTTTAGTAACACATTGTGTTACTAAGCCTTAAAAACAGTTTGGATCGATTGATTGAATGCTTTATTAGTCAGACATGTAAACAGCACAAGGCACAGTAAGACTAAAAGGATGAGACACAAACAGGACTTATTTCCATTGTGGTCCTACCTGTATGTATTCAAGGCATAATAATATAATATAATAATATTGAAGTCGCCTCAAAGAAGAACGATTATTAGTTGCCAGTTAGAAGTCAAGGCCCGTTTAGAAAACTAGTATTTCACATACATTTGGGGGATCATGGTGCTCTACACTTCATGATGTTCGCTCTGCTGTGACAGGTATATGGGACTACTGTCCCTTTCTGTTGTACCATAATATATATTTTGAGAGATCTGAAGATTTTGATGAAGATATTGGGATGTACAATTAAACATTTGGATGCAAAAGAAGAAGAAAAAGGTTATCTCATGACAATATGAATTTCCTGTTGAGCGTGATGAGCCATGGGAATAATTTCTTCTCAAAGCTATCATTTCTTTTTCTTACCCATGTCTCCTTTAAAGTGTGACACTTTCGTTATCTATGCATTAACTGGCCACCTGATCGTCCTTCTTTATAGACCAGGTGAGTGCCGTAATGTTCAAACAATTATCTCGGCACACTCATGCCACTATCAGAGATAACGTCACAGATTAAATCCCTTCAGGATCTGCCAATGGCTCAGTCAAGGCTCCCTTTAACAACATGGAAACAAAAACAGAGGAGAAACAATTATCTTGTCATGCTGGAGCCTCATTATGCGCCGCTAAGAAGGTCAATAAGCTTTTCACCAAGGCAGAGTTTATCAGACCCAGGCTCCAGTTAGGATAGAGTGGCGTTGAATTACCTGTCACTGATAGCTGCCAGGTTGATCTTAGAGACACAATGTAGTGGCCAGCACAAGAGGACAATGCTGCCAAGGTCACTCCATGGCAATAGACATGGTTGTCTATCCTGGTGTATAACGGTGGGTGTGGGTATGGCGGTCCCTGAGAAAAAGAAAAAAGAAAACAATTATATGTCTCACTACTTAGTTGAGTAACCAAGCATTTATGAAACTATGCAGTTTGTCAGCCTGTCTGTGTTTGTATTTATGGCTCAACACCCTTTCTCATCACAGCTTTACAACACACTTCTTCTGAACAAGACAATAATGAATAAAAAATAGGAGCAAAACACCTGGCTGTCAAATGAGGATACCATGTAGACACTGGATCAAGCCAAACAGAATCATGCTGTGCTGTGCCACACTGGCTTTGCCGGCATACGCATCAAGCTGACCTGCATTGCATTAGCTCTTGCTGGCACAGGCATAGAGGCTATTTGTGTGGTGTGTGTGTGTGTGTGTGTGTGTGTGTGTGTGTGTGTGTGTGTGTGTGTGCGTGCGTGCGTGCGTGCGTGCGTGCGTGCGTGCGTGCGTGCGTGCGTGCGTGCGTGCGTGCGTGCGTGTGTGTGTGTGCGTGCGTGCGTGTGTGTGTGTGTGCGTGTGCGTGCACAACACAGAGAGAGAGAGAGAGAGAGAGAGAGAGAGAGAGAGAGAGAGAGAGAGGGAAAGCATGTGTCTAAATGTGTAAGGAGTGTAGAAACAAACAGCTAGAGGGCATTAGAAGAACTCAGGGCTGAACAAGCTGTCAGCGCAAACTTTGTTAGCCAGACAAATCCACTGCCAAAAGGGAGATAATGAACACAATCCCATCCAAAAAACCCTTGCCTTCCTTCACCCCTTTCTCTCTGTATCTCTCTTTTCTCCATCCCTTCCTGTCTCCTGTCCTCCTCTGGGACCGAGGGCACCAACACAGATCTGAGAGATACACTGGAAAACAGACATGCTCTAAATTCATTGATGGAGTCATTGATTTTGATGTCACCGAGGTGGACATGTTGTCTGCTGTAGGGTTTGGTTTTCATTCAGGCATTTAGGATATTTACACTTTTAGACGACTGACTCCCTTAGACAATACATGTGAGTCATTTTTGTGAGTAGGCCTAAACGCTCTTTTAAGAGTGGAATAGAAAAAACATTACATCCATTATTACATTCTTTTCCCAACATGTCCATGGTGAAAAAGGCTCAAAAACGCCCTAGAGGGCTGAAAATTCTGCGTAAACCCCCTTCATCCTCTGGACCTTCTACAACAGCACTATCGAGTGCATTCTGCATGACGCATGCCATAGTTCGGACTGCCTGCTACTGGAATTCAAAGCGCTGGAGTGTTTTTGCAGTGGTGGAAAGTAACCTATAGTAACAGTAAGTACATTTACTATGTACTGTACTTAAGTAGTATGGTTTAGTCTGGGTTACAGGCCCTGCCATGGCTGAACAGCCCAATCTGAGAGTGGCAGTCTCTGTTACATTTTATGCTCTGGGTGCCTGCCTTGATGGCCTGCTTCCATTTACTCTGTCTGCAGCTACAGCTTCCCAAGCAGCTGGGTCGAATGTCCAGTACGATGGCTCTGCTTCCAGCCCTTTTCCAATCAGGAAAAGGGTCGGAAGCAGAGCCATCGTACTGGATGTTCGCTTGGCTGTGATTGCTTGTTCCAACAGAGCGATGACTGCTTCAAACCAGTCTGGATTTCTCCTCTCCCTTTTGCCAAAGGTGTTGATGGCAGATATATAGGTCGACGTTGCCGTTTGGGCATGCAGTCCCTGACTGTCTGAGTGCAGCCTTGACAGCGCTGCTGAAACGGTCGCACACAGCAGGGATTAATGTCCTTGTTGTGTTGATGCATGGGCATCCTTTCTGCTTCGAGCGGTGGATTTGTTTGCATTGAGGACGCACTTTGCTGACAACCAAGGAGTGGTCAGTGTCGCAGTCAGCACTGCAGCTGCGGGTAACGGACGCAGGTCAGCATGGCCCTTTTGGTGATGACCAGGTCCATTTGATGCCAGTGGTGTGACATGCCACCATGACACTCTGTGGATGGGCTTGGTGGAGAAGAACATGTTGGGTATGCAGAG